>VWYH01009356.1:1107219-1157986 GCA_013399365.1 Pampusana beccarii
CCTCCCCGCAGCCGCCGCCGGGCCGCGCGTCCGCCGCCAGCCGGCTCAGGCCCCAGCCGCCGCCGTCGCCTCCCCCTCCATGGCCGCCGCTCTCGCCGGCTGCATTGTGGGAAGCTGACCTCACTCGCTGCTGCCGCCGCCCCGCCGGCTCCGGCACTCGCCGCCATGGGGGCCGTGACCGACGGTGAGACCTCCCTCCCTCCTTCTTCCCTCCCTCCCCGCGCCCCGACCCCTGCCCGCTCCGCGCCCGGCCCGCCTCGCCTCCCGCTCGCCGCACGGCCCCGGCGGATCTCCGGGGAAGAGCTCCCCGCGCCCCGGCCTCAGGCTTCTCCCCGCGGCCCCCCGAGCCACATCCCCGGCCTCTCACCCCGCCGATGGGCCTCCATCCCGGCCGCGACCCCGCAGCCCCGCTCCCGGGCCCTTCATGCCGGGGAATGCGCGGGCTGTGGGCGCCCCCAGGGTCCCTCAGCCCCACGCTCCGGCCCGGGACCGGCTCCTGTTTAACAGATCCTCCCGGTTTAGCCCCGGGAGTCGTTCTCTGAAGGCCCGCAGTGAAACCCGCGCTCGGTCCTGGCGTGCGGCTGCCATTAAACACGAGTTTTTCCTCAGATGAAGTTATCCGCAAGCGACTTCTGATCGATGGCGATGGTGCTGGTGACGACAGGCGGATCAATTTGTTGGTGAAGAGTTTCATTAAGTGGTGTAATTCCGGATCTCAAGAGGAAGGGTATTTATTTTCTGTTTTGTTTTGGTTTTGTGTTGTTGTTGATGTTGGGTTTTGTTCGTTGGGTTTTGTTTGTTTTAGTCTTGAAACTCATTAGCTCGCATCTTAGTGGAAAACTGGGCTTGATCCTTTTTGAAAACATCCATGTTAAAATGTATACATCTGCTTTTCGATGTGGCTCTGTGGTGTTCCCAGGACAAAAGCTGGGCGCTGTGGCAGGAGAAGAAGGTGAGAGACTGGTCAGAAATTTCCGAAGGCTGCAGGCGGTATCGAGAAATCTGCCAGCGCCGCTCCGGTGCCCTCAGGATCGTGGTGCTGCTGTGTGATCTGTCCCAGAGTCCCGCTATTGTAACAGGATCAGGACGCGGGTGTTTTAGTTGGCAGTTCTGCATTTGTTTTGTCAAGGAAGGGTAGTACTGCTGGTATTTCTGCTGCTGCGGTTCTCTTGTTTTTTAACAAAACAAAACAAATGCCCAACAGGCTAAAATAGTAAGGGATGAGCGACAGTGTTGGCATTTTGCTGTGAGGTCCGTACTAGCACTGGATATAAATTCCAGGAGGACACAATATAACAATTATGTGTTCAGAGAAGCACTGAAGTACTGAAATACTAATCTCAGCAGTCACAGAGCCAGCCTTAGCTGTGAAGTTTATAAGCCCTGGATGAATCTGCCCATTGCTTTAATACGCACTTTGCACCTTTAGGGACACGATGGTGGGATTAATGAGTGCAATGTTTCTAACTGCATTTTCAAAAAGCGCTACGTTGAATCTTGGAAATATTTCATTTCTTTAACAATTGTTATTTAATTGTTCCTTATGCTACATGAGGCTTTGTTTTGTTTTGTAAAGGTAGGGGCTATTTTTATGCTGCTTAGGAATAAATATCTTGTCTGTTTCCAGTTACAGCCAGTACCAACGAATGCTGAGTACTTTATCACAATGTGAATTTTCAATGGGAAAAACTCTTCTGGTGTACGATATGAACCTGAGAGAAATGGAAAATTATGAAAAAATCTATAAGGATATAGGTAAAAATGATGAAATATTACTGTTTTCTCTTTGACAATTTCTGTTTTATTAACCATCTTGAGTCAGTTCTGGTGAACATAATATATCACAGAATCATGGAACGTTTAGGGATTGGAAGGGACTTCAAAAGCTCATCCAGTCCAATCCCCCTGCTGGAGCAGGAACACCCAGATGAGGTTACACAGGAAGGTGTCCAGTGGGGTTTGAATGTCTGCAGGGAAGGAGACTCCACAACCCCCCTGGGCAGCCTGTTCCAGGCTCTGGCACNTCAGCCTTTCCTCATACGGGAGATGAGGAGAGATATGAGAGGTTGATTTTTTTTCTCTTGTTTTTTAATAGATAGCACTCATACATAAGGTGTAAGCATCTTATCAGTATATAAAATATATACAAATAAAAACTTTTTTAAACTACTGAAGTGTATGTACTTGTGAAGCTGATGGAGCTAACAGGCCACCATGTCACAAATGGCTCTTTGTCTTTTTATAATTTAGCAGAATGGCTTGTTTATGTGTATTGTTTGATTTCAATATAACTCTCTATATTTTTTTTTCTTAAGAAAATAGTATAGCTGCAGCACATGAGAAGATTTCTGAATGCAAAAAACAAATCCTGCAAGCAAAAAGAATTCGCAAAAATCGCCAGGGTAAGGAGCAATATCTGTACTTACACTGGTTGGTTTCCTTGTTTTGTTATCTTCTGAAGTATATTGTATCAGAAAATAGTTTACAAATTTTCGAAGTGTAAGGAAATATACTGGCATCATGAATACTATGTTTAGTCTGGTGGTTTTCGAACCTACACCTGAAAGTTTTTGGTGGATGAGGCAGGCAAGAGTGCACCAGCAGATCTCAATGATGTGCAACATCAGGAAAAACTAAAACAATAGTTCAGAGAGATGTTTTCAAGCCAAAGAAAAACCCCAAGAGCATCTTATCACAATTCAGGTGACTTGTGAAGAACTAAAGCACATTATTAACAGTGAGAAAAGACTTACAGCCAGCACTGACGATCATGCAAGTGTGTTCCTTCAGCTCTCAAAAGAAGATAATGTCTTGGCACACAGACAGTGGTGCCAGTTATACACCCAACAACTCTGCATGTGTCTTTACTGAATACCTGTTATGACAGGTGTATTTTTTCCCTATTCTTAAAATTACATGCTGATAATTTCAATTGAAACTTAAAAGTATTTCCCTGTAATACTCTCTTATCAAAAGATCAGCAATTGAGGAGAAGCAAGAATTTACTTCTTAATAAATGAAATGCAAAAAGAAAATTATTAAAAGTATAACAAAAGGAAGGTTTTAAATACTGCTGTTTGATCAATTTTTTCAATAATTTTAGACTCAACTGGAAATTTAGACTCTACTGGAAATTAAAAGAACCTTAGCTAATAGGAATGTAGAGTTCTTATATCTTCACAAACACAGGTCTGAAGTGTTTCCGTTTTGATATGTTCTGTCCAGCTCGCAGCACAGATTTTTCCATTTGATGAGGTAATTGGTGTATATACAATCTTACTATCAGGAAATGCCTTGTTAGTTGCCTGTATAACCATAATGTTATTGTTAATGTGTAATACAGTTAAACAAAAATCCCGTTGTTTTCTTATGCAGCATTTTATACTTTTTTCTCGAAACCTTAAATGTTTATGTGTAACATCTTGTCAACACTGTTTTCTGTACATATATACTACATTGTATCTAAAATCAATACTTTTGATCACACACAAAAGACCAAGTGTGCAGCAATGCAGAGTGGTCTAAAGGTTGTGTTTTCTGGCCTTATCCTTTATGAATCACTAGCACTGGGTAACTTAAGTTTGAGTGAGTAAATAATGGCCTGCAATCATATCTGTAGTTTATTTAAAATCTCTTTTGATGTAATCATCTACTTTGAAACGTTATAGCATAGTACAAATTATATACCTTTTTATGTATATTTGTAGGTAGTTTTTATCTATGTAACGTGTTGTGTACAAATTTGAAAAAATGTAAAAACAGTTTTTCGAGAAGGAAAAAGAGTCTGTACCATTCTATGGTACTTGATTTTTGGTTCTTGAATCTATACTTCCAGAATTATTTAGACTAACTATTTAAATTTATTTCAGAGTATGACGCATTGGCCAAAGTCATACAACACCATCCAGACAGACATGAAACATTGAAGTAAGTATGAGATCGCATTAAATTATGATAAGCCAGTAAGTTAGAAGTCATCAGATTTGATATTTCTTTTGTTTTAGTTTGACCTTTCCTCACTTCTATATAATTTCTTTTGACACAAGGAAAGCTTGGGCTTCATTTTCAAATTGTGCCCATTTGTATAGATTCAGAAGCATTGCTAATCATTTTATATTTGAAAGTTTTCCATTGTTAAGGTGAATAAGTGAACTCAGAAGTAAATGCACATCTAACATCAGTTTGCTGGGAACTAGTTCCTCAGAAAAGAGAGATAGTGGGAAAGTGCTGTAAAGTGCACCAGCAAGGGATTCAGTAGCCATGCAAGATAAATAACACACAACAAGTAAGATGGAATGAGAGAAAATAGGAGAAAGCTCTTGGATTTTATTATTTTTTTAATGTTTTCCTTGTAGTGGTTGTTCCTGCATGCCCGGTTATAAATTACTATGTTGCGTCCCACAATGTAACGTGTCCTGGCATGTAGGTTAGACCTACCGGTAATGTAGGTCTAATGTAACTTATAGCATTGCTTGTGTCATTGTTGGATTTGGATCACTCTCTGTGCTTTTGGATCATTTTGGACAGTTGTAAAGAGATAATCTTTTTAACTTTATCTAGCCACAGAAACGTTCCAGGACTCGTTGCATTTATGAGTTTGTTCTTAACCTGGTTAAAGATGTAGCATGGGGTTACTGTTCTCATTAAGTGCAGCTTGCGCCTAACCTGTTGCCCACTTTCAGTGGAATTGCAGAGGGAGGATTTATTTTCCCATTATATCGTCTTTCATACCAAAAGCAAGATTTTTGATTATATTATTACCCTAATAATAGCATTTTTATAGCTATAAGCCATGGAGATTTTTTCACACATTTTTCTTGTGTGTTGTTTTTCTGTGCCTTGATTTCATTACCACAACTTTGATTATTGCAGGCAATTCTCATGAGGCTTAACTACTTCTTATTTCATTAGTCAGAATGTGCTGTTTATCAAGTGAGGCTTCATCATAAAGAATTATCTAAAGAGAAGTTTTTGAGATAAGTAAATAGATTAAGAATGGAAACAACTAAATGATAATACTTCTTTTCTTAGAGGATGCCAGGTTGTTTAGGTTTGGAGAGGTTGTTCTAATTTTTCTTAACACATGCAAGCATAAGTTTCTTAAGCAAAGCTAGAAATGGTGGTAAGCTACAGCTAGTAAATGTGACATTTTTGTCTTAAACTTAATTTTGTCATCTCTTTAGGAGACTATATTACAGTTAGAAATACCAGTGTGTTCATCCACTGGAAGAATGGCTACAGTATATGCCCTTCTGTTCTTAGTCCTTCGTATCTGTAGTCAAAGACACAGATTTGAACTATAGCAGAGTATGATCCCCCATTTTACAGATGGTGGAAATAGGACATAGTAATAGAATGGAACATTTTTAAAGGGAGCTTGGTGCATAGGTATTTTAGCTTTAACCAGCCTGTCTATGTGCATAGGTTTTAAATATAGGAACTAGATAAAGTTTTCATCCAGTGTTTTCATTACAAGGCTTCCTTTCTCTGCAGTTTGAAGAAAGTATGCAGAAAATCCTACAATGAACCGAAAAGGACAACCCTTCAATCAGAACAGAGGAAGCCTTACTAACAATGTCGCGCTTTTCATGGAACTCTTAATTACTAAAAACACTTGAGAAAACTTGTAAGGAGAAATGTCCTGGTTGATTGCAAGGGATACATTTATAGCTTTTGCAGATCGTATAGCACAATAGGACAAAGTTCAGAAAACATACTTTCTTTATGCTTTTAAGGGGCTGTTTCTCGGAACAACTAGTCATAGAACACAAAAGAGGAGAAGCTGTTATAGGCTTAGTCACAAGTAATACACAGGAGCCAATTCAGGAAGTGACAGGAGCTGATCTACTAAATGGCAGTGCCCACGGTGTCATTAGGTGCCCTATCAGAAGAGCTCTTAAGAGGACCAAGAAATGACACTAAGTCTTAGAAAAAGAGATACAAAAAATGAGAAGGCTAGGCAAAGATTCCCTGAAGCGGAAAGTAAAAGAAGTCAAATGCCAGACGTGGCTCAGATATTACTAGAGGAAAAAATGCACGTCTTCTCACAGTCTGCTTATACCTGACAGCACACTATAAACACCCAGATTTGGCCAAACAGAAGTATTTAGGAAAACAGAAACCAAGTACTGGGAAAATCACTGTGAGAGTCGGTAAGGTGTTAGCCCCTTTCCATTATAGGGAAGGGTAATAACACACGCAACCCCCTTTCAGGCATTTGCTCAAGGTACCAAGCATACTGGCTCAAAAAAAGACAATACCCCCAGGTAGCACTAAACCAGACCTTTTTGTTTTCTGTAAAAGTCCTGAAACGACAAGTTTATGGCATAATAGTTTAACATTTATGTCTCTATTTAATTTCATTTTTTTATGCTTTGTTTACCTGTGCCGTTTATTTAATGGTTTCTTTTCCTCCACTTAGTTCAAATGTATTTTTGAAGAATTTTACAGAACTTTTAAGAAATACTGTGGCAATTTCTTTTCAGGCAGCTGGAAGCTTTGGGAAAAGAACTGCAACACCTTTCTCACATTAAAGAAAATGTTGAAGATAAGGTAGGGTTTTCACAGAGATTGTAATATAATTATTTATGAGGAACATAATTAGTGGAGCATCTCCTATGGGTTGTTTCGTGGTGGCGCTCTCTCTTCCTAAAATATATATTTTATCATTCCAGTTGGAGCTGAGAAGAAAGCAGTTTCATGTTCTCCTGAGCACCATCCATGAGCTTCAGCAAACCCTGGAAAGTAAGTGGTGTTCTTAGGTAATATATATGAAGCTGGGTTGGGTTTCAGCAGATCAAAAGGAATCACAGCTTCCAGCAGTGGGCTGGCTTTGTGCAGTTGAGGTTGGTGTCCTCTTGCATTGGCAGCATTTTTTTTTTCCCGGTACTAAGTAGTAGTCCAGAGCCTGCTCAGAACTTCTTTCTTCTACAAGCTAGCTACTGTTATTTCCTGACTAGCTTCACATTAATCTGTAGGCAATGGATGTCTTTAAAACGTGGGGATAGAGATTAACAATTGGAGTGGTTAGGTTTTTTTATTTTTACTTTTTTAAAACAGAGAAGGTATTTCGTTACAGAAAAGTAGTTGTGCGTGTAGTTTCCACACTTGTTTGTGTCGTTCCCGTTTTAGTAGTTTTGAACATGTCACTGCCATCACGGTATTGTTTGACACTTTACTAAAAAGAAACTGGAATATAGGAAAGCTAAATGCCTTACCTACTCGGACAGCGAGTCCGTCATAGAGCAGGGACTAGAGCTGCCATACAAGAGCTAAATTCAGGAATTTAGTTATACTCATCTTTTGTCATACAAGTACTTAGAGCATGAAAAGCGTTGATTTGAAAATATTAAGATGGATAACATTGTTTTAAATATTATTTGCTGGATTTTTGCTGTGTCTTTCCAAGATAGAATAGTTAGTATAGCCATTGAGCATGACCTGATTAACATACAGAGATGGCTATGAGAGCAGACTTTCATTCCCTAAGGCCGTCTAGATCTTCTTAAGCAGAATGAACGGTTAATCCTAGGTGCACTTTAGCAGAAGGTTATTGTTATTATGTGTTACTAACACTTGCTTAAGTATTAGTCTCTAAAATACATTTTCACATGAATGTATAGATTTCCTTCCCAAATTCCAGAAGCTGAAAGGTAATAACATTTGAGTGGAAGTCACAGCTTCAGTTTGAGATAAACTTTTAATAGGCAAAGAGAAGGCATGCAACATATAGCAATCCGGTACTGTTTGCTTGAATTGGTACTATAGGGCTTACCCCATGTTTGCTGTAATAGCTGTTACAGGTAATAGCCTTAAAAACTTTGAGGATTTTGTTTTGTTTGAACAATAGCATTTTGTATAATGACATACTCAACTACACGTTTAAGGCAATCACCGTAAAGTATTTAAGTGGGACACAGCTCTGCAATACAGTCTGTAAATATAACCAAGCATGTTTGACTAACAGTACTATTGAATTTTAGATGATGAAAAACTTTCAGAAGCTGAAGAATCTCAAGAAACTCAGATGGAAACAGAGACCAAACAGTAGATGTAATATGAAGACTACTGACTATACCATTGAAGAATATCCAAGTGTCTTCACTTTGTATTGAAGCCAACAGTAAGAGACGTGGAACCGAAATATAGTTTTCTACTGCTTCCATGAAATTTTTATATAAAAATACTTGTTTTGCTTATGCTTCAGGGGAAAACAGTTACAGATCTGTGCAGACAGGCACTTTGCATTAATCCACAAATTTTGTAATTTGTGACAAGAAATAGAGTTTGTTTTACAAAGGATGAAGCTTCTGCACAGTACTTGTTAACTGAGGTGTTTGCAAAACATTGTCAATAAAAGGTGTTTACAAAGAGTTTTCTATTTTTAGTAGACATTGAGCCTAATAGTATGGGCTTCCTTTCTCACCTAATGCTGGGCTGAGGGCAACGCATCTGTGCTGAGTCCCACCTTCCACACCCTCGTCCAGATGGGACCTAAAACTGAACTAAGTCTGGTCTTAATTTTTTAAAGTAGCTGCCATTTTAGAACTTACCTGTGACTAGACTAGAATTTTCTAGTTTCATATAAAACAAATTTCTTCTGTAGAATTAATACTTGTCAAGAGATGTAAAACAACAAAAATCATACTGTACTAGCTTTATTTTTTTCCTTAACGTGATGGAAAGGACTGCAGTGATCTGAGCCTCGCTATGCTGTGATCTGTGCAACCGCATCAAAAGTCACATTTTGAAATGACACGTTTAAAGCTGCAATTTAAATGTTTTGTTCTTGTAGAACCAGGAATCTAATCCTGATACCATTTGTAATCTGCTTCTGGACTTCATCTGTCAATTGACTATTATGAAATACATCATAGTTCCTGAAACAGATGGTGGAACCCTTCCTTTCTCATAATGACAAACTGAAGCGGTAGAGCAGCAATCATAATGTTAAACAATTTCAAATACTGTTATTATTAATAGGGAGGGTGGAATCTGGATCATCCTGCAGTCCGAGCAGTTCGTTGGGAGGTAGAAAATACAGATTTTGTAAGGCAGGGAGGAAGCAGCAAGGGGCAGTAGTAGGTCATGTCACTACCTGTTAGCCATGATCTAAAACACCTGTTAAATCAAAACCTTACAGTAGTTTGGGTAAAGGACCACAATTTGAATCTCACGCAGACTGACCCATAAGCATATGTGGTTTAAGTAAAATAATGATGTTATACAAAATAGGGCCTCTTCAAACTAGGTGACAGCTGAGGGAGGTTTCCAGGATTGTGACTTTGGACTTTTCTAGTCCAACGCCATATAGTTCCCACTCAGTGCCTGTGGATCTGTGTGTGTTGGGCTGAACAGACATATCTGAGCTTGTTTTGCTTGCATTCCAAGTTTGCTAAAGGCAAGCCAGCTGAATGAGAAGTCACACAACTCTGGTAGCGTGGTGCAGCCCCGGACTAATAAGCTGTCAAAAGTTGTCGAGTTCACAGCTGGGCAGCTCAGAACACAGGGGAAGCTCAGGTTTGCCTGCTAGAGCCTGTGTAGACATGCAGTGCTCCTTGTGCACTACAAATTTTGCAGATGGTGGGGGGTAGGTAAGCAAACAAAAGGGATTTAATATGAAAAATACACTGTCAAAAAGTATTTAGTGTTCTGCGTTTTTTTCCCCTCCTAACAACAGTGAATAGTAAAATATTTTCTAAAGCAGCAATACTGTTATTGCCAAATCAGGGAGGAGTCACTTTCATGAATGTGTGAATTATGAAGATGACAAAGTCTCAAGATACTTTTCAAGCACATTAACATTTTTTGTGGTTGAAAGGCACTCTGTAAGCCACCTTCATTGTATTTTGATGCAGATGTGGGTGACATTCACCAGCTACAAATGGTCTCTGTAACAGCATTGTCATGAAAACCTCAAGTTTTTTTTGTTATTTTATGCAGTTCTTTGGAAATCGCTTGGATCATTCAAGTATCTTAGCTCAGAACTTGCTCTGCTCTGTACAGAACCTGACTGGAAACCTGACCAATGTGTGAGTCTGTCCCTCTCCTAAGGATTACATACACAGAAACAAAACTTGTACAAAGAGAAGCAATACAGATGCTTGGTAAAGTAAGGAGTAGAGTCTAGCTTTAATTACACTGATGCGATCTTGAAAATAAATTATTGCCCTAGAAAATCAAGTCTCCCCATCACAATGTGGCAGCGAGAGGGTGATGTGATGTCACCATACCAGCAACCAAAAAAAAATTACATCAATTCATTGCGAAGACAGCCTCAGTGGGACATCTGAAATCCTTGCTCCTATTTTTTCGGTATTTATACCTCTAACTTCTTAAACATTGGATTTGTAATGAAAGAGAAACAAAACTGAATGAAACTCATAATACAAGGCAACATGTAACCTGCTCTGTTATCAAGCCACAAGTTCTGCTACGCGTATGTTGAAAGTAGATACTTGCAACTCCTTCATTCTTCTATTGGAAGTTTTCTTTGCGTTGTATTTCCAAGGCACAGATGATAGTCACCATTTCATCCCTGCCTGGAAAGCTGTCCTGCTATGATGCTGCCTGCCTGCATTGACTCTAAATGTACACATACAAAAATCTGTACATTTACAGACTCAGGATCTCAACAACCATGCTATTTAAGTAAGAAATTTTTCCAGTTTTTATGATCTGTCTCATCCCTATCTGAACTGAAAGATTATTACATACCCAAATGCTCCATCTTAATGCCATTGCCATGTGGATGCAAAAATACAAGTAGAAGAAGAGATGCTGAGGTGATAAGCTGGCATTTTCTGTACCAGGATTTGTTTTCTCGTCCCCTCCAAATGAGAGAGCAGTAGAGTTCAAGAGTGGAACACTGAACAGAACTGGTAACTCGAACAGACTTTTTGAAAAGAGATTTAGTGAGCTTCATGGAGGGATGGAAAGAGGAGGATAAAGAAGGTCACAGTGACACACTGCCAAGTGATGGGATATCTCTGAAACTCTGGTAATTTGAAGACAACTGCTGCCAGCAAAGAAAATTGCAGAAAATATATCACAAAGATGAGATAGAAATTATTATTTTAGATACTTGCCATTAACTTTTCCAGCTGTCACAACTGACTTGCACCATCCTTTCCCTCACTCTTTTTTCTCACGTCTAGGAAGGTTATATTGTTGTGAGTTTAAAAAAAAAAAAAATGAGAAGTATAAGCAAGTACTCTTAGTTTTGTTCTAGGAACCTGTGTGGTTTTTATTTTATAGAATACATGCATTAGGGAGATACTATACTAGTATGTGAACCACTTAAAAAAGTATATATACAACAGACCTCAGGGAAAGCAATTTAGCAACAGAGAAGCGTTCTACCTTTCATACTTAATCCTGATTGTCAAACGTGTTCTTGGGTTACCTCAGCCTTCATTTCCCAAGTCTATTTTAATAAACGTTACTACCTGTGTTGCAGAAGTCCCCAGAAGTGCCACTTGTAGCCCAAGGCTTGTGTGTTGCTAGGGGCTGTGCAAAGGAAGAACAAAAAGTCTGTTCTCGCCCCTCTGTGCCACAACAGCCGGGATGCAAAGCCAAGCTCAGAGCAGAGCGTCCCAAGCACAGCAGCACCGCAGCCTTTCCTGCAGACTCCTGGTGTTCCCCATGGCCTGGCCCAACTCTCCTGCCTGCTGGCAGCAGGCGAGAAGGCGGCAGGAGCTGGCAGAGCGTTTCTGCCCGAGGCTGCTCAGGTATGCACCAAAGGCACTTGGGGAATGGGACACCAGGGCTGGGGACCCAGCGTGTCCCCGCCGACAGCACTCTGCATCCTCACATCGAGGAGTTTCCCAGGTATTCAAGAGTAATCTTAAAGCCAGGGGTGCAGCGTGCCGTGGTGTTTGTCTAGGTTGGCAGGGTGCTAAGGAGAAGGGTGGGGGGCCTTGCACCTCTGTGCAGGGGGAGGTGCTGGAGGGCTTGTGTCATGGGAGGAGAAGCTCTAGGTCTGTCCTCACTAGAAGCAGGAAGCTGGCTGTGTTGGGCAGCCGCTGCTGGTGTTGCTGGCAGAATGGCAGGAGCTGCTGTTAAGTGAGGAACCCACAAAGAGGAACTGAAACAAACTTGTTTTTCTAGATTTGTTGTTTCACGTAGCTTTTGTGGGGGGTCACGTATTTGGATTCCACAACCACTGCAGCTCCCGGGTGCCGGGCAAGCGGGAGCTGCCAGCGAGGTGATGCTGACTTACACCACCCAAGGGTCAGGCCCCTTGGGCTCACTGACAGCTCCGAGATGCAGACCTGAAGCAATTCACTGCTGCGCAGACGAGCATCTCCGGGAGTACAGCTTAGGGAGCATTTGGTTCCCACCCCACTGGCACAAAACTAATTCCAAATTTCCTCATTTCCACCGGCACAAAACCGGCTGCAGGCACTCCGCGCTGCCCCTGGTTTAACAAACCTTCCTCTCTCCCCTGCAGCCCGGGCACGGGGCCCGGCCGGGGCCGCTGCCGCGGGCGGCCCGCAGGGGGCGGCAGAGGCCGGCAGGGGGCGGCAGAGGCCGGCAGGGGCACAGCGGCCGCCAGGGGGCAGCAGCCGCCGGGCCAGCGTTTCCCATCAGAGCGCGTTACGATCTTCAATATTCGTGTTTTCATCACTCCCCGCACATCCTTTTCAAACCACTGCCGTTCCTTTAGGTTTTAATTTTCCCCGCGCGGGGAGCCCCACCGGTGTCTGGAGCGGTTAAAAACCACAGAGGGTTTCTCTGTTCACCCCCCTGCCGCGTCCTTGGTTTTCAGTGTCCCACCTGAACGACCCTGATCCTCAAACCCTCTCCTAAAACACCCAAATACACAAGACACTGCAATGGAATAAAAAGTGCAATGCTAAACCTTTGCTCCTTGCAACACCCCATAAAGTGACAAAAGCAAACAGTAATCAATTCTGAATTTAAAGAGCAGACAGATACCAAACCATCCAAGCTGCCCCATGCAAGGGCAGGAGGAGCAGAGCCTGACAGTGCTCCCAGCAGGGCTCCAGCACCCTCCAGCACACCCAGCACCGCAGCCCAAGGCCGAGGTGAGAACCATTTCAGGATCACTTGACACTGCGATGCTCAGAATTTGCAGCATCACAATGAGAAACGTGGCAAAATTTTGCTGGAAGCGTTCTACTGCGTGAGAATTCGTAAAATAGGCAACAGCCCAGACACGTGTTTTTAAATTGCTCTCTTGTTAAGGAAAAATAAAACCCAAACCAACTAAGCAACCTTTTTTATGCTTTGCCAGTTTGCTTGCAGTGAAAAAGTCACCAGTGAGAGAGTTCAAAGTGATGGTTTATTTCCAAGGAGAAAAGGATCGTGCTCTTCTCAACAAAAAACTGTTTCATCATAAGTACACACGGGAAATAACAGTGTGTACCGCATGTAACAAATAGGCCCCACTAGTAGCCCTTTTTGAATAAAAAAACCTGACATAAAATTTAAGAGTTGGCAAGGCAAGTTTTCTGCTGCCACCTTTCCAGTGACTCTTATGTAGAGCATTACTACATTTAAATCTCTTTATATGAACCTGAGTGAAATCCATCTTTACACTGAACTTGCTGCACCAAAATCCCAGTGCACTAGGTCCTATTCCATACAAAATATTTTCCCTGAAGAGTTGTACTGTTGTTGAAAAAACTCCCAAACGACACCAGGCTTCAAAGCTGAAACCAAAAGCCTCTCGTTGTTTACCAAACACAAGAAACAAGTTTAGACACAACAAAGGAAACAACCATCACTGTCCACAGCAGCTTCTCCCAGTTACATCCGGGAAACTTTTTCAACACAGCAGAAATTCAGAGATGGAGATGTTTTAACTTATTTGACAGCAAAATTGAAGAAAAAAAAATATATTGGTTTCTTTCTTCTTCTTAGTGCCTGTTAGCATCCATGTCCTTTGACCCATTCTGCATGAACTTGCGGAATGCTTTCCAATAATTTCTGCTGTTATTGTGACTGCTGGAGATGGGAAGGGCCATGGAGCACTGGGGCCACCACCCCTGCCATACATGTCATTAGTGTCCCCAGTACCCAGCGAGGCACAAAACCACAGCAAGAGCATCCCACTACCTGCCTACACATCCACAAATGCTCTGGTGTTGGGAGACTGTTTATGCTGAAGCTTCTCCCTGGAGTAGCTGGTACAAGCAGGTTATTTTTCAAAGCTCGTGGAGCTGTGTGAGATCTCCGTCCTTCTGACATACCAGCGTGACATTTTATTGAGCTGACCTGAGAAGTGATCGAAGGCAAACTGATGGACCTTACGACAGAAACTTTCCCTGGGAGACCTGTGCCTCGGTCAAATAAAATGTAAGCGTCAAAACTATTTGCTGGAGTATAACAACAGTGGGATCCACTGAAAGAATAAGACAAATTCTGCATCTCAGAACCCATCCTGTCAGGGATACATATTCACTCAGTTTCTTGTATATAAAAGCAGGTTCTTCCCAGCTCTCCTTGGCACATTGATGGAGAGAACAAATCCCCAGGACCAATCTTTCCAGGACACGTGAAATACAGCAAAGCCAAGGGAAGATTTCTTTCCACATGTTGCACGGGCCCTGGTCCCTTCACTTGTGCCTGTGGGACAGCGGGTGGCAGAGGGGGGGACAGGGAGCCAGGCCATCTGCATGGGCAGCACCTCCAGGACCTGCCTGGGTGAAAAGGCAATGCAGAAGAACCGGGGGACCGAGTCGTGTATTTGGGGTGTGTTTGGGTTTGGTTTCTCAGGACTACTCATTCAGGAGGGTGCTGTAACAGACAGCAAAGCCCTCTTTGAATAGACAGGTTATATTTATATTTAACTTGTGCTTGAGTTCTTGCCCTTTCTCCTTCTTACGGTCTAACCTGTCAAACCTGCCAGCTGCTTCTGAAGTACGCCAACCAATGACAAAGGATCTCAAGCGAAAAACCCCCACGTAATCTCCTTGCTCCATTACAGTAAGTAGCCATCACATTTACTAAACGTACAGACATACAAAAAGGGGATTTGTGTCCCACTGCAGCATCTCTCAAGATGCAGACAGAGACATTCCCTATGCTTGATAGGACTAAAGCCAGACCGCAATCCTACAAGAGCATCAGCTGATACTGGTATGCCTGTACCATCCAACGCCAAATAATGTAATATGCAATGAAAATAAATGTTTCAGCTGTATTTCAGGCCTCTCACATGATGTTGGTTTGCTAGACACCATATAACGACTGCAGCTAGTACCCAACAAGCACTTCCCTTTGGGGACAGGCTGGTGGCAAGTCTTAAGAAAGAAACAACGCTCCTGTAGTCTGGGTAAGGGGCTATGCCGAAAACGATGCAGAGAGTTTGCAGAACTATTCAGATAAAACAAAAGAGTCAACTAAGAAAGAACAAAAACATGACAGCATGTTTTGAAAGCAAAATCCTAAGGAAAGCAAAAGGATTGTTTGGCAGCACGGAATTTCCGCAGGGTTTTGACTGTGGGAGCAGCAGAAAGGCTGGGTTGCGCAGGGACCGCGGGGATGCTGCTTGCCCAGTTTGGCAGCAGGTCTGCCCGGGGCTGCCCGCTCCCTGCTCCCACAGGCTTGGGCTTCACCAGTGTTTACTTGGCCTGTGGATGCTTTTTAATCCGACGTCATGGGTTTTTCGAGTGTGCCAATTCTTGCTGCCAACTGATTGATGGTTTATGCCATTAACAGTGCCTGAAGATGAGAATTGCTAAAGAGCAGTGGGAATATTTGCTTTCTCCTGCTAATGCAAGCAGCAAGTGGAGGACTTAGAAAACCTTGTAGCCTGCGTGCAGCCAGCTGCAGACCGAGCCTGGCTGTGGGTGAAAAAAAACACAGAACACCTCTCCATAGCTAAACCATAACAAATCCTCAGGACAGAGTGCTCAAAGACAGGCCATAGCATTAAAGAGCTGCATTGCCTGCAGGGAGTGACTGTGTAAGAGATGCAAGCCCGTGGATTTATTTTCTTAGAAGAGCTGAAATAAGAAAAAAGCAGGAAAAAAAAAAAAGAAAAACGAAAGAAAATTAACTGTGAGCTGATTGTCCCTACTTTATTCCCATTCTCCAGGACTAGACCTTTAGCCTCTTTATGTGCATGCATAAGTACACATACACACACACATGCACATCTGCACAACTGGAAGCCTTGCAGACTGCTGGGTATGCTGTACAAAAGCGCTTCTGGAAGCTTGAACTAATTAAACCAACACACACATCTCAGTGGCTCCCATTTTTTCCGACCGTGTCTCAAGCCTCACACCCATTGCTATCACAGCTTCTTGATCCACTCCCACACCTCCGCCAGTGATACAAACACAGAGACACAGTGGAGGAGTAAATACTTGTTGTTATTTGTCTTGACACTTGGAAAGCACTGGAACTTCTGTTTACTTTGCTATTTCACATTGTCCTGTTATCACCCATTGTCAAACTTCCTCTGCTTGTTTGCTTTACAATTGCTCATCTCTCAGGGGAGTGGCGGGGGAAGAGACGCAGCACGCAGAGCAAAGAGCAGCAATTTTAACGAGAAATAATAGTAACTGACTAAAATGAACTGATTACATGGATACGTCAGTGCGAATGAGACAAGAAAGATTCCCAGTTGTGTTATCTCCAAATTGCTACCTGCCCGTTGCTGTGCCTGCGATTAGCCACGTCAGCTGCAGAGGGATGGTTCAGCACCCAGCCCTCGTCCTGCTCAGTAATTTCAGGAGCAATTCCCAGTGAGTACAACAGGAGCAGGTTGTTTCTGTTTGCTAAAATGCTGTAAAGCTCCTTGGACGGTGCACTCAAACCAGAAAGACACTAATTCACTCCGAGGTGTCTGCCTCTGGGGCACCATCATAGAACAGCTCCTGGTGTGCACGCAAGGGACCTGGTGTGCCTGGGCACAGTGCATGGATGCTGTACGTCCCTCCTGCACACCAGGTGACCTGCTTAACTATTTAGGCTGCAAAGGATCTTTGGAGGTCTCTACCCCAACCTCCTGCTCAGAGCAGGGACAGCTTCAGATTGCTGAGAGCCAGGATGTGGGTAACCAGGTGTCTCCAGGGATGGAGCTCCCACAGCCTCTCTGGGTCCCAGTTCCAATGCTTAACTGTTTCCATCATGAAACTTTTATTCCTTGCTGTCTGATTGACTTTCCCTCACTGGCCATCCTGTCATTGCCCCAGGTCCTTGTTGGCCACAGGACCAGCTGGCCTCTGTCACACACCTGAGCAACGTCACTGGGATGTGACGTCCCCTCGGCAGCCTCTTCCCATCCCAGATGTGCTCTCCGGGCCTTCGTGTGCCAGGATCTGGCCACTGAAGTTAGCGTGCAATTCTGCTCATTTAGACAAAGCATTGAACAGCTTAAAAAAGCTCCTCTGTTTATGGTGCTCCACTTTTTTTTTTTTTAGTGAAACAGCAGTTGAAGAGTTAGGGTTTCATGTAAGATGGGAACCAATCTCTTGGACAGCATTATCACCTCTCTGCCATCAGCGCAGCCACCTCGGCTTTCCAGCAGCCAAGAGGAGAGAACAACCCCAGCATTTATCACGTCACATCCTACTCTGCCATCAGCCTTGGTGGCTGAAAATCTCACCCTGAAACTTTTCTTTCGAGAATCACCTACTGAGCACTCACACCATGCATCGCCCCAGCACCGTACACTCCTCCTCCAGCAGACCGACATGATGACCATATCCTTTCCAATAATATTTTATTTGAAGATACGGGATACTGAAGAAGAATAATTAGTCACAATCTCCATCAGAAAGCCAAACGATTATAGTGGTGAATGATATTGTAGCGGTGCCTCTCATTAAGGAACTTCCAGCATTTTAATTATAACTTAATATCTTCAGTGGCTGACAATCTAGCTCTACAGCAGACCTGTTAAAAGTGAGATTGCCGGTTCCAGACTTATAGACCAGCAATTAAAGTTTTAGGGAATCTATTTATTTATTTATTTTACTTCTTGCTTATTAAGATGTGTTTCTGGCCTATTTAAGCTTTGAGAAAATTTCATTAAAGTCCTTAAGTTAATCAGTAGTGGGCTTCCCTTTAACTTTCAATGATTCCTCTGTCATGGCATGGGGTGGGGACATTGTAAGGCCAGCAGGTATTTTGATGGGCTTGGTCCCATCACACTGAAGCCGATACAGTGCTGCTTTAGCATTCTCCACCTTCAAAGCTCTGGGTCAGTGTTATTGCTCAGTTCCACTGCGGAGCTTTGCTGAAATCTGTTTAGAAAGTGCCCTAAGTATCCGTGGGGATTTATTTAGTTATTACCTATTAAGGAAGCTTCAATAAGCTAAGGCAGTCTATCCCCTAACAGTACCTAAAATTTAAAAATACATTTTAAACAATAAAACTTCATTAAGCATAAAGAGGCTGCTAAGAACTCACCAGTCTGCAATATCCAAAATATTAAAAGCAAGATGGAGTTTGTCCCTTCCCCAGCTTCTGAGCCACTGCAGAAGCAAACTCTGGTTCACTTGACTTTTTTTCCTTGTTCAGGGTTTCTGACAAAGAGTTCAAACTTTGCAGACACGGAGTCCCTTGGGACTGCCTGTCCCTGCAGGAGCTCACACGCTCCAAGTCCTGCAGCGGAGCAGGTCGAGGGGAGCGAAACAGCCACCAGCACACGGCCAAGAGGCAACCAGCAACAGAGCCTGAGCTCACAGGTACCAGACACACCAGTATCACCTACCCAGGGAGTTTTCTGCTGAAAACTTTCCTACCCTGCAGCACGCACTGCACATCTCAGGACTGCGATGGAAATGTCTTTGCTGACTTGGATTTTGCTAGCTGGCCCTGGGACAGATGGGCTGCAGCAGAAGATGTTGAGGGCAGCAGGTGTTACCTGCCTACAAAGTAGGAGTTTGCAGCTACCTCTGGTCTTCTGAGACCCAGGAGCTATAAGCTGTGCTGCCTGGCTCACACAGCTCGCCTTGCCCTCGCTGCAACAGGGACAAAAGCCCAGCCTGGACACAGCCCACAGCCCATCCCTTCCCTGCCTTTTCCAGCACAGGTCTCCACTGAGAACTGGTGTACAAGCTTTTCCCTGTCCCCTCCCTGGAGACATGCAGGGATGCTCAGGCTTTGCACAGAGACATTCACTGCCTGGAAAATCACCCCTGCTGGCTTGCATTTCTGAGAGCATATTTCTATCCTTCAGGCCTGGCTCAAGGGAAAGGTCCCTGCAGAGCTCAGCAGAAGCAACACTTGGGAATAAAAAACTGCTGAATGCGACGTGCCATGTCTTAATTACATAGAGCTGCTATTCCCCAACATTGCTGACACTTGCACTGGAAAATAAGAAGCCTGTTGTGCCGGGAGCTTCCTGCCACACTGCCTGCACAAAGCCCCTTGGGCAGATGAGCCCCAGAGCTCCCGCTCTCACCCGCTGCCCCAGGAGCATCACACACCCCAGCAACCACAGCATTGGGCTGGACAGGAAGAGAAGAGCCGTGATGTATCAGACGAGGACAAGGTGTTGATCCCATCTACGAGATCCACTGGGGCAGCAAGTTCACTTGGCCAACTCATTCCCACTCCTCCAGCCCTTGTGTCTCGGTTTCCTGCATCCACCGCTGCCCCCCTGGCTGGGAGCACCAGCTCTCCCCAGGTCCCCTTCCCCTCCAATAGCTCACTCATAAAACAGCAGAAACAAAACCTGTGCCATTTGCAGCAGCCTCTCAGCCTCACAGGGCAGATGTTCAAAGCTTTTAGATGCTTGTGTGCAGAGAAAGCAGCACGTACTGAGACTTTTAGAAATGTCTTGAGAAAACTGTGAGACCTCCCTCCCCCCTTGACCATGCTGATGGTCCCTCTCAGGGACTTGCCCCTGCACTCATGCATTAAAAGACCTTTTAAAAATGTTGGTCCATGGGGTGCCATGGGATGTAGGCAGCATCCTTACACCAACAGCACCTGCAGCAGTTTGGGACAAGCACACCTCAGAAAGAGGGGGCTGGCCCTCTGCAGAAGCAGATATTGCTGCCTGGCCTTGTGTGGTTTTAAATGCCACAAATCTTACTCATTTGTTTCCACTACTTACACTTTGCATATATATTTTTCTAAACCTCAGGTTATTAAGCACTATTTTCTATGCTGGAGAGCTCAGGTACCTAAACATGCAGGGGTATTTCATAGTATTCATCATCACACAAACACCCCTGTTTAACCAGATGCAACCAAGTAACTGCTGTTAGCTTTGTGCCCTGCATGGGGCCAGCACATACAGGTGAATTTTCCTGCTGTCCGTGGACAAAGCAAACTGCAGGGCTGGGAGCTGGACTCCTCCAGGAGGGATGAGAGCCCATCTCCCCCCCGCAGAAGGATGCAGGCACCAAATGCGCCACAAACACAAGCTTCTAGCAGGAGCCAGTGATGAAACACTTTTGGTTCCTGCCTAAATCTTATGAACCATGATTTGACACATTTTCCATAGGCTTTTGAGGAGCTGTGCTGAAGGAGGGAGGATTATCCTCAGGGCAGGGCATGGGCAAGGACAGAAACTGGGGCTTGTTCATCACTCAGACCATCACTTCTCATTCCAGGAGTAGTTATGCGAGATGTTAATTTGAACTGGCAGCAGATTTTGCATAAAGACATCTGAGAACACCAGTCAACCCAAACGTTTGCCATGGAATTTAGTTTTGATATTATTAAAACCTTATAATGAAGTTTTCCAGTGCAGATCTTGCTTCAAGCTTTACTGCAGTGAAATTCAATTTAGTATAGAATACACTCCCTCCAAAGGGTAAAGGGAGGAGTATTAATATTATTACTGTTAAGTGCCCTGTGCTTGGTCTTAGCTTGTTCACAGTATAAGACACCAAGAAATTTTGAGGTTACTTCCATATGTTTTCCAGTATCTTTCCTTTCCATGGATGAGACAGACTGCCTAGAGCTTTTATGCAGGAGCAAAGAATTTACTGTTGATGAGACTGGAACCATTCTATGACATCTTCTTTCAGTCTAGAATGTATTTATTTTATCCCTAGCTAAAGTGTTCAGCTAGCTCTCTCTTTATAAAGATATTTCCACAAATTCGGTTACCAATTTCCAGTAAATCCTACTTGGATATGTTGCATTTCCCTTCTGAAACCACACGCACTGCTGAAAACAGCTTCTTCCTTTCTTTTTTTTTCATAATTAGAGAAAACACCAGAAAAACTGTCCAAAACCAGACGTTCTGCAAAATCATGATTGAACAGTGTGCCATTCCTGCTTTTAAACTGCTAAAATGAAGCCTAAAATGATAAAAGCATCGAAACCCCGTATGGAGTTCAGGAATTCTGCAAGCCCAGTAATGTCGAAGTGTGTTTATGGAAAAACAAAAAGAAAACTAAGAAACTCCTGAACCCTGGAGTTGAGTCTTTAGAAAATTGATAGCAAACCCTAAATTTATTCATTTGTTCTGTACATACAGTTCTTCAGGTGTCTCACAGTTCTTATCTACTTACTTTCAGCTATTTGTTCAAGCCTCCTATTTCATATTTTTAAAATAAAAATATGCAAGAACAAACCCCATGAAAGGACTTATTTTCCTCTCTGCTTCTGTCTCTGTGGTTTGCATGGGGATGCTTTCCAGACCTGTTCCTTGGCCACCTCCTCTCCATTCCCATCCCAGCCCTGTGTTTGGAGCAGAGCTGCTCCAGCATCGCCCCCCAGCCAAGATGGGGACATCCTCAGGTAACTGATTCCAGCAGGTTCCTGTACTTGCTGGGAAGCAACCCACAGTCCTGAGTGTAAAAGAAAAGCAACAAACAGGAGAAGGATTGCTGTTCTTTGCTTGCACTGTCTAATTATAGGTAGTACTGTTACACACAGGCACAAAATGTTAATGTCAGGGAAGCACATTTCTGTCCTGCATCTTCTCTTTCTTATTCTGCACTCTTCTTAGGGTACAGGAGAGAGCAACTCCTACATGCAATTTATATATATCTGTAGATATGTGTGAGAGATTTTTAATAAAAAGAGGATGGTGGTTGCCACAGGAAATTATGAATACATGCATATATACACACACTCAAAAACGCATCCTGAGCCTCTGAGACCTTTCAGTTTCTTGAAGGAAATACTTTTAAAGAAGCGTGGTGCCCTACTGGTAGCTCTTGGTTGAACCAAGAGCTCGGCAGCAAAGAAGGGGGTGAATACGCACCTGAGCCCTTCTCATGAGTTCTGATCTAAGAGAACATGTCATTTTATGATGTGGGCATGTGAACAGGTCGTCTTCGAGGAAGTCATAGCACAACTACTCTAGTAAATACACAGTAAATGCAAAGTAGCATATAGGAAGGGGTAACTACTTCATATGATATAATAATTGTGAGCACCAGCTTTCCTCTATGTGAGAGAAGAGTAAGGTTTCATTTCTATTCCACCCTATATAAATACAGCTGCTAAAGAGATGAGGCAGCTTCATCTGAGACCTACACACTCACAAAATACATTAAGACCCTCGAGCTTTTGTTTTCCTCTAAAACTCCTATGATTGGTACATAAATAATCAGTTTAGTACAGGATGGTTCAATCAATCTGGCCCTGGGAAAATGTTAAGTAATAACAGTTTTGTGCAAACTACAGACTAGTGTCTTTATTAAAAACCTACATCAAAGCTCATGCCTATTCATGCTACCGCTCTCATTTTGAACATGCCCATACACCGGAGAAGCTGATGGATCGGAGCCATAGGAGGTAAACCAGCAGATTGAACAGGTTAAATGTATTTCTTTGCTAATGGGACTGATGCTGTTCAAAGCTCCCATAAAAATTCAGCATGGCGAGCTTCCTAAGCTCATGGGTTTTATAGCCTTCTTGATCATTCAGCCTTTAAGCAGATACAAAGAAAATTTTTCTCTGTCTCTCTCTGAATATATCCATCTCCTCAGGAGCAAGTGAAAGACTTTTATAGAGAACTTGATAACGTTCCGGAGACAGCTCATTAATTCTAGTCACTTCAGCACTGACTTCCCCACCACTTGTGGCACTCAAAGAGGTTATAGATTGCGTTAGCAAGAACGAATCCTATTCATTAGCCATTTCCCCGCACTTGCATATTAATATTGTCTGGCCTTGTTAAATATAGAAACCTATTCTCTTTTAATATGTTTTTAACAAGCTTTTTTTTTTTTTTTTTCCTAAGGATAGCCACAAAATAATCGATAATGACTTATCCCACCTCTGAAAAGTTTGTGAAATTCCCTCAACAGCCTCCTGTTTCTGCTAGGGAGCTGGGGCAGGCCAGTTAGCTCTGTGGATATTGTGCTTGTAATCCTGGTTTGGTGGCAAATCTAGAAACTTTCGCACTGCATGTTCTCTTCTCCACTTTGTGGACATAATTTAAACAGCATAACTTTTACCTCTGTTACACATGTGCTTGTAAACAGGATCCAGCAGGGAGAAAAAGAAATAATAACCACAAATTGTGTAAGTGGTAGGTGTGAAGGACCGTGCAGCAATCCCTTATCTTCTCTACAGTTCAGCTTCCCACTGCACAGCACAACCCAACAAAACACCACCAGCACTATCAAGTAACTCAAAAGCAGAAATACTTTGTAGCAGCCAATAACTTACTACCAAACAAACCTTTGTTCTACAGGGTAACGAGAGTCCTATTAATTTATTTGACTAAATTGGAGCTGGTCGAAATCTCTCAACTGTGTTTTACTGAATAAGATTTTTCATGTAAACAGAAATTTTGAAGGACCTTGGGGAGAGGAGGTGTATTGGAGAAAATGTTGCTTTCTTGGCAGTGGAAAACTTGAAGTTTGCAGGTTTCCATGAAAATGAGGCCTCTTGTGCTGTTCAGTACATGAGTAACAGTGTTTTACCCTGAAACAGGAAATGAGATTTTCTGTCCTTTTTATCAGTTTCCAAGATTAATAGCTCTACAAGAATCTAATCCTTTCAGAAATCCAGGATAAATATTTCCATCTCGCAACAGCAAACTATTGAGCCAAAGGGGATACACAAAAACTCAGCAACTAATTTGAGCTAATTTGTTAATTCTGATGAGGCTGCAGGAAGAGAATCAGAGACAGAAGAATTACAGAAGAGCTCTCAGATATTAAATGATGGCCAAAACCTCCCCCTGGCACTGACAGTGCACCAGAAACGAAGAGCAGCTCAAACCCCTGCCTGCTGCTAAGCTCTCAGTTGTTGGTGTGGCAGCGTTTTCAATATTCATTATAATGAGGAGTTTCTGATGAGCTCTTGGTGCAGTTCGTAGTGCAAGTCCAGGTATAGCTCATTTTATGAGAATAACTGGGAAAAAAATCAGTATCTGTTACAGCTTTTTGACAACTCATGATTACAGTTGGAACTGCAGTCAAGCAATTTCAGACAGAAGAGCAAGTAATTTTCCAGAGTTATCCAGAGGGCAGCACCTGCCGCATCTGAACACCCATGGAGAAGAGAAAGTTCTCACTGTTCAAGTCCATGCAGAGCATGTGCATGAGGGGAAAATGCAACTATTTTTTCCTCTAAGAAAAAAAACCAAAACCCCTTCCATTCTTCTATACTTTACAATCTCTAGTGATTTTCTGCATGCTGACTCTCAAGTACCATTCTTGCACAGCACTACTCTGACTGAAATCTGGAGCCCCGACGGTCAGCGTTGCACTTCAGCAATTAGTTCTGCACCTTGAGTGACCTCTACATTATTTTTACACCGACTCAACACAAAACACAACTATGATAAAAGTCCTTTTCCCACTCTTTTAGGGACCGACTTGCTTCTCATCCTCAGCATTGGTGCTGAATGCTTGGTCGCTCCAGAGACAGTGTAACATTCTCGCCAGTGGACCAGGTTCTTCATGTTTTCAGGAGCCAGCCCCTTGTGGGGTTGCACAGATGGCTTTGGGACAACAGAGCTGGATTCAGCACCCTTCAAATCAATGCTGACTTCAGCACTGGTACAGCTGAGCCGACCCCCAACAAATCTCACTGCTACATCAATGCAAGTCTGATGTAAATGAGAACAAAAACGCGATTCATCACTTTTAGAAGCGACTTTGCTGTGCTTTTCAAAAATCATTATACTCTTTCAGCTGAATTTTACCAAGAAATCAATTACCTACTAGCTATTACATTTATCAAAACAGGTCTCCAGTGGTGTAAATCATCATCACCTTCTGAAGCCGGTAACACCAAGCACATCTGCACGAGCCGTGCAAGTAGCCCATTGCCTATTAGGATGGATGGCAATACGTGAACCTCATACAGCTGACAGACATTTACGGAGGATAATTATGGCGACTGCACGAATATCAGTTACTTTGACATGTTAACGGTTTCTTTTTAATTAGATACAGCAGAGAGGTGATTGCAAATAATTCAGTTGTTGCTGAGCTAACGTGTCTTTACCAGGACAGGTCCCCAGATGTACTTTATTCCGCACCAAAGAGCAGTCCATCAAGTATGGGGATGCTCTTCAAGCAAGACCAAGGCTGGGAACATCATATGTGAAGTAAAACTGATACTAAGTCCCTTGTTTGCCACAAACTGCCCTGTTTCTGGTGGTGTTTAGCCTGACCCAAGCCCACCCCTAGCTGGAAGCAAAGCGGACATGGCACAGAGCAGCTGGTGCTGCAGGGTTTGGGTGTGCAGGGGCCACAGTGGGGAAAAGAAGTGAGATTTTTGGGGTGGAGAGCAAGGGGGAGTGGACCCCTGGCAGGTCATGATGAGCTGATTAACCCCACACAGTGGGACGTACAGTTGTGCATGGTGTGCCGCGGCTCTGGAAACAGCAGGCATGCCTTTTTATTATTTAAGCCAGCATAAACAGCAAAACGCTTTGATTTTGTGAAGCTGGGGGACAGCTGTCAGCATTTGGCAGGGCTGGAGCCTCCTCCTGCCAGCAGGGAGGCTGTGGGGACGGCCTCACCTCCGAGGGGATGGGGTCCTGGGTCCCTGGCTGGGGACAACACCCATGGGCACCCCCATCTCTGCAGGAACCAGCACTTGCTAGGCCATCATGCTGGCAAGGCAGGTGAGTCCCCTGCTTCAGCACACCTGGGATGGAGGTGGCTTTGAACAGATTATTGCCTCTCACCTATTTTCAGAATGCAATTAGAAAAATAAATAGATAAATGCTCTTTTGCTTTTGACCTCAGGTGTGAATACCTCCGAGAATTACCTTGTCATTATATGGAATACGTAATTCCAATCATGTACGTTTTAAATAACCACCTAGCACTAGCGGGATGGCTTGATTTGGCAAGCTTTCAAAGTCACTGAGGAGTTAGTTTGTGAGCACCCAACTGGAGCTGCAGGTGTCAATGTACACAAAACGATTGTATCTGTGTATGGTGACACAAGGCTTTTCTGTACAGGAATTTTTTTAACATTAACTGCTTATTTAAAAATCCTTTCTGCAGACCCATCTTATTTTCCTATCCTTCATATCCATAAGCCATACTTCACAGAAAGTTCAATCCACTCCCTAGAAAATCAGCCAGTGAAGCAGCTTCCACCTCTCTCTCCAGATGCTACAGCTGTGATACCGTGACAGACCATCTTCCCCGGACTCCATTTTCTCAGGAATTTTTTCTGTGCAGTCTGCAGTGAACGCCACTGTGTAAAAGAGAGCAGTGAGCTGTAAATTGGTATTTAATCCCTCATTTCTAGGAGCAGAATGTAAAGTTGGCTGGGTTACCAGAATGAATGCTGGCTCAATTAGTTTTTCCGGTGTCCCATAGCAATCCCATCGGTATCCATCATCCTCCACACAGACACCATGGATGCACATTCACACGTGAGTGCAAAAGCTATATGTGTTTCATCTTCTCTTTTTAAACCCAAATGATGATAATGGAGCATGACACAGAAGATGCCAGCTTTGCTGGGATTTAAGGAAAAACAAGATTCCCCTCATCCTCCTGCCTCCCTCCAGCAGTCTCCACAAGAAGATGAGCTCCTTTGTTTGGCATCAGCCATCCTTGCTCAGAAAGAAAATTTTCTTTCATCAAGGCATACAACTACTACACACGGCATTCATAAAAACAATGCTATGTTTAGCTATTTGTAGCAATAAGTATTGAAAGGAATTTTCTCTGATGGAGTTTGACAACTTTGTCCAAAAAAAATTTAAATTTCTTTAAGCTGCAAATAGTCTTTAATGGAAACAGATTTAAATACAAACTAAAGTTCCCTCACACTGTGCTGTAAATCACAAGGGAAACATAATTCATTTGCAGCAGTTTTCAACAAGAAAACTTGGCAGCCTTTCAGCAAGTTTCATAATTGCTCTATTTTAAACTTCAGCTTGAAAACGCTCAAGATAGCTTTTAGTTTTATTGAAAGGTTAATTTCACACCTACAGAAAAATATCAGCTCTCCATTGGATCTAACGGAGTGTTAAATGCAAAAATTACAGTCCCTTCACATAAACGTGCAGAGTTTGTTGCAGTTTTAACCCATCTGGCTTTCCTTTTCTTTCCGAGTGGAGCCGAGGTACAACAGGCGGATGCGCTGCCGTGGGCAGACCGGGCATGGTGCCTGCAGCACCAACACCAATTGCACCCACTTACGTATTATTCCTTGGTGAGAGCTGCAAGACGATGCCAGCTGCAGTAATTCGGGTGCTAGCTATGCGGGGTGGTGGGCATTAGCAGCCTACACTTGAAGAACACCCAGCATGGAGGACAACTGGGGACATATCTCTGAGACAAGTGTTGGACAAAAACGCTAATTCTTCACAGGTTTCTGCCAAGGTGCCTCAAAAATCGCCGTTGTATTTCTGGGCTTACCTTAGTGTTAGAACAGCGTGAACAAGGGATAGGCAAACAAGAAACTGGCCTGTCTCCCTTCCCATTGCATCCAGTGACTTTGCTACTGGGGTGAGATGTGCCATTGGGAACCAGCCTGCTCCCGCTGTCCGTCTACAGTGATCAGGCAAGAACAGCCCCGCTTCCACTGCTGGGGTCAAATTTGGAAATTTGGGCACAGAATTTGGGAAAAAACAATAAAATCTTTCTGGTAACCTATGCGCTTGGTGCAATGTCCCATCCCACTGCATGCACTGAATCCATGAGTCATTCAGGATGGTGGAATGTCCCCCCCAGAGCCACTCCTGAACACCCAGAGAAGCCCCAGGATGACAATTTTAAGTATCTAGGGCTGAATATCTTGCTGTCATTATTTCGTGACACAGGGTTGGATTTCAGCCTCCCATGCCATAAGCCAGGGTTTGAGAAAGTCCCTACAAACAAGATGCTTTCACTGTCTGCATTTTGCAATCTTCACTTCCCCCAAAGCAGTGCTTTCCCCCTGTTCTCAGCTCAGTGCTTCCCAGGGATTAAACGCAAACAGCACTTGTACCAGTAGTTTCAGTTACCCCTGACAGACACAGACACTTCATGGCTCCCAAAACCATCATTCCTCCAGGCAACAAGTGCTTGTGCGAGCATTAGGTGTCCACGCTGCTGAGGAGGTGGAGGAGAGGAAGACATAGAGGAGCGAGTTCGTGCAGCCATATGCACAAGGAATGTCATTAGGAAAAAACATAGCTTTTGCCTTCCAGAAAACTATGATTCAGTCACTATAAGGCAAAAAAAAAAAAAAAAAAGTTACACTGAATTTCATTTAGGTATTTTGAGTCAAATATCACCAGAAACTATTCGCTGAGGGAAGAGGGGAAGGGAAGAGGTTAATTAATCCAAATGAATCCTGGTAGGATGGCTCTGTGCAAGGCATATTTATGGTAGCATGATGCTCCCTTGAGTGCAAAATGTGGCCCTGTCACTGCCAGGGGTTCCTGCCTGAGGAAGGCGCTGTTCAGGGCAGAGGGATCCTCATCAGGGGTTAGAGCATCCGTGTCCCCCCATCCAAGCCAGCAAGGTGCAGCACATGGCCACTGGCACACCAGGCTCAGCTGGGATTACAGCACACACGTGGGTTGCTGCATCTCAGGTTCCCTGGGAACAATTTAATCACTACTTGCAGGCAGAGGATTAATGCAACTGAAGAAACAGGTCTATGGATTGTGAGTTTCATCCGCTCTGCACGTGCCTCTCTATGCCAGGGCACAGATGTACCAGGGGAGGGAGCACAGCCCACATGTGAACATCAAAGCACCTTCTCCAAAATACACAGTTTCTATCTCATTCAGGAAGACCTCTTGGGTTTGTGCTAGTTTTGATAACCAGTGACAATTTTTGTTGATCCACAGCCCCCCAAAAACAACTGGGGGCATTTCATGCTCCAGAGCGCTGGTCTCAAAGCCAGCCAAACACTCCTCCTTGCAACTGCAAAGCAGACCTGCATGGCAGAGGCAGCCGGGCCTGCAAATACCTTGGTCTGGACTCCTCACCGGGCAGAGAGATCTGGAAAACAGCTTAAGGAATCAGCATTCAACCAGGTGTGGAGGCCAGGAGCAGCCAGGGCTGAAGCCGTGCTCCCGGCAAGGTGGCACCTCCCTTTTTCGGGTTTGGCACGTCTGAGAAGTGAGGCACAGCCCTGCTAAGGAACTGCCAGAGAAGGTGTCTGTAAAATAACTGGGTTTTCTTTAGCTTCTGTCTTTCTTTTTAAAATCGGCTTCTGGTTTCTCCCCACAATTATGAAAATAAATAACTTGGATGTCTTGGATTCTCTTCTCTAGAAACAGCAGGGAAAATTGTAGCTTATGAAAGAAGCTGCTGTCTTTTAAAAAATAAGCTTCCTTTTAACATTTGCAAGTTATCAGCATTGCAAGGATCCTGGCAGCGGGTGAGCCATCCTGTAGGAGATGGATGGGCAATTGCTGAACAAAGGCTTGTGTCATTTGGCTAAGTTAGTGGAAAGTTGAAAAAAAAAAAAGTTCAGTCATCAGTGAAAGCACCTCCAGGCATCCCTCTGAATATTCCAGGTAAGCACCATCCCTCATCCAAAAGGCAGATAACCTTTATACAGTTCTCTGGCATTCAGTCTCTGGCCTTTAGAATCACTGCTCTTCTGATCTTCTCCATGTAAATCATCACGCTTCCCCTTTTTATGATATTCTAATTAAGAAAACTGTGATAACAGTAACTAATTATGTCCATAACACATTTTGAAGCGCTCTCTCCGCCTGTCAACACTCAGAATGGGAGTCTAAACTTTGGCAAGAGTCCCAGAGCCAAAAAAGGGTCTGAGGCAAGATGGCACTAACCTCCTGTCATTAATCTTAGATAAAGAAGTTCCTATGAACAACCAGCAATTTGTTTGCCACCAGTCTCCAGGATCCTTGTACAGCTTTTCTGACACAGCTCAGTTACACTCTTCTAATCACTTGCTCTCAAACATACCACCACTTTCATTTACTATCCTATTTTCCTGAAGAAATGATGTCTGTTTGGAAGGACTTGGTATTACAATGGACTACAAGCAATATGTTATATTGTAGTTGACACTGAAATACACCAGTCGTTTGAAAAGCTACTAACAGATCAATGCAATTCAAAAGCTTCCCCAAATACACACAAAACCATCAAGTTTTGTCACCTTGCTCTTTCAGCTGCAGCATCTCTCAGCTTGTGGAGCTGCTCAGGACAGCCTGAGTGCACCAGAGAGAGCAGGGACAGGAGGGAAAGCATCCCAGAGCTCCAGAACTCAAAAGACAAGGGTTTCCAGGTTGGGGGTAATACAATTACATTTAACATAATGAGACAGCGAAGCTCTGCAGACCGTTAAACAGATTGATAAAGCAAACAAACAAATCTAAATTTCAGAAGTTCCAGCAGAGACTCTCACATCTGCTTCACTGGAACATCACCAGAGAGGTGGTGGCCAATACACCCGATGGTAGGTGTCTCGAGATACTGTCATTGCCAACAAGCCACCTCCATCTCCAACTCCTCCATCTCTTCCTCCACCAGCAGCACACCCGGCCTGGAGTTGTAACTCCAGTTGTAACTCCCCCTGTACCAGTCCTAACTGGGACACCTGCACCATTGCTTTCCCCTGTATATACCCCCTGCTTCCCACCAGCTTGCCTCCCCCACCACAAAGCACCATTGCCAGCTGGAGCCCTGCAGACATCTCCGATTGCCTCCACAGGGGATTTTTGTGTTTAAAATGATGGAGAACAGACTCCTGACTGTCAATCAGTAGCCAATATGGGGGTTCAAGTCCCCCATAGCATCTATGGCCAAAGTGCTTATACCATTTTTCTCCCAGTTTAATTCCTAAGAAAAATCATCTAACACATTGGATTTCATACGGCAAGAAGAGATGTAAACCGTTTGAATGTGACAGCCCTGGGCTGTACCAACGTCGTCAAAGGAAATCCATCATCTTGACAAATAGCAGGTGAAATCTGCAGATATCTGGCTGTCTAGATGGTAGGGAGTGCCTGTCTAGGGAGATTTAATACTTTAGTCATGTCAGGCTTGTGAGTTACAGCTTTTTGCAGTGAGTAAATTGATTATGTAGATTCACGTGGTCTACAGAATACATACTACGCACAAAAGGTAGCATAAATCTATATATTACAGTGCCAACAGCTTGTTTTATTTCAATGCCTGACAGGTTACAACTGGCATTGAAGAGAATAGCGATGAGCAGCCACTTTGCAAGTCCTCTCTGTAAAAGACAACTGTATCTGACAGTGGTACTGGTGGGACAAACCTCAACAGTTTTCAGCTAAACTGTTCTGATAGGGACTTGACTGGCTCTGCAATGCAGTTTCAGATAGTATCTGGTGATGTGCTCCGCGCTCTCCTGAGCTTGCTGCAATTAGAGACGAGTTGTCGCTCTTTTCTCTTGGATGAACTGCTACCATGTCCGTGTAACATAATAGAGTCCTACTTGCTATTTAGAAAGCAAAATGTAGTAAAAGGACTAGATAATGAGCCTACTAACAGTGCTTGTTTCATTTCTATTATAAGGGTTAAAAACCACACAGCTACTGCCAAATCCACTGGTGCAATTCAGTGTCTGAGAAACAGTGAGTGTGAACCAGATGACAGCAAAGAGCACTGGTGTGGTTGCTGATAAGGACACCCCAGCCAGGTGATGCAGGTGATCCCCACGTCCTTCACAACATGTTTACACAAGAAATGAAATCACAGCCTTCTGAGACACACAACACACCATGAAGAGCTACAGATTCAGACCTCAAACATCCTGGTGGGATTTCAAGGGTGTCAGAGCCAAGCCACCAGCACTGTGTGTGGACTGCTAATGCAGGCATCTCAACCAGCCTGTTACATTAAACGCTGTTCTGTGCCACTGCAATCTCTGCCCATGGGCTGTAGTGTTTGCATGTGACTTGGAGACAACACTGGGATGCAGACTGACCAACATAAGCTCGCAAAGCAGCAGAAAAAAAAATAAAAATCACCCAGAGCAAAAATGAGTAGTTACGTCCCTTCGATGCTACTTTGCCCAGGTGATCAACTGTCATGAGGGCTTCTTATTTCATTTATGCCATTGCAAAGTGAAAACAAAATGTTGCCATGCTAGAGCAGCAGCCCCTTGTTCCCACTGCAATTGCAACCAGAGCAGGTTACACCTCTGCTCGAGAAGTTCACAACACCAGTGGTTATGCCAGTTTTGCCCAGGGAAGGCAGCAGGTTTGAAGGTTAAACCATGACCAGCTCACAGGGGACAGTTTGGCATGGCCAACAGGCTACAAAGGTCGATCTGTTAGTACACAACAGAACTGGAGGGTTTTCACCTTCTGATCCCAGGCAACAAGAACAAGAATGACCAGGTGAAGTCTCTCCCAGGGCAATTTTGCACTAAAATGCAGGTATCGCCTATAATAATGTTGGTGGGGGGTTAGTGGCCTGGGTGAAGTGAAGGAAAAGTTAAAAGAAAAAAAAAAACCCTATGTTTCAATTGAAATGTATTTAATGATTAAAGGAAGCCAGAGGAAAAAAAAAATTGCTTTCCCCTGTTAAAAAAGAAAAAAGAACATTTTCATTTCACAGCCAGAAAGTATCATCCTACTTCTAGTGCTCTCTGCTTTTTACTGAGGAGCTAGATGTTCACAGAATGAAACAACTCTGAGAAGTATCACCTAGTGGAAAAGCAACATTTTTGCCAAGAAGCCATTTCTGGGAGTTTTAACCATACAATGGGATGCAACACAGCATCTGCTTCTTTGGCAAACTATAGCCTCACATTTGTCTTGGGACATCAACAGCTTTATTCATTATTAAGGATCATTCACACGCCAACGAAAGATTGGCATTTCCGAGAGATGCTCACAAAATTTCCATGAGTTTAACACATGCCTCCTTAGTCAAAGTTTACACCAGAAATATGGCATCCACCATCCTCTTGTCCTTAAAAATATTTCTCTCACTCATCAAAGCATGGTTTAGATCAAAACCAGAAGGCAGGAACAATTCCAGTCTGCAGGATACGCATCCAGAAGCGATGAGCTGTTGATCACTTAGACAAAAAAACCTTGAAAACGCTTTGTAAATGAACTGCTTATTAAGAAGAAGATATAATTTGCAGCTCATCACCTGACTGTCAGCTCCACATCAGTTCTGCTGCCACCTTACTGAAGGATCGCACTTCTTCAGACCACGGTGCTGCTGTAATGATCCCGCTCTTTGCTGTGACCAAGGCAGCACATGTGCTGGATGTGCTCCCCCAGCTTTGTGCATGTGGGGGTACGATAACCGGTATGTATGTAAATGTAGGAGTAGTTTACATTTATACAGTGCTAAAATTACATTTGGCGCTTTGAAGGCAACCGTGAGGCTGATGTGGCCCCCGGTGAAGATGAGTTTGACACCCCTGATTTACAGGCATTAATTGGCCTTGCATACCTGAAATATAGTTCTTTTACTATATACAGGAACAAAGTAATTTGGAATAGAGACATCTGTAGCACAGTTTCTTCATTGGACAGGCTTCAAGTCTGTGTTCAGCCCCACAGACAGCACTGCCAAGAGCTGGTACCAAGCTGCAGTGTAGGAAAGATGTTGCACGTGCTGTTAAGTCCCTGGAGGTACTCTCTCTGTTGATCACCACCTATTGACTTTGCTTGCCAATTATTTGCATAAACGTGTGTTTATACAGGAAGAGTGCAGTGCTATGATATTAATATTTGCACACATATGCTTTATTTAAACAGTTACTCCAGTATTGCAATACAGACAGAGGCTGCAAGACACACCAGGGGTGACAGCTATTTGAGGCCCCCATGTAAAGATGCCCTATTGCAAATTCTGCCCCAAAGTAACTCAGATTTTAGCTGAGGCGGTGGGGGTGCTGGCTGAGACCCTGTAAATCAAGGCATTACGTCTAAAGTTATGGGGTGCTTTCTGCCTTTTCTCATAGATCTCTTGAAAGGAGTTGTTTGAAGATACAATACTGCAAAGCCTAGGTTATTCATGTTTATATAAGGAATCATTTACTCTTCAGAAGAAGCTGTATTACAGATGGGGGGTGAAGGGGGAAGCCACATATAAGGTGGGGGTAGAATCTGTTGTGTATGAGACACAGATTCCTGCAATGATTTGTCTGGGTAAAGGTTATTTAATTTAGTGAGATATGTTGTACTCAAGTGTTTAAATTAGAAACTTGCTCTGAGCTGAGGATCTTTGATTAGACAGAGAGGAGAACAGCAATCACTTGGAGCACTGCACACAAGGGGCGAGCAGCCACTCAGAATCCCTAATTTGTAACTTATTTATGCGCAGCAAAGCCCGCACACCTTAATGGTTTAGACATTCTGCTTTATGCCAAATGACTAAATGCTCCTTCTGTGAGCAGACAGCCGCTCACAGTCAGGTCATTTATCTCCCAAAATAACAACAGAGCAATCTTGTCCTCTCTGGTTGGAGATCTCTCTCTAGGCACAAGCATCTTGAGGTGGCTTCATTTCAATATGCATCATTCGAGAGCTTGCTGTGGGCAAGTTCAAGCAGACAGCAAAACCATAAAGTTGCTTCCCAATAAGCAAACCACAATCGTTATTACATGCTGTGAAAGTACCAACACATCACTGTACACAGCGACCGCAGGAGAGCTACTTCTGGAAACAATAGGAGTTTCCTTTACCCCAGCAACACACCTCTATTTATATAGATCATGCGTGGAAGGCCTGAGCCAATGAACTATCTATTCAAGTACATCAGGACCAAGACATCACCACCCTTAGCACTTTAACCTTGCCTCTTCCAAGCCCAGTAACAGGAGGATGTGGTTTCTTGGCTTGTCTTCAAATCTAGACCTTTATCTGCAGTTGAATTGCAGATGTAGGAGCTGGGAGCTTCTTTCCTCAAACCCCAGCACTGGGCAGTCACAGCTGCTTGTTGCAAGAGCAGAGTCCTTGGAGCAGGGAGGAGGCACTGCTTGAGCAACCAGTGCAGAAGGATCACAACAAACAGCAAACGACAGAATCATGGAATAGTTTGGGTTGGAAGAGACCTTTAAAGATCACCTAGTCCAGCCCCCTGCCATAAGCAGGGACATCTTCACCCAGATCAGGCTGCTCAGAGCCCCATCCAGCCTGGCCATGACTGTTCCCAAGGATGGGCCATCTACCACCTCTATGAGAAACCTGTGCCAGCGTTTTACCACTCTCATTGTAAAAAATATTCTTCCTCATATCTCACCTGAATCTCCTTTATTTTAGTTTAAAACCACTCCACACCTTTAAAAGAAACCTGCTTTAAAAGGAATAGTGTCACCACTCAAGGGCTGATAATACATTGGTAAAAACCAAACAGACTAGGAAAAAAAAAAAAGTATATATTTGGAGCAAAATAGCTCTGTGTCTGTCACCTCTGGTCTAACAACAGCTCTGTGGTAGCGTCAGAGATGGTCTGAGCCTCTTTAGCTACACTTTTAATAAAATGCACTGCAAAGCCTGTATTGCGTTGAGCTAGAGACACAGAAAGACATCCCCACGATCTCTTCAGGAATGAAAGACCCCTGCAGCAAGCTGGGGACCCACACTGGGATCTCGGGCTGTACCTGCTGGGAGGATGCACCTCTGTCCTGTGCACTTAGGAGCAGATTCCCACCAGCCTGCTCCTGTCCCACAAAGACAGCTGCTCACAATCGTATCACAGAGCCAGAGGACAAATGGCAATCCACAAGCATCTTCTTCAGAGGCAAGCACAGACACTGCTGTTATCTTTATTGCAATTTTTAGTGGCATCAGCACGCACCAGGCTCAGCAGTGCAGTTGAAATCTGTTGTGCCCGAGAACAGCAGACAGATCTTTGCCTGCTGTCTTTGCTGGTACATTAGCATGCCTTACACTAATTCATCAAATTAAGAGCCCTGCAGCAAAGCAGAGAAAACTTGTTGGAAAAAAAGCTTGTTAAATATGCCATGCAATTTTGTTTTCAATACTTTGGCTAACAGTGTCCGCACCCTGGGGCACAGCAGGCAGAAGACAGAGTCCCCAGGCCAAACTCCGCACTGGGAGGAGCAAAGTGTGTGTGTGGGGAAACTCAGGAAGGTCCCTTAGCACAGTGATCACAAATAGCCAGGAGCTGGGCTTGTATGTCCTGAAGCATATGGAAGGAGAGGACTCAGTGCAGTGGCTTCAGGAGACGTGGTGATGTACTTAATGTAGGATATTCCTTCCAGATGGCAGGTGTTGGGACAGTTTTGCAGCTTGCACTGTTAGCACAGGCCTACGAGCAGAGCACTGGGAGCTGGGATTTGGCTGGGCTAACACACATTTAAGGAGAGCATGTGGTATTGTGCTCTACATCTCGGTGTGTAACTCCAGTTACCCCAGTACAGGCTCCATCCATCACCAGTCTGTCTCCTAGAGCTCCACCAGCAGCATGGCAGCCCCAGGAAGGTTGCTGCTCACCTTTTCTCACCCTACATCATGGGGCTGGGTGTTCAGCTGTTTGGGGTTTTGTTGGCTGCTCCTTGAGTCAGTCCACTCACCACAGAGGAGGATTTGGGGTTGTGCCCATCCATGAAACCATGTTCACACAGAGCATCTCCAGAATGTCTGTTGTTGTAATATAAACCACTTATAATATTTTTGGCCTTGTATTTCTTGACAGGCTCCCAAGTCACAGCCTTCCTTACATCCCCAAGGAACCATTACTAAAGAGTAATTGAGACACCTGATTTTGGAGCAGCATCTCAGAGCTCACTTGAACACACATCACATGGGACATGACATTTGGTTCCCACCACATGCACCTGTGAAAAGGGGTCTCTTGAGAAGGAGCCAATGACTTTTCTGTGGTAATTACCTTCAGTGAGATGCAGTTAGGATGCAGCAGTGTATTACAGATTAAATGACAAACCAGCAAGTATCTGCTATCATCATGGCCCTGCTTCTCTCATCTCCTAATAAACTAATGGGCTATATTGAAGTGGAAGAGTTGCTGAACAATTAGATTTAAAAAAAAAAAAAAAAAAAAAAAAAGTGGTCTATGCCAGGAGAAACTCAAACCTTTATGATTTATACAGCACTTTCTGGATTCTCACTAGCAGGAAGGAGAGAAGAGAAATAGTAAGCTATGAAAAAGGCTGGCTTTGTACCCTCTGCAGTCTTACTGCCAGTAAACCACTACTCAGCTCGCAGATTAAAAAAAAAAAGTATTTTTCAAAGATTTTTCTGTTACCGACGCTAGCCACAACTGCATATGGTAGAGTGACAACCTCTCCCTTGTTAACATCAGTACCAAAGTCATGAGAAACGACAAACATGATATAAACCTTTAAGATAAATCCCTGGGATAGGGGTGGGGGCATGGAGACCTGTTAGCTTCAGTATCCGGAAAACTGTGGAAAAGCTTTGTCGTGAAGAGCATCAGGGAGGGACCAGGATGGCTCCTGGTAAGGGAAGATGCCATCACACCAGCAGGCAAGAGGAGCTGCAACCAGGAGCCTGATTGCCTGCTCCATTTAGCAGCACTTTAATGCCAAAAGGCTTTTGACAAAGCCCCTCTCCAAGGCACTTAAAGCTGCTAGGATGTCACAGGATGAGAGGGAAAATCCTTTAATGCATTAGCAACTAGAGGGATAAGGTACCAAAACCCATGAGGGTAGGAATAAACCCCAGTTTTTGTATAGAGAAGGGATGTACCCAGGGATCTGTACTGCTCACTGCAGTCACAAGTGGCCTAAAAATTCATTTGGAAACAAGAGAAAGTTTGTAGGTAAGATAAGCCAGGATAGTGAATACTAGACATACGCACACACAGAGATATTTTATATATAGCTTACATATTAGTAGTTATATATTATACATGTTACATATATAATATCGTTTGTGTATATATAAGCCAAATTATATTATATGTTATTTTAAACGTATATTTTATATACACACACAAAAATATATACAAGCTAATGAACATCCCCTCCACTGCAGCGGTTCCCTGGGTACTGGGCACCAGCCACTGACACAGCAGAGGTGGAGGGAGGCAGTTAGCGATACCGAATGCAACACAGCAACACGCAGGGTCATGAAGCAATGACAGCACAAACGCCATAGCAGCAAGTTAAAATGCATTCTCTCAGAGCAAACTAAGTGCTAAACCCTGAGCCCAAGCTCCACCACAGTCCCAGGAGCCAAACCCTCCTGTTCTCCCCTTGGGCACCATCAGCCGGCTTCTGTGGCAGCCACGCAGAGAGTCAGGCGGACAGACACCAGGACAGCCACTCTCTGCCCAGACCTATGCAACCGTTTCCAGAAGAGCCCATAAGGGCAGTGTGTGTTTTTATGAGCCGTTACAGACACCAGAGATGGTGCAGGAATTGGTAGCACAGGGGTCAAAACCATAACAGTTTCATTTCACTTGTTCGTTAGCTAATAATTCAGGCTCTAGTCTGTTATTTTAAGAAACTGATTGGGCGCTTCAATTGATCTTAAAGTGCCTATCGGCCCCTGTTAGCTCATAGTACTCATTAGGATGAATACACCTACCTAGGAATCTTGTAATGAAATAATTATCAATAGCAACATGCTCCCAGGTTGCAGGAGAGCGTGCAGACAGCTCACACAACTTCCAACTCAGGGGGACAATCCTGCCTTTCCTAAGCTCTTGACTCTTACAAAAAGAAGCGAGGCCAGATTGGACCTTCCTGAATTACCAGGGTGCAAGGTTTGTGCTCAAGACTGCTTCACAACTGAGTTACGTCAAGGACACCAACACCACCTCCCCTCTTGTCTGATTAATAGCAACATTCATTTTCTTCTATATTAAATCTCTGATGCAAGGAGGCATTTTACATACCTGTAAGGCAGAACGAAACAGCTCTTCTGTCTGCTCAGCCTGGGAAGTCCAGCACCCTGACCTCCCTCCAAAGAGCTTTGCAGAAAAAGTGTGTTTTCCCTTTACCAGAATTTCTCAGCTGATTTGAATCACTCAGCAGCTGAGAGCGCCTAGCTGGATGCCCAAGGAAGAACTGCTAAACATTTGTCTAAGCTAGAAGAAAGAAATCAGAACTGAAATGTTCTCTTTTGAAGGCTCTAGCTACAACATCTCTGGGGGGCAGCAGGCATGTCCAGGGTATGGCTGCTACTCAGTAAACCTAAAAGTTAGTTTCCTTAGGAGACATTTTCCACTGTGTTAAACATATGCATTCAACATCATAAGAAAACAGTCACTTCAGGTTTCAAAGGTCTCCAGACTCAACTTTGAACTTCCTTCAGGTCCAAAGCCCACTCTCCTGTCACATCAGTCATCTCTTTACTCTCACAGAGGAGGTAAATCCCTCCAGATCCTGCATCAGGCAGAAGAGACCTTGCTCCTCCACCACATCTCCAAGCCGTTGCCGACCTGTCCTGGGGCATCAGCAGCTCATCCCCATCCCAGACCTCAATCACCCACCCCAGCACCATTTTGCACCCATGTGCTGCCCAGGCTGGGACAACCTCTCCCTCCCCAGGGCCAGCGAGGCTGCAGCACCATCGCTCATCAAACAGAGCCTGACATCCCAAGCTCAATAAGGTTTGGGGTTTGCTAGGCAAATTCATACACAAGAGCCTTCCTTTTAACCTACAGGGGCAGCTCTCCTCGTCCTCTAACAGCGATAAAGAGACCACAGTTCTCCTGCAGTCTCAAGGGCTACAATAAATATTGAAGAGGAATTAAGCATTGCTCTTTTATTTAATATGCTTACCCACTCTTTTCTTCATGTATACTCAAGCACTCCCAGCACTGCTTCATCTCAGGATGCATTCACCAGAAGGCTTCAGGTGCTCATTAATTAATGCCTAATTTATGTGGGCCTCTGCTTACAATTCTTATGCAAATTGCTCTCAGATTGTGTTCTGATTTTAGCTGAGCTGATTCTAAGCACAAAAAAGTCAGAAGAGGAAAGACAAATTGAGGAGTATATGTGCAGGTAATAAAGCTTTTTCTCTTCCTCAGAGGCTTTGCAATAACCTTGGGTCATGTGTACTACAAACATAAATGTAGAGACAAGATAAAGAGCCCTGTAATGGCTGAGTCTTGCAGAACATGCAAGTTAATAGCTGCTGTTGGAAAGAAACCACTGATAAACACTCACTGATGTGTTGGTTATTAATGTGATGTTTTTATATAAACTCTTACTCCTCTAGGAAAATAACAGATTTCTAGTAGAGGAGAAAAAAAAGAGTTTTTCCGTATCATTTAATCATTGTATATGTTGGCCACAGTTAACACAGCATTTGACAAAGCCACATCTAGTGTGACCTGGTTTTAATTTGTGCTCTTTATTATTGTTGTATCTGCCTAATTAAATTTGTCAGGGAAGTAATCAGCCTTATTTCCGTAGTGAGATCAGTTTAATAAGAACGTAATTTTGCAATTTGTTTTCATTAATTAATTAGGCAAAAGCCTACAAAATTCACATAATGGGATATAAACGCAGGGAAGCTGTGACACCAGCTGCAGTGTCCAAGGAAAAAGGATGTCTACTTGTTGACGTTCTGTCCCCATGTGGGGTCTTATGGCTGGGTTGTAGATCTTTCTACTTGTCCCTACTATAAGAATACTTGAACTGCTTCCAGTACTATCCAGCTTTGTTTTTCAAACTCAAGCAGAGACCTAGCATACGTCAATTTATCCAGTCAAAGATTTGTCCTAGCTTTAGCTGTCTTCCCAAAGAGCTCATATTACGTTTTGTAACATTGACTAATACTTAACAAGCTGCGCAGGAACCACATGTAGCAAGGCAAGACTTTCACCAAAAGTCATTTATCGTGATGCTTGCTCTCCTTTGCTCCGGCAATGCTAGCGTGCCTGGAGGCCCACAAGCTGCTGTGTGCAGGAGGTTGCAAGGGTGGAAGGGCTCCTGGTATCCTGTGCATCATTTATTGATCAATTCAGGACAAGCAGGGGCTTGATTTGCCCACTGATGAACTTGTGCATCCGTTTGGGCGGCCAGTTTTACTGGAGGGTTAGAAACATGCCCTCTTGAGGAGCTGCTTCCCTCCACCCAGGAGGTCCTGGCTTCTCATTGATTTCAGCAACAGCTTCACAGGAGTGTGTGTTGAGCTTTGTCTTTCTCTAGACATCGATCCAGCAGATAGCAATGAAGAAAGCTGGATCACGGCAAGTGGAATAAAACAAAGAGGAAATCACAGATGGAAATTTGTTCCTTAGCTCCAGGGGTTGCACTGTTGGTGTCGGAAATGTGAAGGTGCCACCTGTCCCTGGACCCCTCCAGGTCCTGTTTGAGACTCAAAGGCTCTTTGGCAAGCCATTGCACACTCATTCACTCCAAAACCCAATCTGCAATTTGGCCCAGAGGAACCGAGCAACACCTGTGATTTTCTGTGCAGTAGATCCTTTCCTAGTTGGCCTATTTGTGACTTTCGAATGGGAGGAACAATGACCAAGGCACTACACCAGGCATGGACAACCAGCCTCTGCTACAGACAACTGATGCTGGGCTTGGGTTGATCACATGGGTTTCTTTATGTTCAGTTTTGGGGCTCACGGTTGCAACTCCTGTGTATGTGCTGGGACTGACTATCATTATGGCGATGCATAGCATAAACTCACACCTACAATAAAACTGATTAAAAGATAAGTCCCGTAGCTCTGAATCTATGTCTAATGGCTGTTCTGTGCAATTCGGGGTTAGAGAGGCAGCCTGATGTATCTGACTGCTGAATATCATTTGCTGTTTACCTTTGCCGGAGGAGGACTCAGAACTAGGGCTATAAACACTTGTGGGATAAAGGAACAGCCGATGAACAAAGTGAGGAGAGAAGACATATCTCCACTGGAAACCTTGTAAACCACTGACTGCAGTAAAAGTCAAAGCAGGAATTAAAAGCTGTCAGTTCAGAAAGCCATAAAAACCTACCATCTCTTCTTTATCTAGCTTTCCTGACTGAGCTTGAAACAAAGATTTTCTTTCTTCCAGGAGGTGTTTCAAGAGTGCTCCTTTGTGGCTCACAAACTATCACAATTTGGAGAGAACATAATTCTGGAACAAAGCTTTTCATCTGCTCTATAGTGAGCTCCTAAGGGGATGCACCATGTAGCATTTTTTTGAATCATTCCAACATTCCTGAAGAAGGTTTTCCTACCATGTAGCCACAATTTAACTGCTACCTTGGTGGTATGATACAAACCTCTACCTCTCTCTGCAAAGTGACCTGCTGCAATAACTACATGAGTGGATACAGCAAACAGCTGCTGAGAGGCTTTCATGGGCTATGATGCATAGAAGTACTTGGGGGGAGTTCTCATCACACACACTTGCAAAATGCATGTTACAAAGGCAAGTTTTATTTTATGTGGAAAACTATCACAACACTTAGTTTGAGGGAGAAGTAGAGAGAGAAAATGTCTTGCAGACCACAAGGTTTCCTCAGTGCCCCAGACAGGAGGTCTTACTGAAGGTGCAATAACAGCAAGACAGGTGGGGAGCATATTTCTCTTTCCTGAAAGATTTCTGCAAAATTGCACACACGCCACGTGTGGCCTTAGGCTCCCAGCAAAAAGCTCAACAGGCAAAACTCTGCCTTGACTCACCCCTGGAAATCAGCGGGATGGATGTGAGGGCTCCCCTGTGATCTGGAGGAGCACCTTAGAGACTACACTATTGCTGGATTTCCAAAACCTTCCAGGTTCAGCAGGCCACGGAGTTAAGACCAGATAGGAAGTAAGGAGTCACAGGGAGAAGCTGTAGGTGTTGTAGTTAAAGTATGAGAATGAACCTGCCTTCCTGAGCTGATATTTGGAAATGAAAGCTGAAGACCTGAGGCTGAAGCTCTCCCCGACCCCCATTTCCCCTCTGGCAGTCATTTGAAAGCTCACATAGCTGCAGAGATGACTCAGACTTTTCAGAAAAGAACTTTTTAAACTTAGATCCAAAGTCTGCAGAGCCTCCCAGGGTGGCTATTCACACCTGGACAGTGCAGCTGCACAAACCCCAACGCAGTCCCAAGCCCACAGAAGTCAGGTTTTGGCTAGCTGCTCTTAATATTCTAGGGTGTATCAGATATTAATACGATGTTCACACTTTCTGAGGCAGAGGAGCCTGTGGACTTCACCAATTTAGCTGCCTGCTCAACTCCTTGGCACTTGCGTGGGCTTTGCTATGAGAAATCGATGATGAACTCCCGTTGCTTCCAATAGGAGCAAACTAGGAACAAAATAAAGCACAACAGTAGCCTTTTAAGCAAGCTTTTAGCTAGCTCCCCAAGGATGCAGCCAGACATGCTGTCTACGCCAGATCAGCTTCAAAGCCGTTAGCTGAGAGTGCTCAGGGCAGCCACAAATAGTCTGAGCTAATAAAAGAGCATCTTCCACAGCCGAGCTGCAAACTTCTTCCTACTCCTAATTATAAGATGTTGGGGCTCTTCCAAGTGCATCCTCTGCTTTTGAGCATCAGATGGGGCTTTCAAGGACTGATGCAGATCAAGCCTTTCACATCCCATTCATTTTGTTCAGAAGCTCTTGCGAAAACCATCACAGTGCCTCTTGGAAAGCCATGATCTTCTGTGCATCCAGTTCCAACTCTGCCACATGTGCTGGGAAAGACACTTCATTTTTCTGTGCCTCTGGTTCCTTCCCTATCATTTGAATGTCTTTGCTATTCGGTTGTTCAGGAATTGCTTCTTTGGATTTTCACTGTGCTTAGCACAAGGGGCTTTTGATTGAAGCCAGGGACTCGGGATGCTGGCTTACAACACACTGCATTAGAATAAAAAGGGTTTTCATACAATGAGATGACAGAGTGAATTGATCTGATAAAAGTCTCTTAAGTCATTAATTCAAGTCATGCGAGATAAAGAAACATTTCAGCAATAACAGAAACTGTGTTAGGACCTTAGTGATTTCAAAGAATTCTTTCTTAATTGGCTTCACAATATCGTTCCTTTCAGCTTTTTGTTGTAACAGAGGCTTATCAGGAAATTTATGCTTTAATGTCGGCAGTGGCTGCCAAACAAACTTTTCAGGACTGTACTGTGTTTTCTTTACTCCAGTAATGTGAAAACCTTCTAGGGATTCTCACAATCGGTCCCTCTCTCTACCCCAGATAAGGAGCATCAGCTGATGGTCCTACCACAACAGTGGGATAAACATTGACTCTGAGCCACGACCTTATAGGTAGGAACCAAAACAGAGATTAGGATTATGAGCATTTAGTACTAAGGCTCTGGTCCTAACCAAGCCCACAGTCAGTATCACTCAGCTCCAATACGTACACTTTATTGGGCACTCTTTCCCCACGATCCTTATTCTGGACGACCTCTTAGCTTATCGGAATTCTCACATCCACAGCTTCATGAAACAACGGACTTATCTGACCATCATTTTAACTACATCATCCCTTTGGTCACACAAGCACAGCACTACCAAAGATGCATTGCAAACACCGGACTTGGAATTCCTTCCATAGTGATCGCTCAATGAACAGGTCAGCTGAAGGAGGAAATAAAAGTAAATAAACACTTCTTTCAAAAGGGTGGGTTGGAAACCATGCAGACTAAAGTCAATGTTTACCAAACGCTACAACAGATTTTGTGGTCACTGACAATTATGAAACCCATCATTGGTACCACTCTGCTCAGGGCTGAAGTACCCCAAGCTCACTGAGAAAGCCCTGGGGAGCTGATCAGCCCCATGTGCTGCTGCCCCGAAGAGAGATGGGGCTGCAGAGTTTTGCAGCTGTCTCCTCATCATCTTCCCACAATGGTGCCAGAGATGATGGAGAGGTCTGGGAGAGCATGAGGTGCCTTTCCCTGTCATGAAGCTGGGCTGGGGGCTGCACCCAGCTGCTCACTGGTGCGGAGCCTTGGGACCCACCAAGAGCTGGTCCGGATCGCACCCTCCCAGAGCACGAGCAGCGACCACAAAACCCTGAGCACCAATATTTCACTCCACAGACCATTCCCACATAGCAGTGGGTTCAGCCAGGTTTGGACAAGACTTTATTCCATTTAAAAGGCACCAGGTGTTACGTCTGTGTGCAGTTTACTCCTGCTTTCCTCATAAAGTCCCAAGCCCTTCCTTCTTTTAAAGCACTGATCATTTTGTGGTTTTCACTTTTTTGATCTCCTGCAGCAGGTCAGACATTAGAGTGAGACTGATGAGCACGATCATAAAATCTTCAAAATCAAGTTTGTTCTCCGATTCCTCATCCAGAGAAGAAATTATTTCCTGGTACTTTGGTTTGTTTTCTTGGCCCTATGGAGAATATTAAATTAAAAACAAATAAACAAACAAAGGAAAACTAAGCATGAAGTCCCCTTTTTATTGCACCATTAAAAAAAAAAAGAGACAGACACCTATGTAAAAGTTCATGTATTTTCTGTCTTCTCATTCAGGTTTTTATGTGCAGATTCATATTAGTTTTTCTAAAGGTATCCCAAGAAACTCAAACAGAAATATTGTTGCAATCAGACAAAACAATCAGACCCCAAAATTTCCACCTGAATTCAGAACACATCTTTTAAAATACACTTAGTCAAGACTGAAAATGTGGCAGTGATGAAGATAGCTGGTAACTGCCGGAAAAAAAAATCTCCAAGTTTACAGCCACAAGCACTAATACAGCTGTTTTTCCACCATACCCGGCTGCTCCTGACACCAGGGTGGGGGTGACTGATGGGAAGGTGTTTTCTGCTCCTTTTCTCCCAACAGCCCCACCAGTGACCACTGTGGTACCGGTTCAGTGCTCTGGCAAATGACCAAGCACCTAATTATATGCAAAGGTTTTCTCCTCTTCATAAATACAGTCTCTTGTCATCATTTTTTTTCTTGAAATTTCCCAATTTTCTATTAAAAAAATGCAAGCAGGCATATCAACTGTGGTTTACTGCTGTCCCCTCCTCCTTTACCCCTATGTCAGACACAGGTTCAACACAAAGCAACTAATCCACTGAAGACGTTTCTATCAAACCACTGAAGTCTCTCTTGGGGTTACCCCATGGATCGATGCCTACCCAACTGCAGGACAGAGCACAAAGTGCCATTCCTGCTCCCAAATTACCCAACCGGTGCTGGCCCAGTGTCCCCAATTTGCCCAAACCCCCTCACCTGTATGAAAGCCCCAAACTGGGTTTGCAGCAGGCTTTTGGTGTCAGCTCTGCTGAGCTTGCCCTCTGGATCAGCGGAGTTGTTATACACCAAAGCCACAGTAGCAAAAGCTTTTTCAAGGTCTGAGCCTTTTCCTAGAGCTAGTTGGGGGGAAAGAAAAAAGTTATCAGCCTATCAGAAAAAGTGGTATTTGAGATATAACTGAAAGGAATCTGTCGGAACTGTCCTGAGTGGGTGGAAATCTATGTAGTTTCATTAAAGTTAATGAGACTCAAACTGTTGATACCCACAGGGGAGCTGGCCCAGATTTTTGTTTGGAGTGGGCCAGCAGCACGCCTCATGTCCCATGGAAACACACCCCGAAAAGAAGCTTTTGGCCAGAGCTGAGGCAGTAATGCAGGGTGATGTGTGAGACCCACCTGGTCTGTCCCCACCCTGGGCATCCAGCAAGGACCTGCTACACCACAGAGAAAGGCCATGCTGGCCACCTCCTGGGTGCATTTGGGCTCCCAAGACCCTGTACCAGGGAAAAAGTGTCCCATTTGGGAAGCATGGCTGAACAGGAATGTCCACATCTGAGCATCAGCACTGTGCTTCAGCATTACGGTATACTTGGGATTTTGGATGGATTCATTTCCCTCGCTGCTGAACCATGTTCTAGAGGCTGCACACTCACAATCCTAAGTTAGCAACAGCACCACACACAGGGTTGTGATTTTCAATGGAAAGGCGGGCAGAAGAGGAGACACAGATCAACATGGGAGCACAATGTGCATGGACTCACAAGACCCTCTTTTCTTCCACCAACCAAGGGTCTGCACAACCTCCACAGCTCTGCCCAACCTCCAGAATTTACCACACCTCATCTGTGGCCTTGGAAGAACTGAACCCTCAAGGGGGCAACAAATGGGTCTCCTTACCTTTTATTGATGCCAGCTGCTTGGCTATGGGTATGCTGGTAGTGAGAGAGAAGAGGCACAGTTATCCCTTGGTGAATTGTGTGTGTATATATTTCTTCATGAGTGAGTTTGCTCATTTCTGTTTCATTTAATCCCCCAAGAACTCAGGGCTTCCCAAGGGAGGCTGGCTTTCCTTCACAGTGAAAAGTAAAACAGCCTTTACAAGCAGCATGCAACATCACACAGCTCCTAATTCCTCACCTAAGCAAGTAGCTTGGAGTTGTTATTAAAAGTGCTTATTAGGTAACTTCGAAAGAGGCATTGCAACGTTCTCCAAGTATTTTCTTCAGAACATGAAATTGCCCCAGGAAGTTTCTCAGTTTTAAGCCCATTCCCAGGGAAGTGCAGGGGGTCTGACATCCCCCCCTCACCAGTGTTCCCAGCTTGGGGCAGACATATAGATTTTATTTCCAGCAGGACTCACATGTCCAAGAAGCTCCTCTCTGCTTTTTATTAAAACTGAAAGCCTGCTTGTCTTTTGCTAAAGTGCTAGAAACTAATTACAGAGCATCCAACACACAGCAGAAATTTGTTTGTGATAGACACAAATACACCCAGATCATGAATTTCAAGACAAACAGCAGATCACCAGAGATGCAAAAAGCAAAGCGATAACTTACCGCTTGGCCATACCTGCTGCAGCCGAAGGGCTTTTTTTGGTGGAAGTAGGAGCAGGCTGATTGACCGAGTATTGCTTTGTGCTGGGAACACTGGCTCTGCAGCCACACATCTCAAGGCTGGGGTGTTTGTGATCTCTAAGCAACTCGAGTAATAAATAGCAAACAGGTGAATTCAAGCTCTGCCCTGTGAAAGCAGCTGCTTGCAGCCGTGCCCTATCAATAATGTAAACGCTACCTGGTGATCATGGAGCTGGATAAATACATCAATGTAAAACAGCCCCCATAAGGTAGCACTGCTGGGCTGGTGAGTGGCATGGCTTTTATTTTATGTGAGAATTTGACAGAAACAAACCAAACTAATGGAGCCTGAATCCCCTTAGATTTGTAGGGATGTAGCTTTGTATCAGGAATAACTGAGACATGGAATCCATTCAGCTGTAGAAATTATCATCTTAATTGGAAACCTTCCTAGTGTGGGCTAATGTAACTTACCCCAAGCTATAAAGTGAGTTGTTCCTATAGACAGTCAGAAACCAAGTGTTTCCCAAATCCTGACCCAGCATTTATCCCAGGCAGGCATGCTCCTGCTCTAGTATTTATTCCCCTAGCGCAGTGCAAAGAGAGGATCTGTTCTTCCCCCAAACCACTTGCAAAGCAGCGTCCAGCTTGGAGTCTCTGCTTGGGTTCCTACCGGTGTGGATGCTGCCTGCTTCCCAAAGCAGCACCGAGCCATATGGCAGAGCAGTCGCACATCAGAGGAGCTGGAAGGGCTCCGATGAACTTTGTTATTTATTGGCAGGGATTTTGCTATTCGAAAACACACAGCTTGTCTCACTGTGTATCTCTGTGCACAGTCTCCTTTCTGCAGATCTTTTGCTTAGAGGTGTCTAGATGGGATAACTTTGACCAAAAATACCAAGCAGCTGTTTTAATCCCAGGGTGGTCTGTTAATAGGTCCTGACTTCAACTGCTTCATCCAGCTCATCATTCCTGGTGAAAGGAGACAATACTGATGTTAAAACTACCCAGGATGAGACTTTATGTAACAGGACATGCAAAGGAGACTGCAACAGATGGCCTAGAGAATTAAAATGTTTTCCTCATTTAGTAGAAGCTAAATTACTGAAGGCTAATGAATAAGGATGTTCACCACCTTACTGTTCCTGGATTTTAATTATCTTAAAAAGCATGGGAAAAGAGAACCTTTAATTTTCTATCTAAGAGTGTCATTACTCAAACAATTCAGAGCTTTTTCTGAGAGGTTTAAGCTGTCTTAGATCTCTAGCATGTTCTTTTGGATTGGCTCATGAATAAAACAGAGCCTGTAATTGCAATGACGCAGCCAAAACACATATAATCAATGCTCATTATCCCATCAATTAACACACTAAAATTAAACAAGAATTTGGGCTTAGTACTCTGCCATCACCTAAAAAAAAAAAAAAAAAAAATCTTGATATCATGTTGAAGTGATAATTCCCTTTCACATCTGTTGAACCATACAAGGAGTCATGAAAAGCCTTACATCCTGGTTAATCCACTGAATGGTAATGTTTGGTCTTAGCATCTAAGGTAAAAATGAGAGTGAGAAACAGACTCTGTTGCATGTTTATCAGCTACAGGCCATGCTGTGAGATGGCTGGGAAACCCAGCCCTCTGTGTTTTGGGCTCTTTCCACCAGAGATCAGATTTCATCTCACAGTTTTTTTAATCTTACCGACTTTTGAGTGCCTAAACTCTAGAACAGGTGATTTGCTTTGCTGGGGTACTAACAAGTTCAAGCAAGCCTGGGGTACATTATCCCTCTGGGATACACTAATTAGTGTTTGCAGGAGCATTAGTGCCTGACGGATGAAGGGTAGCATGAGGATAACCCTTGCCTTTGCAGATGATTAGCTTTGAAGACAGCAAGGTTTTGGCTGTACGTGTTGCTCGAGTATCTGGTCAGCAAGGTGTGCAGGGAGCCAGGCCATCTGCTCTGCATCTATTTTGATACACTCTATTTACATTTTAAATATCCAGGTGCTTTTATCAGTCAATTTTTAGCATGTTTGACCTGTTAACAATATTGTCTGCACCAAATACGCAACCGAACAACTAAAACTGGAAGATCTTTACAGGCAGTTCTCTTAAAATAATTGACACTGAAAAAAAGCCGCAGTCTTCACTTTTGTTATTTTCTCAGAGTTCAGTTTCTAAGTGCTCTGTGCAATTCAAGAAGACTTGCATTGCGAAATGGTTGTGTGCGATGGAGCCCGGGCTCCCTTGGAGATGTCCCTGCAAGGCTGGGCAGGTACAGGCATGTCTGTGCTGGGCAGGCACAGCCGGGGGACGGGGGCACGGGGGAACACCTGAGATTGGAGCTGGATTCACACCATCAGCCACCCAGACTGCATCTCTTCAGTGAACTCTGTAACAGCTGAAGGAGAAATGCTGCCAACCTGCACCCAGGGAGGTAATAGCTTCATTTATTTGTGACCAGAATATGGTCATTTTGATCTTTTATGATAGGTGTATTTTTTTCTGAAGAGCCAAGGCCGAGAAGCCTCCCATTCCATCTTCATCCAAAGCAGTACTGGCTGCCACAGCCTAATACTATTTTCCTCTTTCTCCATCCCTTCAAAATCAATTACTTAACATGAGAAAAGCCAGCAGAAGCAGCAGGTCTAATGCGCTCCCTGTGGCTGGGCTCTCAACAGCAGCCCCCTCAGGCAAGCGGGCTCAGCCTCATTGGGGAAGGACCTTCCCTTCTGCATGGCAGCATACAAATAGGAGAAACAACCCAGTACAGGTTAAT
>VWYH01009356.1:1158008-1176907 GCA_013399365.1 Pampusana beccarii
TTTTTTTTTTTAAGTATCTCTTCATAGTCAATTTGATTTCACACCAGGGTGAAATCCGCACCACTATTTATCTGCATTGGTGGTGCTGGATGCAGTTTGCTGACCGGTGGATGGTGACTAACCCATGACCAGGCTCCTCCAGGCAATGCAGAGCTACCCTGTGGCTCTGTGCTGGGTTCAGGGTGAGGGGACACCCCAGCTGGGAGGCATGGACAGGTCAGCCCATCTTCCCCATCCACACACACAGGAAATAGCTCAATGCAGCCTGGAATTTAGCTCTGGGGTCATGAATGATTATGAATCCCATTGCTGAGGACAGAGCAGGTAAAATGTCATTTAGGAAAAGCTATTAGAACTGATCTGTCTGCAGGGAGACATCATTTGTCATCTCACGCCCAGGCATTTTTCAGCCGTGGCACAGCACCCTGGCTAATAGCTCTTGTGCCTTGTATGGGGCTGCCAGGGAGCAGCGTGGCTGTGGGGACTCCTANCAAAACACATATAATCAATGCTCATTATCCCATCAATTAACACACTAAAATTAAACAAGAATTTGGGCTTAGTACTCTGCCATCACCTAAAAAAAAAAAAAAAAAAGAATCTTGATATCATGTTGAAGTGATAATTCCCTTTCACATCTGTTGAACCATACAAGGAGTCATGAAAAGCCTTACATCCTGGTTAATCCACTGAATGGTAATGTTTGGTCTTAGCATCTAAGGTAAAAATGAGAGTGAGAAACAGACTCTGTTGCATGTTTATCAGCTACAGGCCATGCTGTGAGATGGCTGGGAAACCCAGCCCTCTGTGTTTTGGGCTCTTTCCACCAGAGATCAGATTTCATCTCACAGTTTTTTTAATCTTACCGACTTTTGAGTGCCTAAACTCTAGAACAGGTGATTTGCTTTGCTGGGGTACTAACAAGTTCAAGCAAGCCTGGGGTACATTATCCCTCTGGGATACACTAATTAGTGTTTGCAGGAGCATTAGTGCCTGACGGATGAAGGGTAGCATGAGGATAACCCTTGCCTTTGCAGATGATTAGCTTTGAAGACAGCAAGGTTTTGGCTGTACGTGTTGCTCGAGTATCTGGTCAGCAAGGTGTGCAGGGAGCCAGGCCATCTGCTCTGCATCTATTTTGATACACTCTATTTACATTTTAAATATCCAGGTGCTTTTATCAGTCAATTTTTAGCATGTTTGACCTGTTAACAATATTGTCTGCACCAAATACGCAACCGAACAACTAAAACTGGAAGATCTTTACAGGCAGTTCTCTTAAAATAATTGACACTGAAAAAAAGCCGCAGTCTTCACTTTTGTTATTTTCTCAGAGTTCAGTTTCTAAGTGCTCTGTGCAATTCAAGAAGACTTGCATTGCGAAATGGTTGTGTGCGATGGAGCCCGGGCTCCCTTGGAGATGTCCCTGCAAGGCTGGGCAGGTACAGGCATGTCTGTGCTGGGCAGGCACAGCCGGGGGACGGGGGCACGGGGGAACACCTGAGATTGGAGCTGGATTCACACCATCAGCCACCCAGACTGCATCTCTTCAGTGAACTCTGTAACAGCTGAAGGAGAAATGCTGCCAACCTGCACCCAGGGAGGTAATAGCTTCATTTATTTGTGACCAGAATATGGTCATTTTGATCTTTTATGATAGGTGTATTTTTTTCTGAAGAGCCAAGGCCGAGAAGCCTCCCATTCCATCTTCATCCAAAGCAGTACTGGCTGCCACAGCCTAATACTATTTTCCTCTTTCTCCATCCCTTCAAAATCAATTACTTAACATGAGAAAAGCCAGCAGAAGCAGCAGGTCTAATGCGCTCCCTGTGGCTGGGCTCTCAACAGCAGCCCCCTCAGGCAAGCGGGCTCAGCCTCATTGGGGAAGGACCTTCCCTTCTGCATGGCAGCATGCAAATAGGAGAAACAACCCAGTACAGGTTAATAGGGGATTTAACCAGCTCAAGACATCAACAGCCACGCTACTGCTTTGCATAACTGTGATTGAGCTAATGGCCACTGTACCCTGCTGGTCACAGAGCCAAACCAACTCCTGCTCACTGGTAGCTGGTTTACCAGTACTAATACACCGCTGAGCGTCCAGAAAAAACAACACAAAAATTGAACACCTGCATCTATTTGAGGAGGTAGGGAATGTGGAGCATAAGTAAAATCACAGGGCGAGTGCTTCCTACCCATTTGTTTCTCAATCCCCACACTTTTTGGGGTGCACGCTGCTGCTGCTCTCATCTGTGCTGGGATGGCACGATGTGCTGTGTGTCCCAGGAATATTTGCCTCTTGGCCACCACCTTTTTTTTTTTTTTCTTTAAGTATCTCTTCATAGTCAATTTGATTTCACACCAGGGTGAAATCCGCACCACTACTTATCTGCATTAGCCGTGCTGGATGCAGTTTGCTGACCGGTGGCTGGTGACTAACCCATGACCAGGCTCCTCCAGGCAATGCAGAGCTACCCTGTGGCTCTGTGCTGGGTTCAGGGTGAGGGGACACCCCAGCTGGGAAGCATGGACAGGTCAGCCCATCTTCCCCATCCACACACACGGAAAATAGTTCAGCTCAGCCTGGAATTTAGCTCTGGGGTCATGAATGATTATGAATCCCATTGCTGAGGACAGAGCAGGTAAAATGTCATTTAGGAAAAGCTATTAGAACTGATCTGTCTGCAGGGAGACATCATTTGTCATCTCACGCCCAGGCATTTTTCAGCCGTGGCACAGCACCCTGGCTAATAGCTCTTGTGCCTTGTATGGGGCTGCCAGGGAGCAGCGTGGCTGTGGGGACTCCTACATGCAGGCACCCAGCTCCCCCGGGTTCTTTGGCAACCTAATGGGTAAGGGGTGAGCCCAGCATTTTTTGTACGTTGTTCATTTTCAGAAGGCTGAATATACCATTACCAAATATTTTTTCCTCTGAGAAATGTTTCATTACAGGACATTTAGACTTTAAAAAGGCAGCTATATTCACAAAAACCTAAAATCTTATTAAAGAAGGACACAACAATAAAAATGTAAGAAAGAAAACAGTAGCTAAAGGCAACAAATGGGATGTCTCCCCCCTGAACTATTAAAATTTCATATCGAAATGCTAAGATCTTCATACTAAGGATGTATGGCATTGACAAATGATGGGATAATCAGCACCAGATATCAACACTAAAATACAGATTATTGCTGCTGTAGAAAATTCCAGGAGGAAAAGCTCTTGAGTTCAGTACAAGGAGAGAATAAAAAGAAAAATTGAAAATGAATAGTTAAGTCAGGGAGAGAGCGTAAGCTAAGTAGCCCATCCATTCACATGTATAAAGATTTTGACTCAAATCCGGCTTAAAACTAGTAGACAGAGGACTAAATACTTATGACATGTTATGGCATAATATGAGAAGAACGTTTTCAGAAAAGGATGAAACAATACGTGGCAGTTTTTACTCAGTAATTCTTATCTGTCTGTAATATTAACCACAAAACTGGAGATACTGTCAGGAGCAGACTATGGAGAGGTGCAATGCATGTTGCATGTGACTACTTCTTTCATCAGTACATCAGAGTTTCAGCCAAGAATAATTCAGGACTAGAGCTTGAATTGCTCATTCAGATTGAGAGCGTATACAGATTGGAAATAATTAACCTAATCAGGTCAGGCAACTGCAATACGAACTCATGCAACAGGAACACAAAATTTCTCCAAGACCTGCGTATCACCAAGGCTCTGTTATGGGCAGCTCGATGGCCACAGTGAAGGAGATTTGATCAGTCATGGGGAATGTATTGCACAATAAAAAAAAAAATACCCTGTCAAGTAAGGGCACAGCTCTGTGAGCTGGNTTGAAAATGAATAGTTAAGTCAGGGAGAGAGCGTAAGCTAAGTAGCCCATCCATTCACATGTATAAAGATTTTGACTCAAATCCGGCTTAAAACTAGTAGACAGAGGACTAAATACTTATGACATGTTATGGCATAATATGAGAAGAACGTTTTCAGAAAAGGATGAAACAATACGTGGCAGTTTTTACTCAGTAATTCTTATCTGTCTGTAATATTAACCACAAAACTGGAGATACTGTCAGGAGCAGACTATGGAGAGGTGCAATGCATGTTGCATGTGACTACTTCTTTCATCAGTACATCAGAGTTTCAGCCAAGAATAATTCAGGACTAGAGCTTGAATTGCTCATTCAGATTGAGAGCGTATACAGATTGGAAATAATTAACCTAATCAGGTCAGGCAACTGCAATACGAACTCATGCAACAGGAACACAAAATTTCTCCAAGACCTGCGTATCACCAAGGCTCTGTTATGGGCAGCTCGATGGCCACAGTGAAGGAGATTTGATCAGTCATGGGGAATGTATTGCACAATAAAAAAAAAAATACCCTGTCAAGTAAGGGCACAGCTCTGTGAGCTGGATTTGCATCTGAACTCATCCTTGTTGTGCTGGGTACCCAGAGCCACGCTCCCTCCTCTCTCCAGCATCTCCCCACACAGGGTATGATGCTGCAGCTTTGCAAACTGCCTCTCCCTCCCCAGTCAAGAGCAATGGGGAAACCCTCAACCAGCCTGTGAAGCTGCCTCTTCCTTGGCCTCTGAGACACCTGGAGAGAACATCCTGTGCTCCCACCTCCCCCAGCACACTTGCAGAGGTACCTGCTTCTCCTCCACAGCTCTACACTTGATAATGCAAACGCGCTTCCATCCCTGGTAGCTGAGAAAAGGGCTATAAAGAGAAACACATGAGAAAACAGGAGGGACAGCACAGAAGATCAAGGAACCAGGCTGACCTAGTTATTTAACTAACTGGCAGAGATGCTCACTAATGATGGAGTAGGAAAGCAATCAGTCTGCCAGCAGCAGCTTCACAGAGGATGCTTGAGCTTACTTAGCTATTTCTTTTAAACCCAAGAAACATCTAATACAGTCTTTTCTATCTTGCTGCTCAACACTTCGCTATACAGTCACTATTCCCAGTTCAAATAAACTTCCAATTTCTCAACAATTGCCAAAGGATGTGATAAGACTTGAATCCAGAGGAACACAGAGGAAACGTTCAGATATATTTTCTTATATAACACAGAAAAATGCATGCATCATTTTTGTTTTCACTTTTGCTGCTGTCATACTGTATTAATCTGAGAAGCTACAGATGAAGACATTTTCCATCCCTCCTAATTCACAGTGAAGATTATAGTCCCTGAAGGACCAGCACGACTGTTCTGCATGGCAAGTAAGGAGCTAAGATACCTGTGAAGATCTGGCCAGCTGGGTAAAGGGCAAGTATTTCATGAAAACATGTGCCTCTTTCACTGCTTTTGTCAGCTCTTCTAACCAGCTCTGCCCTTGATGAGATGATCTTAGCTTTGGTGTTACACAAATAATACCCAGAATAAATCACCATCTTAATTCTGTCCCCAGTCCCATTTCTCCAGGGGTGTCAGCTCCTGAGGGTTTGAAAGCTGCAGCTCCAGTGCTCACATGGTTACACAAAAATTTCAGCTTGTTTGAAATGCAGGGATAAACCTAAGCAAAACTCAAGTTTCTAACCCTCAGCATCAGAGAGAAAGGTTTGGAAACAGGACCCTGCTGATCTGAGTGGAAACATTCATGAAGAGAAAGCTAGTAGATACAAAAAGCTCTATTTCTAGTGCAAAGACTTAGATAAAACAACTTGGTATTTTCCTGATTAATTAATACAAAGTGGATTAAAAAAAAAAAACAAAACAAAAGAGTAGGACTATGTGGGAGGGGGCATGGAGCGCACACATCCCATCCTTTCCCACACATACAGATTCCCTTTCCCCTGGCTTGCCTATATCTAACTTTTTCCAAGCTTAAAAAAATAAGGAACAAAAGAACTAAGAGACAAACCAATTTTTTTCATTGTCCCAGAAAATCATATTTTGCTTCCATTTGGAATACCAGGATATTTAGATATTCTGGTTTGTCCTCCTGACATCTCAAACACGGCTTTCCAGCAGCCCACAGAACTGGGATAGTTAGATAGTTAGCACAGTACTGGGCTAGTCCTACTGACAGGTGGAAAGAGAGGTGAAGAGGCAGGTAGATATTAAACTGCAGTTTAATTTTTTTTTAACTTGTGATATTAACCTTTAATGACAAGTGTCTATAGAAGTGTTGTGCTCCACTGTATATTAAAACAACCCTCATAAGAGTGTTGGAAAACAGTAAGAATATGACCAATAAGGTCAAGCACAGGAATAGTTACTTATCCTTAATAGTTACGTTAGGTATTTTTCAGTGACATTTTAATATAAGCATAGTCTGAAAACATGCATTGTATGCAATAACTTTATTAGGGTCAAATAGATATCACAATATAGATTCATCCACCGAGTAGCCATAAATTGGTTACAACAATCATAGAAGAGACTAAGCTGTTTTAAGCTAAGATGCTTTCAACATTACAGCTCATACAATAAGATTATATACTGATACACTTCGATTTAGAAATGCAGATGATCAGTTTTGATTAGTGTATTGTGCTTCAGACTTTCGTTTGTGTCAATGCATCCCATATGGTGTTGTGAGGAAGAGCTGAATTTCTCAGGGAGAAATCCAAACGGGCTACAAGTCTGGCTCTGGCTATTTGGGGATGAGCTCCTCTGAGCCTGAGTTATTTGGTCAATCCAGTTACATTCTCCAGTAGCACCAAGCTAGCGCTCAGAGCAGCGACAGAACAGAGGGATATCTTAACAATCTTGAAACGGCACATACAGAAAGGTTTTCTTATTATAAAGGGGGTATAAAGGAATATTTAATGCTTTGTAAGGTCACAGCAATACATGCGGTTTTTCTGTGTTGCTCTATTAAGCAACAGGGCATTTTCGCATGGTTTTGTATACTGATATCTGCACCTCTGTTATCTTAGTTAAATAAATACCTTTGTAAACATATAACACAGTTACTTGGTCCTTATTCTCCACGGCTCACATTAAAAGATTCACGAAACATCCATAGAAATAGTGATTTATAGAATGAATACTTAGCGGAGTTAAATGGAATAAACATTGGTCAGGTACCATATATACTACTGAATGCCATTTCAAGGAAAAACATTTTAGTTACAAAGCATTCAGAACTTGGGTAAGCCATATATTCAACTCTGCAAAATATATAAAAGATGCATACTTCTTTTAAACATACATTTAACAAAATGTAGTGGCAGAAGTTGAGACATTTCATTTACACAGTCCAGACATTTGGTGGTATGAAACTGCTTATCCATGCACTAAATTACAGATGACTCAGTAAACTGAAATAATAATAAAATCTTCTGAAACAGAAAAGTATAAGCAAAACAAATGCTCTGAAGAGTCACAGACAGGCAGTTTTGAAAATTTAGGTGCAATGTTACATGCATGGATATACAGAATAATCTGTAGAAATAATAGTAAAACACTTTTGTTTTTCACCAAAATGCAGAAGGAAATTCAATTATATTATGCATATTAAATACTACAGACTTGAGGCTACAAAATGCTTCTACCATCTTAACACATACAAAACTACCATAAAGTTATCTCTACAGTACATACTACAACATTGACTCCAGGTCACCTGCGATGAGCGCATCCCCTGTATCTGCCTAGTCAGGGAAGAAAAAAAGCCAACTCCAGCCCACTGGCCACCTCCCATCTGCCTCAGGAGGCAGGCTTAGATCTTCAATCGACATTAAACACCGTGTTGTAGTATTAATTTATGTAAAACCCTTCAAAATCTGGCGCCGCTGAAACTTGAGACCTGTTAAACTTTCTACGCGTGAGGGATGCAAGAGCTCGTGCTGCGTGAACCCTAAATTTGATTAGCGAAGGAGGTCGGCCCACTCTGGCCGTAGCTCTGGGACTGGCCATATTCACCCACCTGGCCGTAGGAGCCTGGCTGGTTGTAGCCACCGGCCGGCCCGTAGCTGTCTTGGTTGTAGCCCCCTTGGTTGTAGCTGCTGGACTGCTTCTCCATGGTGTCTGGAGTGTGCCGCTGGCCCGAGGAATGCCAGCCTGTCTCCTTAAACACAAACCAAATGTTGCCTGCCCAGAGGATAAAGTTCAAGAAGCCAAAGACCTAGGTGGAGAAAAGAAAAGCTCATCACCCAACAGCCATGGTCTCGTAGTCCAGACTGGTGTTATGGACCCTGCACAGTTCTGGGAGAAGTCAAAGCTGCTCCCAGTCCATCCTCCTCCCCAAACTGGCTGGAAAATTATTGCAGCTTTGGAGCAAATTCCCAGATTCACCTCCCTTTAGCTGTAGCTCACAAGGTGTCTGTTTAATTTTTTGTTTCCAATAAAAAGGTTTTTAGGCCAAAACAATATTTTGTTTGAAAACATAATCTAGTTTAAATAAACTGTGGAAAGGCAAAATTAAAATAAATAAGTAAAAAGAGAGATATTACAATAATTGGTCAGCTGGCCTGTTGTGTTGTTTTTTTTTTTCCAAACACTCTGAACGTTAATTTTATGTTGCTCTTTTTGAGGATTTCTAAAGGAATCTGTGAGGCACAAAACCTTTTCTTCTTAAAGGAGATCACAGACCCCTTTTCAAAAGCATTGCAGCGGGGGCAAGTTGAAAGCAGATGGGTGAAGATGCCCTTGGACAGACACTTTGTTTTCTCCCCATCCCACCTCTGCACGCTCATCCCGCCACTGCTCCACAGCAAAGAGCTGTCAGGAGTCACGCTCTGCCTTTCCCTGCAGCAAAACTGTATTTCCAATTAAATCATTTCAGCTAACTGGTTTACACCAGCCGATTTAGGTCAATACACGGGTAAAAAGAGATGAAAATACGTTTGTAAGGTAACGGCGAAAAGTAATCAGAGTCACTTACAACTGAAGTGTTGAGGCTTGACATAACAGGGCTGCGAACGGGCAAGCATTTGTTGGACTGCTGTTTGCAGGCAGACATCAGTAATAGCACTTCGTCTGGGTCGGTTGCAATCTTTACATCTGACAGTCCTTTAGCCCAAGCAGATGAGCTCACTAGCCACAAGAATGAGAAGACCACTGTCACAATGAAATCCTAAAAGACAAATTAGTTAGAAGCATTATGCTGGTGTGTCCATTGGGGAAAAAGAAAAATAATAAAAACACACGAAAATTGAAAGCTTGCATCAGCGGAGAGAAAAAACACGAGGCTGTTATTTCATGGAAGGCTGTGATTACTGTCATCACCTACAGAGCTAATTTTCAGAAGCGCTTGATGTTCCTAACAAAGCAGAGCCATTTGCATCTCCAGCCCCGAGGACACAGAATCACACAAGCGTGTGGCTGGTACCCAGGATGCTGAGCTGCCTTGGAAACCTGACTGTTCACAGCACCTGGCTGATGGACTTGGATCAATTTAAAAAACAATATAGATGTCTGGAAAGGAGCTGCCCCTCCTGAGGGCTGGCTCTCACCCGAGGTGCTCGTATGGACAGCTGGGGTAGTTTCCAATATGAACAGTTTCCAACCATGGAAGCGTCTTGGAGAGAACCTGAAACTGGCTAATACTCAGCTACCAGACGAGGAGTTTTCTCACCAGCTACAGGTAAGGCCAAATGTCCTTGCTGCATGAGCCATGCAGCCACTAATTATCACAATCAAACAAATAATCAGCAAGACTCGCCAAGCACAGAGACTCCTCAGCTCCTCTCTGTGCTGGTAAAGCATTTACTCCTAATTCCCATCCACGTGGAAAGAGGGGAGAAGGTGTGACAGTCCCTCCGGGATCCAGCACCTCCAAGTAGCTCTGTTCTGAACCACTCTGCTCACTTTTCCCTCGAAAGGCTCTCAGGAGCACACACAGGCATAAACTTCTCCTTGTCTTAGCCAGAACAAGTGGCCAAGTGACACCGTTGTTGTGTGGGTTTGGGGGAAAAGGAGGGAGGAGGTGTGATTTTTCAAGCTTTCTTGTGTCTTGCTAGAACAGAAGAGCCTTTCTGCTGTCATATTTCATCCCATCTGTCAGCCCACAACAGATGGTAGAGGTGCCAAAGTCTAACATACCACTAACTGCATCGCTGCGTCTTGATATCCCACCTCCCCTGGGGCTGCTTCCCCTTCCCCCTTACAAGGTAAAGGTGTACATAGGAGGAAGAGCAACTGCTCATTAAGAACACCAAGTTTTGGGTTTCTATCTAAAGAAATAAGTGATCCCTGGGAAGCATCATTCTCCTCTGACATTTGAGGAAGGACCTCTGTGGCACCACAGGGACAGAAAGCACGAACCTCCATCACGATGGAAGAGGCACCAGTCACTAAACCAGCCGCACAAACGAGCCATGAACAAAGGATTTCTCCACTCATGCAGATGGGATTCAATTAAGTGTGCTTGGATGCTTTCCCAAAGGATATATCCTTCTTTCCTAACAGTGCCACAATTTATTTTCTGCAGGCCTGTGTCTGCTGCCGAGCTTTGAGTTCCTTTGACCTCCCTTCACGATGGCCAAATGGGCTCTCTTGAAGAGCGTGAAGCCCAGGAGCTGACAACTATCTTAACAGCCAAAGAGACTCCAGGCAGAAAGAGGCATAGAGCCCAGAGTAATTTTTCTTCTTAGGGAGATTTCCAGCAAACAAAATTATTGTATCTTCTATGTCCCTAGCAGTAACTGAATGAGAAACGGTCTCCTAGAGGCAACAGTTCAATTGCAAACATTTCCGAAAAATTCCAGCTGGTAGAAACACCAGATATTCACTGAGCTGTGGATTATGATGGGATATGCTCTTTATCTGCTATGAGGCTTGACATGTTATCTACCTGGATGCCAAGCCCCCATATTGGTTCTGATCAACAGAATAGACAGAGGCACAGTAGGGTTTTGGGGAATACATTTTTAAAAAGAGAAGGAATTCTCTGTCAATGCCACCACACTGTTTGCTAGCTAAACCAAGGTCTGTGATCAGTGTGTTGCCAATAACAATAAAATAAAATAAACACAAAACAACAGGTAGAAATTTGAAGCAAACAGAGACAAACTGACCCAAACTAACACAATGTAGGAGCTTAAACTAGCTAAAAATAAGGAAGTTTTAACAGTGAGCAAAATTCTTCAAGCAGGTGACAGCAGCAGGGGTACAGACCTGCTGTTGAGCTTACCCTCATGTTGGTGAGCCGTTTGCACAACTCGTGACACAAATTACAGCAATCTGCATGAATCCCTCACTCCAACTGCTAGTAGCTTGTGTCTTGGGCTATAAAGTACTGCTAGGAACACCCAAGAGCACTGTGCAGCTGAAGGACTGGTCCTAAAGGGACTATTTCATGTTATTTCTCTGGTCTGGTCTTCTCCATCTCAGCCCAGCCTTCTGTTGACTTCCTCTGCTCCCCTGCACCAGGGTGTCCGCACGAGCCTAACGCTGCCCGACCCGGCCCTTTCTGCAAATAACTCCCCTATTTGAGAGTACATCAGAGCCTTGGGGAAAGGGTCCCCGCTTCTGGGGGCTGAAATCAGCCCTTTTACACAGGAAATTTAAAAAACTGCAAAGTCTGCCTGTGTGCAAGAAACACACCAAGCCAAAAGGGAAGGATTGCACAGTGGGACTTGAAGAAGAAACCATGCAGCACATCTGCCAGCCGGCCAACAGCTTGTCAAGAATAGAGGACAGAAAAGCTAATGCAACACCAGGATTTTGTCAGCAGGTGCTCTCACCAAGGCTACGTGGCCAGACTTGGGCTCTTGGAGGATTTGTTCTGCTCCTCTACGCTGTGCAACAAGCGAAACACACGACTAGAGCAAATTTGTGTCTTCCTATTTAATTTGAATCTTTGCTAACCTTCAGCTTTGGCTGGAACTTGAGCCTCTCTTGTTTTCAAGTGGGTTTCGATTTCTGGCTGAACATTTTCACAGCTCTGGGTGGAACAGAGTTACAAGATAATGACATGCTGAAAATAAAAGTGAATTTCAAGCTAAGCTGTTCCGTGGCTTAATGTCTATCTGGGGAGTTTCTCCTTGGTAATTAAAGCCAGAGTGTCTGCATACTAAAACAAATCTTGCATTTGAATGTTTAATATCCCCATAGCATGGGTGATTTTTTTTTCCTTGGAACAAAGTAATTTTTGTAGTTGCTCTCTTGAAATGGTGTCTACAGATCTCTCAGTGTGTACTGTTGTATGGCTATGCTATAGTCCTAATTGCAAAGTCTCACAGATCTCAGCTGAGATACTTTGGTCTGCCTACAGGTGCCTTTGGGAAGGAGGTGAAATAGGAGCATGTAGGAGAAAGCAGAAAACAAGATTTAAAATATGCTGAATATCCAAGGGAAGGACTTTTTAAGAGCCTGAAGTATGTGTAACAAAAAAATAAAAAAAATCTAGCTGCCTTTTTCAAGTTGAAACTTGCTATTCCTGAGTTTGCCAAAAATGCCTAGTTGGAATGATTTTATATATGTTTTAGAACAGAACTGTGAATGTCTTTTCATGGTAACTGAAACATTTCTCCATAGCATCAAGCTACTGACTTTAGCAAAATCCCCTCCGTTGGGAGGGAGCAGTCACATTTGTTCAAGTCTCCCGAGTGCAGTTTTGGACCGCTCAGTGTCCAGTGCAATCTCACCCAGCCAAAAGCATCCGCAGAAGTTGCTTGTTCACTCAGGAAGGAGACACATTTCATCTGCTCTGAGCTGGTCTGTGGCTTCAGCAACTCCCAGAGTGCTGTAACACACGTGTCCCTGTGTGCTCTCCATGCCCTGCTCTCCCTCCTGGCCAACACGGTCCAAGTTTGGCACAACGGCCCTGTTATATTTGAAAACATGCAAAACCTCAGCTCTGGCCTGACCAAAGGGTGCCTGGCATCCCGGTTCCGCTCCCTCTTCCCTCGCCAAACCACAGCTGCTGGCCCTGTAACTGGCTTCCATGAGGGGCTTCCAGCGCCTCTCCGCAAGTGCTTCCATCTGCCAACACTCATGCTACAAAACCTTTCCATTTGACAAAACCCTCTCGTGCTTTTACAGCTTACAAGGGAGCAACTCCTCAAACGCCAAAGCCTATAAACTCTCCCAGCCAGAGCCTGTCCAGCCTGGCAGTGCTGCCAATGGGTTTCATGGACAGCCACACAGGGGCAGAGGCAGATTTCCTTACCCCAGGAGGGCCAAACCACTCATAGGATTTGCTTTCAGAGTCACAACTGACCTAAAAATTAAAAAAAACACCCCAGTGAGAGCCATAGCCACGGTCCCAGCCTGGGCGAGTGGCCAACAGCAGGTTGCTACAGGCAGCAAACACCTTCCTACAGTGGCATTTTAGCTCTTTTTTTTGGCTCAAACGAGGTCCCACCCTAGATTTCGTGCCAAGTGAAGCTTTGGAAGAATTACACTGTTCTTGCAGTGGTGTATGGCCTTGCAAGCTTTCTTCTGATGGGAACGTGCAGAGCCCTTTGGGAAACAGCACATACAGCAAGGTCACAGGGGCTTGTGTTTCAAAAAGGAGACGACAACAGCAGGCTGAAACAGCTCTTTGAAATGCAAACAGTTATTCTGGTTATTCATTATTTTTTTTTTAACTGCAAAGGATTCAGTTGTAGTTTTACAGATGGCTCTTTATTCTTTTCCTATCTATTTTCCAGAAAGCTGGACAAAGCAAAGGAAATAAAACATGTTTAATCAAAGACATCTCCAAAGAGCAGACTAGGAGTGTACTTAACTCACTTGGTCTGCAACATATGTAAAGAAACAAATGTCTTTCTGCTTAATGTGATTATTGACAGGCTTCCAGATGCAAAGGAGAGAGCTCATCTTCTTACACGTAAGCATCTTTATGCACTGTAAGAATGAGATTATAAAGTAATCACTACAAAAATGATATATCTCTTTTCAGGGCTACATCAGTCACTTTTCTTGGCTGAGTAATTTTTTACTTTTATACTAATTGATCGGAATACTAATAAAGCGTTTTACATTTATGCATTAATGCATGTGGTTTTTCATGGCCAATCTATAACTTCCCAAAGACAAACCTGAAGGCCCATAGAGACAGAGCTGTCAGTGTGAGTTTTAAATGGAGTACATATGGGGTACCATGGAAAAAGTAAGAAGTCCAAGTGATGGGTACTGATACACATTGACTGTAACTATTCTTTCCTTTATTTTCCTACTTCAGAGATACACATAAGCATCTATTCCTGATACCCTAAAACTGGCAAAACTCTGGGGTTGGTTACTCTGCTCACAAGCAGCTGCAAATGTACAGATCTGAAGCAGGGAATCGAGTTGGGGTGTTTGGGTGGCAGTCCCAGGGTGCAGGTCATCTCTGCTCTCACCACAAACCAGCAATGGCTCCCCTGGGTATGCGGTGGTACACGAATGGAAGCCAGCTTAGGCTGGTCTGAGAGATCCAGATCTACTGAAAACTGGAGAGATGTTGTACATCGCATTCATTAAAACCTATGTCAGCATCTCCAATTAATTTCTTTAAAATGTTTCTGGCTCTTGAGCACTAATCAGTCATTTGAGAAACTGGCTTGTGCTTGTAGCCACCAAGGGGAGCCCCCAGCTCATCATACACATGCATCTGGTGGGAGTTTGCAATGAAATTAAAATCACAGCTGTCAGTTTGAGAGCTCAGAAACACATTGCATGTACCAATTAGATATTTAATCCTTGGTAAACTGCTCCTTGTTCCCTTAGGAACTGGGAATCCAAGGTCATCTCTTAGGTTTATCTATCCAGTGTGAACCCCCCACATCTTCTCTCCATGGAGGTAAATGGAGGATGCATGTGGCAAGGGCTCGCTGCCAAAAGCCCTGTGGAAAGGGGTGACTCCCACCTCCATCACAGGTAAGTAACACAACCTGTATGACCAAAAGGAAGATTTCTATCCCCAAAACCTGAGAGGTAACATTAGCAACAAAACCAGCTCACTGCAGTGAATAAAACATGCTGGTGCCATCCAAACAGCCATGGAAGGAGTTAACGGCTTCTCCTACTGGAAATATTTCCTTGCTGTGATGTCTCACTTCACACTGAACATTAAAATATTTTTCCACAGTTAAAGGGATGCTCAGCACATGCAGTTGTGTTTCCTAATATTTGTATAAAAAAGGTAAACTTGAAACATTTGTGACTGAAATTTTCTCTGCAAATTTCTTGTGACTTAGTGGTCAATAAATTCTTTATAATTGTATATTCTGCATCCAGTCAGGCCACTGCAAGCTGGTAATGCATTGATGGTGCTCTGAATGTCTGTACAAAGGTTTCTCAAAAAAAATAAAATTTAAAATTTCAAGTGAAAGTCTTTTTTCCTCTCTCCTCTTCTCCTGTCATACTAATTTTTCAAATCCTGAAAATTTATCAGGAGGAAAGGCAGCCAGCTCTCAGAGGGCGCTGCTTAAAGGCAGATGTCATCCCAGACTGAGCAAATATCAAGCCAGGAGGAAGCACAAGGCTTAAATGGGAATGGCTTTAAATATGAAATAGGCACTGCAGCAGAAGCAAGAACAGATGAAACCATCATCTTCTAACTCTTCACTAAAAGGCAAAAAACTGGTAGTCTGGAAACAGTGCCTGACACATGGATCCCGCCTGATGATGAGGAATGAACAAGAGCTGCCCTCCCTCGGGCACCAACACGTGCTGGGGACTGCTGGCTGGACTCGGTGTGCACAAAGCACCTCAGATTTCTGCAGCACTTTCCTTTGGGAGGAACAATCTCAGGGATGAGACATACCCACACATCTGATCTGATGTACGTGTGATCTCGCTGGTTATGTCAGTTCAGTGTAGCATCTGCCTGGAGCTGGAGGATGAGTCGCCTGCTTGTTGCATCCCTTAGGTGAGCCCTGCAGCCATGGGAAGCTGTTTTTCACTCTGAGTTTCCTTTGAATTCCTCCTGGCTACAGCTGCTTGTTTGTTCTCTGCCTGGGGCTCTGCATTTTCCCTAAATCCGCACTGCACAGCAGGACTCACACCCTGTCCCAGTCAGGCCGTGGTGCTGCTATCATTGCACTGGGCAGCCTCTGGGGAGACCAGCAGGGATGTGGTCCTCATGGAAAAGGGTCTGTTTTCCTAAAACAAAAACCCCAATACAATGGAGCTGGAAGCATAGAGGAGACGCTGGAGCAGGTATAAACTGAGCATAACCCTCAGCCACTTCCCAATACCACTCACCACAGGAGCTGCTTTTGCTGTAGGATACACTCAGAAGCATCTTTATATTCTGAACAAATAAGGTCATTTAGGCTTGGTTTAAAGACTGGGAAATTGCAAACAACAGCTTTGGTAATGGACACCGCTTAAATTTAACCTGTAGATTCAATTACAATCTATTACACAGAACAAATTAAATCAATGCCACATTAATGCTGCAGCAGATTGCACCGTGCATCCTGTGACAAACACGACTGCAGCAGCTGCATCAGGAAAGTGCTGGACAATGGCAAACAGCCACATCACAATCTGACATATTAGAATTACTTTCTCCTCTTTCCTTTTTCTATTGCTGCACAGAATAATGTGACCAGAAGAATTATTTTCCACAAGAAAATTAAAGTGGCAGGTCTCTGCAACTAATCCTTCGATGAGACAGTTTGAAATGAGATACTACTCGATATCAACTGAACGAAGCAGAAACAATGCACTTCATTTATTTACTGTTTCTGTAGGGACCCCTTTAACTTGCTTGTTCTACCTCTCCTCTATGAAGATTTCCCCTCCTTTCCTCAAGATTTTCTAAGAAGAGAGGAAAGGTCCCAACAACCCTGAAAAGAAAAGGTTTAATTTCCTTTGACGTGGAATGAGAATTTTCCCTTCTGTATCGATTCATCAGTTTTGAATTATGCAAACTTAAATAAAAAAACTCCCATCTTCTTGCAGCAAGAAAACCTTTCCCTCAAAACCCTGTGATGTTTAGATTACCTTTCTAGAGTCTAATCTTTTGATTACTGTTACTGTAGTTATTTCCTTTAACAGGTACAGCCTTTCTGACCTAGTGATTTTATTTTCCATTCTATTATATTTTTCTGATGCTCTTTATTGGTCACTTTCAGTCCTTTAAGGTGCAAGTCTCAGCCAGATGTCTGGTTTCTGTCAATCATAAACTTCAGCTTTTTCTTAAAGCCAAAACTAACTCTTTCCTTATGTCAGTCCTCACTAAAACTCCCACCACCTTCCCTTCGAATTGCTCTTCACACCAAGAATTCAGAGAAATATTTCCTCTACTTTAGCATAACCTCATCCTTGCAGTCATGGAAGAGAGCGCAAGACAACCCTCCAGAGACCTGACCCAACTTCAGTGCAGTGGTGGATCAGCACACAGACCTCACCAGCCCAGCAACACCAAGGGGTGTATCACAGGGTGTGATGCACTGACAGGTGACAGGCACCTAGAACAAAATAGCCATCACTGGCTTCACAGTCTTGAGTTATGAGAAACAGTGCATGGCAGCACTTTTCTTTACAGGCCTTCAGGAGTCAGTACAAAGAACAATAAAGGCACAGACAGCCACAGTTTGACGGGTGCATAGAATGATAACTGGAAGGTGAGGAGCCTCATAAACCAGCATTGAGACACAAATGTGCTGGGAACTCTTGGTAATACCGAAAAAAAAGAGCTACATAATTCTCCAAAGCAAAATAATTTGGCTGAATGCAGCAGTAATTAGCAACAAGCAGTCTCCCTGGCTAGGCTTTGGTCATGGTCATGGTTTCTTTTGTCTCCTAGGATGATGCCCAAGATCTCTTCCCTTTTTTCCCCACTGACAAAGCTCTGCTGTCACAGATGTACGGCTTGGACCCCAATCCTGCAACCTCTCAGCTACATGTCATGATTTGTATTAACATCTTCACTGCAGGCAGTGGGAGAGAAGCGAGGAATCCCACAAGGACTTACAAGATTAGGACTAAACTCCACCTGCACGTAGCCTGTTACCCTTGATATTAGAAGTTTTAATCACTGTTAGATAAAAAACAAAACCAAACAAAACCCACAAAAAACCCACAGGCGAATGCAGAGATGCTTTGGGCATTGGGTCACTTGCATCTCCCAGACCACAGCCTCGACCACCGAAAAAGCAGGAGGTTAAGACCTACACCTGAAAATGCTGCAAATACACACTTACAATGAGAGGCCCTCTGTTGTTTTCACGGTACTTGTTCTGGAAGAAAATATAAACCACAGTGGCAGCCAGCGAGTAGAGGAAGGCGAAGACTGCAATGGTGACGAAGAACTCTGCCGAAGAAGAGAAGTCCCCTATCAAGGAGAGCTTTTCTCGACGCTTGCCTTCACAAGTGGGAGCATCGAAATTCACTTGATGCAACCTGGAAAACATCCCAAAGAGTGGCAGGTGAAGTACAGAAAAAGGAAACTGTTACCCAAATAATTATATGAATAGGGAGACAGAGCAAATGTATCTCATTCCTGATGCACATTGATGCCCTGCTTGAATAACTGGCCCTATAAGTAGTCTCGTGGGCTGTGCTCTTCAGAGGTGCTCATACACGAGGTTACATCCGTGTGAACATCTAGCTGAGAATGAGGACCTGAACACATCTTTTAATCAACCTCAGAGAAAAGTTGATGTTGCAATGGTTTGGTACAACCTCCCCCTGTGGCTCTACATCCTCTCTAGGGTTTTGCCATGGCAACAACTGAAAAAGGATGAGAAACTATTTGATTCTTGAGTTCTTACAATCAAGGCAGCAGAAAACAGGTTTTATCCTCTATATTCAGGCCATGGGATACCTGTGTTCAGAAGTTCATGACTTCCTTATGTAAAACTGCCTAGTGCACAGCTACCTGTGGCTGTTAGCCCATGGGGCTGTGAGCCATATAGTGTCTCTACATTAAAAGCTTTTACAACCAAGCTGCAGCAGAAATGAAATGTTTACTGGGTCAAAGAAACAGCCCACATGCCCTGGCTTAAGCAATCAGCAACCTTGTACACACACCCCATTTGCAATTAG
>VWYH01009357.1:0-110556 GCA_013399365.1 Pampusana beccarii
GGCCTCATCAGCTTCCTCACCCAAAGAACCTCACTCCTCACAAAAAAAACACCAGCACCTCACTCCACAGAACTTTAAGGAAGACAGGTAAACTCCCCGGATTTTTTTTCTTTATTTTGAAAGCCTAACTGAATTAATCTCTTGACTATTGATATACTTGTTATTCTAATCCAATTTGGTGATCTCTACTGTGATGACAGCAAAGTAACAACTGCTCAAGGTACTTCTTATTTCCAAGGTTTCCAAACATTGTAACTGTAAAAACAATAATCTAAAACTCAGCAACAACATTGTTGAACACTGTATGCTAAAGCTGATAATACAACAGGATCAATAATTGCCATACATGTTTTGAACAAGTTGGGTCCTGGAGCCAAACTCAGCATAGTTCATTGCACAGGACGTTTTTAATAAATTCAAATGTCTTTGCAGAGTGGTCTTGCACTTCTGAAACAGCTTTGGAGTCTGAAAATGGGTAGAATTCTCTAGTTTGTGTGACTGTAAATTTAAGTGATGGCTTGTGTGATTTGCTGTTAACTTTTTTTATAAGCCAGACTGCTGAAATCAGCAATTTCTGAATACTGTTGTGTATTATGAGATGCATTTTTTCACTTATCCTTCACTCAGTCTGTGAATCAGATCTTTGGATGGAGTTAACACCACTTCGTTGATATCCTTGATGCTACAACAGCTTACACCAACTGGCAATCTGATCCTTCCACTTAAGATGGGAGAGGGAGAGCATGGAAAGAGCAGTTGTCTCTTATACCTTTAAAATGAATATCTGAAGCACTAACATTGCTATTAACAGAATTTACAATAAGCTTGGTAAAGATGAGCTGCAGTCACATCAGTTTTTCCCAGTGCTGACACAGCTTCCTGGTGCAAACTTCATTCACACAGGGCCCAGGGAAGTGCAGACATAAAATGATTATGACATGCTCCTGCTCCAAGTTGCTCCTTTTGCTGTCAAACTCAAAAGAAGCAGAGAAAATTGGAGAAATCTCATACAAGATGATTTTGGCATGCTTTTGTTACAGGCTTTGTTTGTTCGAGTTTCTTAGGATAAAAGGTTTCTTTGGAACAGGTTAGATGCAGCAGAAAGTGTCATGAAAGCTAGGATCCGAATAATTCATTTAATGAATAGGGGGTTTATGGGTTTTTCTTGCTTCTCTATATATGAATCATTTGCAAGTCACCAAAACCAACAAAAAAAGCAGATGCAAAACAGTCCCTCCCTCTACCACCTCCCACCCCCCCAAAAACAAACACACACAAACAAAAGACCAAAACCACCATCAACAACAAACAAACAACAAACAAAAACAAACAAAAACCCAAAACAAAACCACAAACAACAACAACAACAAAACAACACAACGGGGGGGGGGGAAGAAAAACCCACAAACAAATAAACCAAAACAAACAAAAACCCACCAGAAACCTTGTCTTTCCAGAGTATGCAGACTAGAAGGGTTTGCTGTTTGAAAACCTGTATGAGCCTTCTCCCAGTGGGAATAATTTTTGCCAAATGTCAAAAGCAGAGGCAAAACAAATTCTAACCACCTTCTGTTCCCTCTTCATCCTGAAAAGCGTGACTAAGTGATTGGAACAGTCTTCTGGAAAGCTGAAAAGTGTCGGACTCTGAGACTTACCCCAGAATTATTACTGACATATCTCTTTTTTGAGGGCTTCCAGTGCTTTCACATTGAATTAAACGTAGTGGGAGCTAAGGGCAGTCAACAGCTCCCTGAAGCAAACCTCAATGGTTAAGAGTATTTACAAATGTCTCTGGTTGCCTTAAAATGCTAGTAGATGCCTGGCTAGAAGCAAGTAGACTCCCAGCTCCTCAGGGTGTGCAAGAAACTTCTCACAGGATGCCTGTGTGTAAGTTAAAAGACTAAAGCTAAAAATCTATTTCCTACCTTGGCAACATCCTGATTTACACCTCCTCACGACATGGGCACACTTTTACCAGATGGTGAGGGAATGATTGAGGGACTCCTCCTGCAAGGTACTGGGTACCCTTGCTTCCCACCAAGGTCTACTGTACGAAGGAGAGGAAAACTCCACAGACCAGGCTTCTTATTAGCAATTGCCGAATTCTGAAAGCAACTAGAATCAGTGGGAGTTTTCCTGGAAGAAAAGATTCAGCACTAGCTGATTCATAAATTCAAAGCACTATTTATTACAAGCTCTGCTCATGGTTGACAGTGAGAAATCATTAGTGGCTAGAAGAACAGAGTCATCTGACAGCAGCTTTTATCTTTCCTAGATCTTTTTGACCCAAATACTTCCAAAATAGCCAGTCTTTTTGCTTGACTGCTAGTGTTTGCAAAACGAGTCAGATGTTTTATTCCATCCACAGGTTTTTTGACTTTCTAATATTATTGTGCTCTGCACTGAGAGAACTTGATCTAATCACTTTTTCTCTGATTTATCCCTTTCTTTTTCCAGGCATCAGCATTAGATCCTGCTGTCCTTGTCCTGATGCAAAAAGATGACTGTCTCTCCTGCAACATTTTCCATACCTTTTGAGATGGTATAAACAATGTGAAGAAGAACAGAAGAAAAGGAAATGCTCAAATGCTCAAAGAACATGCATGTTTTCTTGTTTCTCAGTTGTGAACATGCCTGTAGCTAATCCATCCATGTAGCTGATAATAAAAACCTAAAAACAGAGAAAAAAAACCCCAGATGGAAAGATATATTCTCTTGCATTTTGCTCAAACTGAAAATTAGGTTACTTAATTAAAAAAAAAAAAAAAAAAAGGATTTTATTGGCAGTCTGAAACGACTTTCAGGAAAGTTATGGTTTGAATGAAGAGAGATTTGAGGATGGAAATTACCCAGAGACATTTGTTTCAGTAATTTTGACCAGCATTTCCTTTATAAGACACTCAGCTCACATCTCAAACTGATTTGAATATAAGAAGCTAGAGATCATCAATCGGATTAAGATGTTTTGGAAGTGAATTTAAAATAGGATATTTTAGGCATATCTATACTGCATTTAGACACATTAATAATACAGTCTCTCTGTCTTGGGAAAATATCTTTCCATTCTGTTATATAAAGACTCCTAACCCTCATAATATTATATTTTATGTCAAAGGTAAATCCTCCCACCCCTTTCAAATTAGCCTGGTTATGAGACCTAGGCTGGATAAGTCCCTAGCCATGCAGTATATACAGGTAACATAAATACTTCGCAGGTACCAGTATTAAGAAATATGCCTCAGACAGGATGGTTTCAACCCACCCTGAATAATGTCTTGCAACTGTCGTGAAAAATCTGTGGGTAAGCTCTGAGCGGGGCTTCTAAATAATCACTCAGTTTCTTTAAAGACCCCATCTTCCAAGAGTGCTTTTTTCTCCTTTCAAGGAATAGGTGATGTTCAAGTAGAAGGCCATGTAAGTGAAAGGAGCAATACTGGCAGATCTGGATACTGCCACCCTCTATTCGTCTCCAAATTTGGATAATCGCATTAGAAGTTTTCCTTGTTCTCTACATCCCCAGGCATCTCACTCCTTACCAAGGGAGGCCAGAACCACGTAACTCAGGAGGGAAGATGCTCCACAGACTTTTCTCCCTTTGCACTCTGTGGGGACTTTCTGCAGAAGAACAGAATAAAATTACAGTAGAATTTGTGATGAAACCTTTTTTTATTTGTTTGGCTTATGGTAGCATCCAGAAGCCTGAAATATGTACTCGAAGTTGCACAAGTTTAAAAGAAGCCACTGCCTTGTAAAGGTTAAGTACATATGGCAAGAATATGGAGAAGAGTTCCTATTTCATGAATGAGGAGCTGAGGCTCTAAAAAAAATGAATGCAGATTTCTAAGGGTCCCTTGACATCTAAAGGCACAAGAGAATTATCAAAATTCTGTGGTTAGTCAAAATCACTTAGATCTACTGCATCTTTAGGTGTGTGCATACTTTCACAACTTCTATCCACAAATTTGGGTTCATGTCCCTTAATTTTACCCATCTAGAAATGAATATACAGAGCAAGCTCTCTGCCTGGATTCCTGCTGTAAGGACAGACAAATATCTTCATTGGCCAATTCAGACAGTGCTGTGTTGTTCAGCAGAAAGTTACTTGTGGTTTCCATTACCTGTAGAGGTTTGTCAAACATAAAGCAACAGATCACACCTGTATCCCACAAATTCCAAACCTTTGACTCATTTCATAAAGAAAAATTAGTAGTTAAAAAGTAGCCTTCCTACAGCCACAGTAGTATGTTGACTCCATGCTGTAAACCACACAGATAAGTAAAAAAATTGGTTATAACAACCCAGACTCCAAGCTTTATAAATCACTAGGCTTTAGTGACGAGAAATTTGTGGTGTCTAAGCTCATGTGGAGATGAAAGAACTAGCAAGAGAGAGGTTGGACTAACCCTTTAGCCACATGCAAGGAAAAAAGCCACTGAAATACTTGGCTTTAATCCCAGTAGTGATGCTGCTATGCATCTAGTTAGTAATCATATGTCTCATGTGTCACGTATTCCAGGCAAGAGTGTTAGGGGGCTACCAAATAATCTTTTCTGAACTTCCACTGTGATTCTTCAGAAAAAAGCCTGTCTTTTTCTGTGGGTCCTGATCAAAACTTAATCTACATGTAGCTGCTGAATGGCTCCTGCTTGGGTTTAGATGCAGTTCCCAACCCAGGCTCTGGGGCTCCTGCTGAGGGCTGGTTGCTCAGTGACACATCTTCCTCCAGCAGCAGCCTCCCCCAGCAGAAAGAGCAGCTGATTTTTATTGTCATTTCTAGTGTATATTTATTTTCTGTAAAGAAGGAGCCATTTGTTCTAACCTAACTCAGTTGAAAAACAGGCACCACATAATTGCAGTTGAAAGCATATCATGCAAAGAGACTGGAATTCTTTTCCTGCACCGCAGAAAAAGGACTTCTCCTTAAAGATAACTTGAGGCATATCACCAATAACCAGGTTAAAACTCTCTTAAAAAGAAGGTCACCACAATCCTTATTGGACAGAGCATATCACTCCAGTGCCTCTTTCTTTCAGCTATGATTTTGTGCACTGACCTTCAGAAAGTATGGTCAAATAGCCTTTAGCAGCCGTTACAAAGCTCAGATCATTACATGGACACAGATTTCATTAGGCAGCCCTATACAAATTAGCACTACTTACTGGGGGGTATGCAATTAATGGTACTGAGAGGAGGCAGGGTCTGTCCATTCTGTGTGTGATGCCTGTCAGTGAAGAGAGGCCTCCTGCCTCTGCAGAGACACAGCTGCCCTTCTGTGCTTTGCTGCAGATGTGAGATGTTGCACAGAGTGAATCCCTGTGTGAGATTTTTTTTTCTAACAGAGACCACACAGACAAAAGAGAAGCGGCCGTGGACTCTCATGAACCTACTCTGATTTACCCCAGGTAAAGATCCCATTCACTGTCAGATTTTGCATTCTCACGTAAAATCCTCAGATCAGATTTGACCCCCTCTAATGTCTGGGCACCTTGTAGGTAAAATGGAACAAGCAACAGCGAAGTCCTTTGTAAACTCTTAGGAGCCTCCAGCAGGTCTCCATCAGAGGGGAAATCTGCCTGGGGTTTAGCCCTTCTGGCTGTTTTTTCTTCTTTTAGCTTGTTAGGTTTAGTCATGGGAAAGGTTTCTATTCTGGCAAGTGCCATTCTCATGATTGCAATAATTTTTGAAGTAGAAGGCTTTTGGGGCACATCCTAAAGATTTTTAGAGCTTAGATTTACCTGTTTTTTACTAAGATTACCCTCCAGCTGAATCCCATCCATTAAGACAGCCAGTGCTTTGCTGGCAAAAAATGTCCTCTATATAGCTGAGCTCCCAATATTTAAATAGCTCTAAACCTTTAAACACCATGAAACCATCTAGCAGTTTCAGGTTTGGTCTGTTTTAACAGATGGATTAGCATTCAGGGTCACTTTTAGTGACCAGTTTGCTAGTCTCCCATGAGAAAAGTTATATCTCTCTCTGAACCTCAGGGAAGGAGGAAGAGAATGAAGAATTAACAATAAGAATAAAATTAATCAGAGAAAAGCTTAGGTAGTGAATTACAAACAACTTGCCAGTTGTGGCAACTGTAGAATAGTTACTGAAACTATGGAAGAGAAAAAAGTACAGTTCTGATACAAACATTAAAAGTTCCTATTTCAGTTTTAATCCTGACACTCAAACTTGTCTAACTCCTTTAAGTGATCCTCTAACTCTATTCCCTTCTATATTTCAACAAAACTGTAGGAACTAGTAGATGCGAGAGGTGTACGCTGCTACACACTCTCTTCCCTTGATTACCTTCAATAAGCTAATGGCTGTCAGGCACCAAGAAGAAAGTTTGAAGAGCTCAGGGGTGTGTTTTGTCTTCAGTAACATTGACTGGAAACATGCCCTATATACCTTCTCGAGCAGCTTGAACACTGTCGCTTGGAGCTTTGTTATCCATGCATGTAAAAATGGTATCTCAGAAAGTAGCTTGACATATTTTCTGCCACTAAAGAAAAGGCAATTTTCACTCTCAGCTTTACTTCCCCAATGTCAAACTTGATCCATGATTTAAAGTAGTGTAATAGCAACAGAATTATATTGCTTACATATTTATGCTTCCTTTTAGGAAGGACTTAAAAATGCTGGATGCTCTACTTGCTCTTGCTCTTCCAATTCAATTTTGCTGTGGTGGTGACAGGTGAATCAGGGTCCTCTAACACAAAACCTGGGCATGCACAAATTTCAGTCTGAGTTCACTTAAACAGCAAAATATGCCCAAGGAAGAAATGTCTCTTCTTCCCCCTTTCTGTGGATGGGGAAGCAGGAGCAGCTGGGTCTGAAATGGAGACAAAGGATGAAGTTTGTTGGGTCATGGTCTCTGCATTTAGGTGAGAGGGTGACTGAGGAGCTTGGGCTCATCCCAGTCTTTGGCTGCAGCAAGTGCTACCATCTCATTACCTCTGTGTTCTATAGCTTGTCTTGATCTAGGATGGGCTTTTGTCAGTGTCTCCTTGAATTTTCATGGGCAAGCTAAAGAAATGCAGTCTATATTACACTATTGTGAGAAGTGAATTAAATCAATGTTCTTTAACTTCAGTTTGGATTCATTTGCAACTGAAACCTTTCCATTTAATTCCAGTTTGAGATGCACAAAGTTGCCTAGAATAGTTAAAGTTCACTTCCACTTCAGGAAAAAAAAATAAATTAACAGTTTGAATCAGTTTAGTTTGAGGCTAATCAATGACTTTTTAATGACAGTTTTGGTTCAGGTTTGGTTTGAGAAATGAATCATACTTCAGAGTTTACTCGAAAGGTGGGCTCACCACATACCATTACTATTAAGCAATGTTCATGCATTGTTAGAGATCTGTCCTAGCAAACACTGATTAGCAGTTCTCTGACACACTGGAGGATGTCTCAAGTGTGGTTTCAAAGAGTCTGGTACTATCCTGCTGCCTGTACTTCCATTCATAGACTCAGGGATGGAATAGAGTGCACTTAGTAAATTTGCAAATGACATAAAGCTGAGGGGGCTGCAGCACTCCAGAAAACACTAACAGAATACGAAGTGATCTTTGCAAAAAGGAAAATGAGTCTGAAATCGAGAAGGTATAATTCAATAAGCTCAAGAGCAAGATAGTTCAGGCAGGTAGGAATGCTCCACTTTAGACAGGACAGGGAACAACTGGACAAGTGTTCATTCTGCAAGAAATATTCCTAAGACCACGATGGGTTACAATGTGCATTTTAATAAATCATGGCATAATATAGAAATCAAAAAAGTTCCCAGACTCTAACGTCACCCTTCGGTATATGAACAAGGATATGATCAATGACACTGGAAATAGTCCTTCTATTCCTAAGTTCTCAGCTGGGATACTGAGTCTGGTTTTAAGCATGGGATTTCAAGAAAAATATGAATCATTTGGTTTGAGAAGGCTGGTGAGAATCAGAAGGCCAGATATCTAAATAATTGTCCCAATTAAGGGGGTGGGAGGGAATAAGGAAAAGTAAAGGAAAAAAAGGAATTACACAGCTCAGAGAAAAGATGTCAGGAAAACATAATTTGGAATGCAAAATCATCTTGCAAAGAATAGGGGATTAAACTGTCTGTTCACCTGATGGATAGGACACTAAGTAATGCATTAGGAAGTAAGGGAGATTTTCTAGCAGTAAGGTTAGTGAAGGACTGTAGAAGTTTCCTGTAGGAAGCAGTACTGTCTTTTCACTGAGCTTTGTGAAGAACAGATATAACAAATGTCTTCCAGGGATGCTTTGGATATAGCTCATTTTGCTTTGGACTAAAGAGATGGGTTAAGACAATCTCTTGAGATGGCTTCCAGCTCCCTCTTAGCTCTCGTCTCTGTTCATTCCACCATTTTTATGTACCTACAGGAATATATCTGAAGGCAGTTAAAACATTAAAATGCATATTTCATATTTTTTCCTCTTTAAACTAGAAAATTAATGATGCTAATAAAAATGGTGTGCTCACTGAGCTCCCTTAGTGTGCTCTAATTACAACACTCTGACATATTTGTACTTCATATGGGAGCTCTGCTTACCATTGAGATCCAAACTCATGTCATCTGCTTTTTCATGGCTAAATCTACAGGCAGCAGTAGGCACAGAACCCAATCCAATCTTAGTGAGACAAACAGGAAAGGAAATGCAAGCTCAACCATTAGTTATCTTGGCATAAATAAGTGTATAGCTTTCCCAGACTAGCAAAAGCAATCATGGATACATGCTATGCCATCATAGCTATTAGTCTGCCTACCCTTAGCTTGCATTGCCCTTTACCAAGTGTCACTGAGCACATTAGCCAAAACTCATCTTTCCTGACATTTCCCAGTGCAGCTCTAGCAGGTAATGCCCCTGCTAAATTGGATTCTTTCACTGGAAATGTCTTCTGGGTGCCTGAATTACAGCAGTCACGGAGCACCCCTGAGCCTGCTTGCAGTCCCAGCCCCTGCAGAGACTCAGCCAGCCCAAGCTGTCTGGCTGCTGAAAGCAGGTTTTGTCATCTCAGCTATGCAGCAACTGCTCTCACGTTGGCAGGATCCAACTCTGGCACACATGTCCATACTTGTAAAAGGCTCCCAGGACAGAGTCAGGTTATGAATGCAGAGCACAGGTGGAAGACAGCATGGATGTCAGAGAAGGCCTCAGGATGCTCATACAAGGGGCATCCCCGGTCAGAGGCCAAGCCTTGTTTGCTCTGACCTGACCTGTGCTCTGTGCAAGAGGCCATTGCTGCCTCCTTGTCTTCTGCTCACACAGCAGCTTCACACTCTCAGTTATCCTTGTGCATGAGTCTACATTTGGTTTCTCTTGATGACCTTCCCAGAAGAAAAGCAGTTATTAATACATCACCCTCACCATGTCACCTCAAGGCAGGTGTTAGTCACCTTGTTGTCAGAGTGGAAGAGGAAGATGAGGGTACCACACCTGATCAGGCAATGAATGGTCCCATTTCTGTGTTCCGCTCACAGCGTCCTCGTCCTGCCATGCAGAGCCCTGGCCCTTTGACAAAGACATTATTTTGACCTATTTACTGGGAGTAGCAGCAACAACTTCCCAGCCCAAATGAGGCCAATGCCTATAGTGTACTCACAATACTGAGCACACCCAGCACCTAGTACACGACAACATCAAAGTAATCTTTCTGAACTGCTTACAGTTCACTGCTCACACACTTTCAGGAAGCAAAATACCTTTCTGGACTCCTACCCTACAGTTTATATCCAGTACACTGCCTGGCCAAAATAACACATAAAAAGAGAGGATGTACCAATCTTTTATATTTGGAGGGAGAAAGAGAAGAAATAAAAAGAATATAAAAGGAAGTGTTAACTCTTCCAGCCCTTCTGGCAGACAAAATATATAGTAAATGTTGGGAGGGCATGCCTCAGAAATCTTGTCTTCTATATGGTAATATGGAATTGACTGTTAAGACTAGATTGATTGGTCTGAATTAATAAAATACAAAACCTGAACATTTACTCAAAATTCAGGCCAAATTTGAAGCTGCTTTGAGGTTCGCAAACAAAACCAAAGGCTTGTAGTACCTCCCCTTTATTTTTTGGTTTTGCCCAACACTGAAATACTTCAGCACCTGGGCTCTGTCTAAGCAAAACCCAGTCATGCTGGAATGCCACCAGAAAATCCTCATGCATCCATCCAAATTTTGCACTCTTGAGAGATTCAGGTAAATGGGATAAGCTTGCAGATTCTTCCACCTTTCAGAAGCTTTCTTGTCTTCAGTAATTTTTCATTTTCTGAATATCTCTCTACTTTGGCACAGAGAGCAAATGCTAAGGATGTGCCATACATATTAACTACTAGTGAAACTAGGTTGAAAGAGAAAGCTTTTATTGATTAAGTTGCAAGGGGCTTTAAGAGAAGACAGTTCATTTTAAGCAGGGGAAGGAAGGGAGATTGTCTTTCCTTTCTGAACATCAGTATTTTAATACTGAAAGTAAAGTCCCAAGACCATGGAGAATTATTAGCCTATAGCACTCATCGGCCAATGGTATCTTTCTTGGTCTTAGAAGAGTGAAATAGGTTCATAGTATTATATTTTTCCAAAGACTATTAATACAATGTCTTATAGGGAACAATCAGGCTACCACCACCTATTTACAAAGATTCCTTCTCTTGCAACATCTTTTCCTTTTTTATATATGCACTCTCCCGTGAGAAAAGAAAGCAAACCCGTCTTTAGTCCCCGCCAGAACCAACAGCAAGAGAAATGCATGTTTCTGCATATACACTGAGAGCTGGGGTACTGGATGTGAGTGTATGAAAAGGAAGAAAACACAGAGAATTTTTGTTTATATTTAGATATAGTACTACTATTATACTAACATTTACATTCCCCAACATAGATCACAATTAAAATGCTGTTTTGGTTAATGAATGATCATGTTTACTAATTTTACTCTTTTTAGAAGTCTAATACATGGGACTTTTGAGATCGATTGGAAGCCAAAGAGTAAGAGAATAGTGCCTTTGCTTTTCTAAATGAAACTGACAGTGGCTCACAGCAGAGAGATTTGTTACAGTATCTGACTGTGGAGGAAAGTTTGTGACTGTGGTATGAGAAAATCTAAGTATTATCCATTGAGTCACAATTTACCCTCAACGCTTTAATTTTAAAAGACATCAGGAGATAAAGTAAACTAAAACGTAAAATACAAGCTACCATATCTTTTTGTGTGTGGCACAGATGACAAATGTTTCATCTTGTGTCAAGGATTTTCAGCAATGAACAGCTTTATCTCAGCTCTTGTTACCTCTTCCACCCTTTCCTTTCACCGCCCAGAATATCCTAACACTTCTGTCAATAACACAGGTCTTCTTGCCTTTGCCACTCTAAACCTGTCCATGAAGGCTGTATGAACCAGCAGCCACTTTGTGCTGGCTACAATTAAATTGCAAGAGTGTCAGGAATTCTCAAAGAAATTTCCAATAATGACTGTTCTGAGCATCTGTGATACCCCATTCCTCAAAGATCTCGGAGTCTTTTGGGGATATATAAGCTTGATATCCTATTGTACAGACAGGGACCAGCGATTTGCCCATGGTAATGGCAGAATCTCTTTTGGAAGTGGACTAGAATTCCAGCGTCTCATGATCACTTCCATATCTAAACCTAAAATCACTTCATTTTTATGAAAGAAAGAGTGAGCATTTCAGGTGGACCAAAATAACAGTGACTGAAAATTGCCAAATTGATGGCTCTTGGTGCAGATCTATTATTGTCCTCTAAAATGTCACTACAGTTTTGATGGTCAGAACAGGGAAGTCAAAGCTGAAAATTATCAGAACTGTCTTGCACCAGAAACAGGGCTGAATCACTCCAAAGGGGATTACAATAAAGTACTGGGTGCTATAGCAGCTCTACCATAATGCCCAGTTTTGAGGCACATCAATGCAAAAGTTGTCATCCCAATTTACAGGAAGAGGTGTAATGTCCATAATCTGATGTGCTAAGGTATGCATGCAGATAGCTAATCCTGACTTGTGGTGCTGCTAACAAGGCAAGAAAACGAGGAACTGCAGGATGCTATGGTAAACAAAAGCGGTTAATATATGTGCAGATGTCCCATCCTGACCTGGGCAAGCACTAACAGGGCAGCATATATAAAACTGTAGGACACTATCTCCAACAACTGGAAGGTGCAAGCTTGGCAGAATTGATAACCAAAGTAGGAATTATTAGCACAACCCTATCATAAATACTAATTAAATGCGTATAGTCGACACAATAAGTGCTAGAGGGGAAAGAGTAATCAGGGTTATGCTTCTTTGGGGAGGGAATAAGAGGAAGGACTTGGTGGTGAGCAAATGGAGAAAAAGGGAATACAAAGTGAAGCCACTGAAAAGACCTGCTCCTTTGTTCAGGGCATAGGAGGTGATCACCCTAGTATTGAGCAAGGAATCTCCAGAGGGCAGGGAACACACACTAACTTGTCATTTTTCTCCTTTCCTTATTTCACAGGTGTTAGTGCACTAGCATTTGAATATACACTGAAAGTAACAGTAGATGCTGTGTGTTTGAAAGCCAAGGACATTGCACCAAAAAGGCTGTGTTAAATCAGTTTGCCCATCCTAAGAACACAGCATAAAGTTACAAGCCTCTTAGAGCCTGAAAGATGCCAGTAAATTGGAAAGGACTCAGAGAAATGCAACAACAAATGATTAAGAGACAGATGGACTCCTAAAAAAAAAAAAAAAAAATTAAACGAACTGAATAGTTGGGATAAAAGGAGGTCATGCAAGGCAAAGTTTGTAAATAACAAGGATAAAATAAATTATTTAAGACTGTAAAAGGAAATACAATCCACTGTCACTGAATAATACTGAGCAGAGGAAAATTCAGTCAGCAAATCTGGAAAAAATGTTTCTTTTCTGGTCCAATAGGTTGAAGAATAGCCTCCCAAGGGACATGATGGATAGCATATGGCCTGAAAAAATTTGAACTTAGAATCACAAAAATCAAGGAAAATAGATGACAGCAGGGGTGGAAAATCAGTCTGGAAATAGTAAGTGAATTTTATGTGCTAACAGACTTCCCTGTTTCTCATTTATCTTTTTAATATATTTATTGTGGCAGCAGTGGGGAAGATCATATACATATATGTTTTTTTGTTATTATTATTTGGTGAATGTATTGAGCAGAACTTTCTTAACCTGCTAGCTGAATATTCATCAAGAAATTATATTTCCCTCAGAAACATTTGTATTTTAATTATACTATTTCAAATGTTTTTGAGAGCAGGATTTATCACAAATGTTTGGAGTTCAACCTGAATATCTTAGAAAGGTTAATGATTCTTTTTCCTTGATTAGACAATCACTTGCAATGCATATATTAGTATGTGAGGTTTTAAATTTCCAAATTTTGGAAAAATGTATGCATGTAGCTTTGAAATTTGCCTTTCAAGTTTGTGCCAGTTGCACAACAATCACGTGGCAACACCAAGTGAATACGCAAGAGAGCTTCACTTAATCTTAATAGAAATAAACTGATTAAATGTATTTATACACAGAAACTTTCTTGAAGTGTTTGCCTTGCTCTGATTTAATTATACAGTACTCTTACAGACACACAATGAACCAGGATATTCAACATTGATTTTGGAGGATATTCTGGTGTAGGCCCTGTAGCCACAGCTCAGAAAAACATTTAAATCTATGTCTTTTCAAGGCAACAAAAATCAAATATTTTCTCAGAACGAGAGACACTTTAATTACCTCTTGAACAAAGAACTCAGGACTGTAAATTACTACATGTGGGCAACTGCATCCTATAAATGCTTGATCCCACCATGATATCCTAATATAATTATTTCTCATCTGTATCCCACAGTTCTAAATAACCCAGCCACTTTTCTGAAATGGGGTGTGTGCCTGCGCTAGACAGCAGCACACTCAACAGTAAAGCAACAAAAGATACAGGAACAGTTTTCTGTGAGAACTCCAAAGGTGTGTTTATGCTGCATTTACTACATCAGCTAAAAGGATATGGGCAGCCTGATGCTGGTAATTTTAACCAAAGGGTGACATTAAAATCTTATTTGAAATAATGAATTATTTTCTAAGCTCAGGCCTGGAGCCCATTCTTCAGTTGTCACCTCTAAGATTATTATACCCTACGTGGCCAAGTGGTTCCACTGTTTTGGGATCATATGTTTCATTTTAAGTGTAAAGCATATTACTAGGTGTAATATATAAATGACTTGTCAGCGTTAGCCTCCCTGTTCCCTTAAATTAGCCTGTTTAAAGTATTCTTTAACTTTCCACTTAGGCAGCAAAAAGGCACTTTCTGTTCTCATCTGCCTCAGGGTGAAGTCAGAATTGCTCCAGCAACTTTAGCAGAGCTACTCCTGATTTCAGATTCAGATACTGTTTGCATACAAAGGAGTCTACTACCTCTACAACACTGAAGCAGAAGAGAAATAATTTATACTACAATTAACAGCAATAACTCAATAATGAGCTCTCTGTAGCTAGACTTGCTATAAAGATCTTTCAATAAGAGTACCTCAAATACACACACTTAAAGTGCCTCTTCATCACTGCTGGGGCAGGTAAGCAGAAAGAAGTAAAAACCGTAACTAAATTACTTGGTTTTGTTTTCTCAGGTGAATGTCCATAGTAAAGTCAATGAGAAATAGGATTGTACATTATCTCTACAAATCAGCCCACGTATTTAAATCCCAAATTTATATTGTTTCAGAGTTTGGGATACATGACTTGCCTAAGGATGTAGAAAGGATGAAAACCCCAAGCAATTAAGTACCATTTGGGGCTAATTAACTCTGTGTAATCTGTTGTGTCTACAGTGCCTTCAGCATCACAGCCCATCTTAGTCCAGGCCTGGAAGTAGTACAATCTTTTCAGCATGGCCCTTCATGCAGACTAAATCAGTTCAGATTTTCTAATTGCTTCAAACGTGTCTGACAACACAGGCAGGGCTGTGCTGTGCCTAAGACCCACATTGGTCCATTTAGAGATAGATCAAAAACCCGTGCACAGCACCATTTTGCTCAGCGTAACCCATGTAAAGTGCCTCATCTTGGGAACTGGGAAGCTGGGAACTTAACTCAGCTGCCCTCAGTCGTAGACCAGTAGTTTAGGCATGAATAGTTTAGTTATTTCCCTCCTTTATTCAGTCAATTATTTTGAACAGCGAGCTGCTCTTTGCAGAGCTGGAAGCAGGGATGGGTAATTTCAGCACTGCAAGGCTGAAATGCCTGTAGCTCAGTATGCAGAAGGCAGGGAAATGAGAAATATATTCTACAGGAGCTATTTAATGGCCAAAGCAACATTATGTTCAAATAACAAAAACCTCAGTTTTTCTCACTGTGTCATGATATTAGGGTAAGGACTGACTGACAAGGAAGAGAGCATCCAACTGAGTCATGAGCAGTGCTCTCTGCATGAGTCTCACGAAAGCTGGGCTTCCAGAGGCTAAGCAGTACCTGTGTCATTCATCTCAATCATGACTGTGACAGCTCTTCCCTTCATTGATTATGGTTAACGATGGCTGAGCAAACCGGAGGAAAAGAATAACTGGTTCACAGCAGGCAGAAGATTGACCTTGTTTGGAAAGGGGAATAGCAAAACTGGTGGCCACAGAAAAAGGAGCATGAAAAACACAGTATCTCCTTTAATAAAGTGAATACTATGCGCCGAAAGGGGTCTCTCCGATGGAAAACGGCACATACTTGTCTCAAGCCTCTATCCCCCTCCCCATCAACCTGAATTGTTCATCTCTATCTTCTACCTATGACCTAACATGCATACACCTGCATTTGTTGCCTTTTTTTATGGGTGGCAGAAAGGATTCTCCAAAGTTTCACCTTCCCAGAGCCTGTTAGATGATAAATTGGTAGTTAGGGCGCAGCCTCACTTATCCCCCCACATTTGGGACATCAGCATAAGTCATAGTAAAGCCCTCAGGACTGAGAAGCCAAGTAGATGAACAGATGAGACGACATCATTGTAAAAGAGCCAACCATTGTCTACTGTTTGTTGCTTCTGGATAGGATAAGATACGTGAAACAATCAAGAGGGTTAGCTTTTCTTCCTAAGCCTATCTGAAAGAGTCACATCAGCATGTTATATAAATAAAAGCCTTTGGGATTATTAGCTTGTTTTAATCACTGAAACAGAGATCTTTTTCATTTAAGACTTCCAAGGTCCATTGCACTACTTGCTTCTTTACATAACCAGACATGTCTAGAGCAGTCTTAAACACTGAGGGAGAGGTCCATTTTCAGGAAAACATCCTGTGCTCCATTATTCGAGTTGCCAATTCACAGCCCTGTTAGTTACCTCTCCAAAAAGAGCTGGCCATGTTTTGTACTGCAGTCAGGAACAGCATTGCAAGAAGAAACCATCACCTACACAGCAAAGGAGGTGTTATGGTAGGATGGCGGGAAAAGTGACACAGTGAAACTCCTGTTGCCTCCAGATTGGCTTGGCTTTCAACTTGCTGATAAAAGGGTAGTTCCACACTTTACCAGCCTTCTGTGTTCAAACCCTCCTTGATGTATTTCCTAGTGGAAAGATGAGATTGTTTTGGCACTGAGGCACAGAATTTAGATCCATCTCTGATGCACAGCTAAGTAGAGGGAGGTTCGATGAAGGTATCAGTGAAGCTGGAAAGTTCAGCCTCATAGGGAGATCTAGAGAGCTTGAAAGTTCAAATGAGGTAATGCCTCTAAAATCTAAACATAAAACCATAAAAAAATACTGTGCTTTAGAAGGGGAAGGAGAAGTAGAGGTGAAAGAATACAAAAGTCTCTTTCTGGTTAACATGGTTTTAGAAGAAACTTAAAAATAACATTCATTTAAAAGGAAGGAGTAGAAGAAGACACAGCTTTCTGTGTCTTTGAGAGCTAATGGACTAAGAGAAGTGACAGGTACAGTACAGTTCAGAAAGCTATATTTTACTTGATATTTTATTTAAAATTTTTTTGGAGTATGAAACATATATCTACGGAATGCCCTTTTGTATAAGGGCATGCTAGTCTGCCAGATAAAGCAGCATGCAGGACAGAGAAAAATGCTTCGAAGCCTCCTAAAAGAAAACAGTTCTACCTTAATGAAGTCCATTATGGAGCTCTGCTTTCAGTATGGAAGGCACTTTCAAAACACATCTTTCAATGAAAATGAAACTCTCTCATGAAGTGTAGAAGTTGTGACAAGCCAGCTACAGATTGAAATGACAAGGTTTTGCCTACACAGACAGTACAGAAAACATCCCAAAAGGTACTGGAGACACAAGGATTTACGGGATTTCAATCATGGCCCAGAGAAGCCAAGCGCAACTGAAAATGCATTAGCTGCACCACACATGTATTAACAATTAAGCAAGAAATAAATAAAGATGCTGTTTTCTCAGCATTATCCCTTCAAATGTAAGGGATACAACTACCTGACTTAGGCTGGAAGGTTATTTATGTATCATAGCTGGGATGGAGGTATAAGACTCTGGAAACTAGGTTTGCTTTACAGTTCTATGCTGCCCAATTTCTGCTTGACCTTTTCTGTGGGTTTTTTTGCATGCTTCAGATCCCACTCTGTAAATTGAAGACAAAACTGTTTTATTTATTTATATGCTTAGTCTTGGATAGCATGGGCTTTCCTCTTAGTACACCAGAAAATTTGCTTTACCTTGAGGTTTCCAGGTTAATAAAGTGGAAAGAATGAAAGAAGTGTAATAATGTCCTGAGTTTATTCAAGATGCTGCCTCCTGCTGACTTTATTAGCTCTACTGGTGCTTGGAACAGAGTGAAATCACACTCAGCTGAGAGTTTTACTTTTGACATTTTGAAGACACAATTGTTGAAACCTGTTATAAATAAAGGAAAACCAAGCTGATCTACTTTAAACAAGATACCCATAAAGTTGATTCCTTTAGCAGCACTACTTCTAACTAGATTTGCAAAACTATCCATCGCATGTGTTATGCCCATAATATTTCTAGTTCCCAGTGGGAACAATAACCAGGGAATTGAAATCCCCCATGGGAGAACTTTCAGTCAGATGCAAAAAGGGCTGGCACTCTCTCACCTGCAAGGTCATACTGATGAGATTTCAAATGCATTGCTGCATGATTTATAGATTTGGAGCAGGTTCGAACAACCAAACCTGAACTCCAGATGGATTTTTCCATCATGATAGAACAAATGGTGTGAACCTGACATGGAAGGGAGGATCCTCAGGTTATTTCACCTGTCCAATGTGACTGTGCACACATGATTTGTACTCTTCTTCCACCTATAAAAAGATGATGGAAGTTTTCTGTTGGGATCCCGACAGGCTTAAATGAGTGTTTTGAGACCACTTCTACCATCTATAGGTTGGGGAATGGCCTATTAGAGATCAGTGTAGGGTAAAGGGACCTGGGAGTCCTGGTGGACAGCAGGATGACCATGAGCCAGCACTGTGCCCTGGTGGCCAGGAAGGCCAACAGCATCCTGGGGTGTATTAGAATAGGGGTGGTTAGTAGGTCAAGAGAGGTTCTCCTTCCCCTCTACTCTGCCCTGGTGAGACCATATCTGGAATATTGTGTCCAGTTCTGGGCCCCTCAGTTCAAGAAGGACAGGGCACTGCTGGGGAGTCCAGTGTAGGGCAAGATGATTAAGGGAGCGNTGAAGGTGACAGAACACTGGAACAGGCTGCCCAGGGAGTCTCCTCCTCTGGAGACATTCAAAACCTGCCTGGAGACATTCCTGTGTAGCCTTATCTAGGTGTTCCTGCTTCAGCAGGGGGATTGGACTGGATGATCTTTTGACACCCCTTCCAATCCCTAACGTTCTGTGAATCTGTGAATCATAGCCTAGAGATGCCTTGCTTCCAGAAAATGAAATGTGCTCTGTAAATCTGCTCTGAAGTTCACGCAACATTGACCTCAGATACCAATGAACAAAATGAATGTGACTTTTATCAGTGGCAAAGATCCTAACTCAAGGGGTCCCCTGAAAAGCCACTTGTGTATCTGAAGACCAAAGGTAAAAAAGAAGAAGAAAACATATTTCTGACTGCTGCAGACTGATTTCTTTGGTTCATCTGTAAACTCTAACCCTGACAGTGCAAAGACTGACTGATTTGGGTCATTAGAATAGCAGTCCTATGCTTCTAGAAATCCTTTACATGGTAATTCATCTTTGTTTTAGCTGTCTTTGCAAGCAGAACTTAACCTTATAATTCATATTAATTCTCTCCTTCTCTCTCTCCCATATATTATATTCATTTTCCAGACCTCTAAACCCAAGTCGTTTTATTGTTGATGAGCAACGTTTGTATAATGTTTGTCAAGAGATTTGATCTGAAAGATCATAAATTTAATGTCATAACTTTTTCAGCCAATACTGATGTGCTGCTCTTTCCAGTGTGGAAGAGAGGAATGGTCTGAAGATATTTTGCAGGTTAGGGGTGAAAGAAGCTTGCAACTGAAAGGAACCATGACAACTAGTGCTACACAAAAATCTGATTTATTCAGACCCCAAGCTCAGCAGTTTAACTAAAATATCCTGAGCTTTTCATAAAGCGCCAAGGACTTTTATCCAATTATAAAAATCGTATAACGCTTATTCTGTGGACCACATGGCAGCACATTCCCACAACACCCAAGCAGCACACAGCACAGAGACATCCATCTGGAGGAGGAAAGGGAACTCTCCTCATCATGGCTCATGGCCAGCCTGCAAGGCTTCCCTCCACAGCACCATTTCCACAGCTTCAGTGGGAGGTTTGAACTAAGACAAATGCCTGAACATATCTAAACTTTCTGTCAGTCTCACCATTTGACACTGAGAAGAAGACAAGGAATTTAACTGGGTAAGGAAAAGGGCATGTTTCCTACAGAGTGATTTCTCTGAGCTCACCACACTCATTTCCTTCACCCAGATCTCCTTTCCTGTCAAAACAAACAGCTATTGCACTTATCAGTGAGCTCTGAGGCAGAGCATCCTAATGAGTAGAAGTCCCCAAACCTTTTAGAGGCAGCATGCATACAGGCACTGAGAAGAGATCCTCCTTCTGAGACTCTCTAAATCATTACAGTTAAATACAAGAGTGCTAGGGAGAACGTGCAGCCAACAGATTGCCATGAGATCACCCTCTGTAAGTGGTAGCATGACATCCTGAGAGGGGTTTGGTCCACCAGCTCCCTCCCAAATGATGGTGAGACATGGGTCGAGGACTAGCACAAGGACCAAGGAGGGAGCATGCATATCAGGTGATGGAGCATACCAGGTACTTTCTCCTATACTCAGTATAAAGTGTTTTCACTCCCATTTCCCTACAAAATCCTCCAGCACTATCCCAGCCAGTTTTGACCCTACCAGGGCCAAAATGTCCCTCCACCCAGAGCCGAGTGTTACCAATAATGGATGCAGGCAGTTTATGCCATTGCCCTTCAGGCCAAAAAATCATTCCTAGATATCTTGTTTAGCAGTAAAAATGTAGACTGGATTCCAGCAAGCTCCCAGTCTGGCTGGCATGGTAGTGGAGGGGCTATCAATATCTTTACATTAGATTTCTTCGAATCAAGCAAGTAGAGACAGAATTCATTTTTCTCTCTTCCTGTCATGTTTGACAGATGATCTCTGCTGAGATCTTTCACTTGGATTTAGGAGATTTACTTTTGTTGTGATAAAGGGATAATCTTACTTAAAGAGTCCCTCTCCTCATTTGCTGTTCATTCTCTTTACACAGCAAGCAGAAAATATAGAGACTAAACTTGCAAGAAAATGACAGTTCTAATAATAATAATAACACCATCACAAAACAACCTGGGGGCAGGAGGGAAGTGAAATGGCTTATGTTAAATTTTGATCTTCACATTGACAAGCAACAAAAGAAAACAAGAAATGGAGTTTTCTTAAACCATGCCTCTATGTGCAACAGATGTTAAAAGTCACTCTGAAATCTGAGTTAACCAGAAATGTATTGTGTCAGGAAATATTGGATTTAAGACCTAGTGATTATGTCAATCAATTTAATTTTTTCACATACATTGGAAAATATGTCTTTCCCAGTGTGCAATATTTAATTAGACCTTCATGGGATTTTAAAGCAGGCTCCAAGGATTTTCATAACTCCATCATCTTGCAAGTTCACATGTCAAATTTACATAAATGGAGAGAAACAGATTAAAAAAGCAGGGAATGTAATGAAAAATGCTGTCATGTAAGACCTTATGAGGAACAAAAGGGATAAGAGGAAAAGATCCTTAGAAAAAAGTTATGAAAAAAGAGAATTAATAAAAGATATATGCATGAAAAAGATATTTAAAGAAGAACCCATATCTTATGAATGGCTAACAAAAATAATACATCTTCTAATCTGTAGATTTTTTACTTTAAAGTGTAAAGGAAAGTTCATTACTGTAATTTTACTAAAAAGAGGAATCTAAGATGTCAATTTTAGTTGGCCCAATGAGGACTCTGATTTACTTGGTGACAAAAGCAGCGTGTTGGCTTGTGCATAAAGAAAGATCTCTCTGATCTCTGAAGTTTTGCATCTATTTCTTGCTGCCTGCACATCCATGCTGCAGAGAGTTCCATCTCGCTGGGATGCTGTTCTTCACAGTTGATTACAAAAGACTCAAGGCAATGTACCTTGCATAAATACGTATACAGGCTACCCAGAAATTATCTACCTCATATTTTTTTAATCCTAAACTTAGTTTCTCTCTGAATTAAGAGATTCCTCTGAGTTAAACTCCTTCTCAGGACAAAGCTGGCGCTGCCAAGAGATATCATACTTCTGATCCGGGCAGGTTGCTTACAAGTGACTTAAGGCGTTCAGTCTTCAGTGCTGAGTCCCACAGAATCTAGATACTCCTTTCATTGTACAGGCTCTGTAGCCTTTTCAGTACTTATACCATGAATAGCTTTAGATAGACAGTATGGCATTCCCCATTGTCTCCAATAAGAAACTTCCTTCAGGTCTACAGCTCAGCTCACTTCTGATACCCACCTCATGCAACGGCACATTAGACAACTAGAGTCAAACTACCTCCACGTTCCTCTCTCAGTTAAAAAAAAATAAATAAATTTTAGACCATTTTCTTACTTCCCTCTAAACATAAAAAGGAGGCATGCACAATGACTATAAAGCATGATGTGATATTCTCATGTTTTCCCTGCCACATAGGAATTTTTCCTCCACTTGAACAAAGAGGTTTTCTATGGTTTTCTTTGTTCAGGAACAGCAAAGAAACATGCTTCATTTGGCTTTCTCCTCCCACTAGCTCATGCTGGGATCAAATATGTATAAAGCCAAATCCAGCTCTTTGCAGAATGCTCTCACTATGCTGAGTTCTTGAAAGTCATTTTATGCATCTCTTCAGGGTGCTCTCAGCAACTGAGTCATCACTGAGGAAAAAAGATGGGGGAAACAAAGGAGAGGAACCAGCAAAGAGATGACAGAACATATCATAAAATACATGTTTTTTAGAAAAACAGGTTTGAGAGGTAATCATTGTCATGATGTACATTGGACGACAGAGGTTGTGTTCATGAAAGAAGTTGTAAAGCAATGAGTGAATAGTAAGAAGAGGAGTGGATGCGAGCTGGCATTTGAGCAGGGCCTTACTCTGGATATTCAGAAGGCAGAACCTGAAATGTGTTGCAGCTCTAAATAATCTGCCGTATTCCTGCTCCCCCTTATCCCTCTCTCTTGGTATCTCAGCTGTAGCAGGGACTTACGTCACTGAGCAACATGAAGAAGTAGTTCCTGAAGGAGTCTCAAGGAACAATCAAGATTATTTTTACAGCAGCATGTTGCATTGCCTGATGTGGGCCAACACAAAAGCAACACCAAAAATGACACCATGCAATAAGAACTGAGAGGAATGTTAATAGGTTGAAAAGATTTTCAGTGATGCAATATGGAAAAACAAGGTGAGTTTATAACTGATGCTTGAAAAATAAAATGAAATTATGCTGATGAGGAGGAAAAAGGGTGCCTACAGACCTGTGTACCTAAATAAGATGCGTACATTATAAAGTAAAAAACAGCTTTCCTTCATCCTGAGCAGACTTTGACTAACAGCACAGAAAATACATTGAAAGGAAGGCTAAGATTTTATAATTCATGATGAAAGAATCTACTATAGCACGTCCTCAGTGACCTTCCTAAGATGAAGAACTGGCAGCTGGGCCATCTTTCTCCCCTAGGGGAGATGGACACAGGCAAGTTGTCATTGCATTTCTTCCAATTTTAAGAAGGTAGCAAAGAGCCACTGAGTTTCCCAGTCTCCCTGGCACTTGCTCTGACCACTGGTGAATGGAGAAAAAAGAGTAGGTTGGACAGAAGGAGGTTTCATCTGAACATAAGGAAAACTTTTGTATTGTGAGGATAACTGAACAGTGGCAGAGGTTGCACAGAGAGGTTGTGGAGTGTCCATCCCTGGAGATACTGAAAAAACATCTGGACACGATCCTGAGCAGCCTGCTGTAGGTGGCCCTGCTTCAGCAGGTAGGGTTGGACCAGATGACCTCCAGAGGTCCCCTCTAACCTCAATCACTCTGTGATTCCGCAAAAAAAGTTAATGAGTATATGGAGATTTTTTACTTATGTGCCAGCTTTTGTTATGTCTCATTTTGAATTTGGGCAAGTTATTTCACCCCTTAATGCTTCCCTTTCCTCATCTGCAGATGGGGTTTAATTATACCTACTTCCCAGTGAGGCATACTTCATTAGGAGTGCAATCCACCCACATGCAGAAAACCCATGCACTGTTTAAAGCCCTAAGTGGAACATAAGTGATGTCCAGACCTTGTGGCTAGTCCAAGGAGCTGGAATTAATGTCACTCTCTGTTTGCAAAGTGCCTGGGATCCTGAAATCAGAAGAACTATTAACAGTGCAAAACATTCTGCTTGTTCTCTGTGTGGGCCGAGGAATGCCACAGCTACCAACACTTTGTGATTCTGAGACATTAAAATTTGCTCTGTTGTCATAATCCGTACGCTTGGGTTGTTATTTTGTGTCGTTAAAATCCGAACATGCTTCTCCGCTGCAGCTAATTAGTGATATGCACATGGGAGATGTTTCAGCTCGTAGGCTAGTCTTTGCTGTGACAGAGTTGACAGTGATGGCAATGCAGCCTGCTCCAACAAGGAGAAGGGGAACAGTGTTGTCTGGAATTGGTTTTTGTCTTCATTAAAGTCTATTCTTATTCACTATTTTCCCCTAAGCATACCTACTACCCAGATTTATTTGAAAGTATAAAATTAACTTTTTACTGGTTCAGTTCTATTAGAGAGTTTTTAATATATTTTAATATACTCTTGTTACCCAAATTGAAGTATTTGTGAAAGCTAACTCTACACGCATCTTTTGATGTTGTCAGGATAAAGAGCATACAAGGAATTTAGTGTTTACTTCTGAATGCCAAATGGTTACATATTCTAAAAGATGTGGGATCTCAGTATTCAGAATATTTGGGTTACAGCAGGTTATGAGGACAGTTAAATCAGAAAGTTGTAGAAATAGTTGTCAATATCTAGTGAGCCATTTCGGGAATTCTGGGGAAAAGGAAAATGAAGGTGTAATAAAGTTTTTTTGTGATGATGATGCCATTATGCTGCTAATAATCTGCTCCAGCCTTTCAGTCCAGTCCCACCTCTTTTCTCTTTCTTTCTAAACTATAAAAAATCAGTCCATTCAGATCTTTCTTTAAGAATAAGGTAGTCAAGCTTCAAACCTTAAGGTCTATTCCTGAGACTCTAAGACAACTATAAGAGAATCAGGTGATTTCATGAGGAACATCTTTTTTTTTTTTTTATTCCCGCTACTGGACTGTGCCTACATTTTCGAGAATCTGGGAGGGCAAATCACAAATCAATATCAAATCCATATGGACATTTATGAAATGTTCCATGTGCCAAATGGTATTTGATGTATTTTGACTCACAGAGGTTGATATTTGCATTGCATGTAGTTTGGTATCTGTTATAAAAATGGTGCACACGTTTAGCCAGAGAATATTTTTATGGTTCACTATTCACATGTACTTTCTGTCCAGCCAACCAAGTCACTTTGCTTTTGTATGTCCTTTAGTAATCACATTTGGAAACAAGATAATAAATCTGTTATGCCTGTCACGTGATTGATTAAGCCACACTGAGTATTCCTGTCTACAGAAGAAAAATGTGTTTGCCTAACTTGCCTGTTCAAAACAAGCATCCCTTATTTCAAGGGAAGTCTAATAAACACTGCCATACCCAGTGCCCCTCTCCGTGTGCTGGTAGCTAGACAGAGAAGCCTTTCTCCCAACCTACCAGATCCATCACAGTTCTCATACCTTGCAATATGCCATGTACTGTACTCAGAAAATTAATAGATTCTTCTGTCCTCACTGCTTCCCCCTAGAAGTCGTTACAGGTTTGCTCTATTGCCAGCTTATTCCACTTCCCGGTTTCTAAGAGGATTAACCTCTGCATTTGCAGGCAAAAGCAGTGTTTCCCTTAAAACACGAGTTTCAGTTCTTGGAATATTTGACCACTGATGTCCAGAGCCTCAACACTACAAATTACACAGCAGTGATGGTGACTCAGCTGTACATCACAGCTGTAGACCATAGGTGTGTGTCACCTGTGTTTAATGGCTTAGCAGAAAAGCATCTTCCTCCTCGTATTTTTCCTTGTTTTTGTTGCCCAGTTTTAAATGCATGCAAAGTGTTTTGGATAATTTTATTCCATCTCTAACTATAACTCTATTGACAAAGGTTTTCTTGTCACCTGAATATTCAAAACTCACTGAAAACACACTCTCTACTTGCAAAATATTTTTTCATGCACCTGAGGTCTTGGATAAATGATCAAAAGCACATCACTCATTCTTATTATTCCAGTATAGCTATCTCTGAGACATGATTGAGAAAATGAGAAACTGCTGCCCTCTTAAGCTTCACAAAGTACCAACTGCAGTAATACCCTGTCATACCTGAATATTACCAATGACATCCAGCCACATGATATAGTTAAAAATAAAACCAAACCAAAACCAACAACAAAAACAAAAAATCCAAGGCCTGTAACTACTAGCAGAAGGAATGATAGATTTTATGTATGTATATTAATCACAAATATTAGCCTCCAAGACTTCAGAACTAATTGCTACAAGCAGTAAGAAAAGTTGATAAGGGTATAATAGCTGTGCAGGCTCCTTTTCCTTCTCAACAGGATTAGCTGAGCAGAGCATAGCATTGTACATGACACCACAGCACAGGATCAGTGCTAGCACTGGAAAATCACCTCTTATGTGGAGAGGCTTGACAAAACACATGGCAGGACATATGGTACAAGTACAAATTCGGGGACTCAAGGATTGAAAGCAAGCTTTGGACCTTTCAATCTAGGCATAGGCATTTAGGCACAGGCAGTATGGTTTGTTAAGACCAGCACAGAACTAATATATTATTTTTCTTTCAAATCCAAGTTTCTGTCCACAGCTCCTACCTCTGGATGTTGAGAGACTACACATTTCTGTGACCACTCTTTACAAGAGATTTCAGAAGAGTTTTTTTCTTTTTCAGAGGAAAAAAACCCAAACATACTGAAGAGCCTAAGACATATTTTGGGAAAGGGCTACCATTGGGAGAAAGCAAGAGAAAAGAAAGAGAGAGAAAGGAGATATTGAAGAATATGTGTTGAAAAACAGAAAACAAATATGAAGATTTATAGAGATGAATAGGGAAAGGGAATATTTTTGTTTAAGGCTCATGCTCATCCTTTCATTCAAACAAAGATGTACCCTCACGAGTAGGCTTTTACTTTTCCACAGATTCTGTTTTTCAAGGGAGTGAAGCCAAGAAGGAACTCAAGTATGTTCACCACAGTGGGGATTCTTCTCTCCTGGCTAGAAGTGTCATTAGCCACATTGTGCAAAACAGCAACTCATGAACAAAAGCAGCGACAATCGTCTTGTAAACAGACAAGACTTTCAGCCCGTGTCCAGGTGAAATTGTAATTCCCAGAGTCACCAGGGTTGTGGGAGGGAGTGTGAAAAGGAGGGGAGCAGACAGAAGTGAGAGCAAATTTTGCCCTTTCTTAAAGTCACACAGAAAGTCAGAACATTTCACTGGTTTCAAATGAAGCAAAAAACTCCATCCTGAAATTACAGGGAGAGAGGATGTTTCCCATTCCCCTTTGAAATTGGTTCATACCAGTACCATCAAAAACTTTGCAAACACAGAGCCAGAGAACAGAGGTGAACCAGGTTTATAGCGAGTGGAGGTAGAAAACAGGTGAGGATGGCTTTTTCCCTAGCTCTTCCCAGTTTTGCAATGAAAGGTTTTCAGAGCTCTAATTATAAATCAAAGCTCAAGCTCTTCTGTGAATCAGCGTTTGAAGGAGCTGCAATTTTGCCCTTTAAAGCATTTCCTCAGCCAGACAGCTAGATGGGGGAAGGGTGATTTTCCATGTTTTATAAGGTAGGCAGAGAAGGACAGTCAGCTGCAGAGAATAAGGCAACACAGATGCCCTGCATTAAAGAGAGGCACAAACAAGCTTGTGAATAGCTCAGCCAGGTGGATTTCTTTTTCTCCTCAGTGAACAGCTGTGGTAAAACACTGAAGGCAAGAAAAGTTTCACTGCTTAAAGAAAAAAAAAGAGTCTGTGTGTTTTGTCCAGTCCGTGACACAAAAATGTTGTGTGGGGAAAGGACAGAAACATGTAAGAGGTCGTTCACCTGATTCGGTGGAGTCAGCAAGTTTCCGGGTGATGTTAAGCACGTTGTGCATTCTTTCTTTAATTATGCTTTTCTAGAGAGTAGGGAGTGGAAATAGTAACAAATTCTAGCACTGAGGTGCAGTGAAGATCTATGGAGGATTATGAGGCATTCAGAAGAAGTGAGAACAGAAACTTTTAGCTATACAGAAAAAGGAGAATCCACTCTCACCTACAACAGGTTGCAAAGAATTGCTTGAATAAAATCTCTGTGATACTATGCAGATGACTCCACTTCCTGTTCAAAACTCAATAAAGTCTGGGCAAAACCTGTCAGTTATATGGGACTTTTGACAAGCTTTGCCACTTATGAAAGTCCTCTGTGTTTACATAGTCCATTAATTGTTTTCCCATAACACCACTTTTCTCTGCATTTACTTGCAAGAACCATAGCTTTCAGATTATCAGTTATAGAACAATTATGACTTTATTGATATTAGGAGTGAAGATCCCTTGTCCTTCAGCTGTTTTTCTCTACCCAGAGCTTACCAGAAACTTCTCATCATCGTCTCTCTGTAAAGGGAGTAGACAACCCCTGAGACTAGATTTCCCTGTGCCCCAGAACGGTTGTCAGTCAGGAGCAACTTCACTGAAGTCAAGAAAGGAAACCAGTCCAAATGAGGCAGGTAATCAAACTCCGTTCAATTATACTTCACAAAAACACAAGTATCGTTTACAGTAATTAGTGTGTGTACCCCTATATCAGCTATGGTGCCCTGGATTCGTATAAGCATCAAGGGATGCTCCTGAGTTACCACATCTGAGAAGCTTTATGATAAACAGAGCAGTGATCAATGTCTCTGTTTTAATCTGACAATTTCACATATTTTAACCTTTTCCCTAACTGCTTTCCTAGACCTCACAAGCTTTCCTCATAACAGGAGCCTTGGGAAGAACTGCCCTGCAGGGGCAGGTTTCTTCCCTCAGGATGGTATAATGTCTGTTCTCACAGCTGTGCCCAACTGTAGGTAGTCTGTCTTTACAGCAAGAAAAAACAACAAACCAAAACCAAAAGAAACGAAAACAAACAAAAAACCCAAACCAAACAAACAAAAAAAACCAACCAAACAAGCAAAAAACCCACAAAACCAAAACTTCTTTGTCTACATCATTTGTAAGGAGCCCCCAGGAAAATACTTGGAAAAAAAACCCCACACATTGTCATTAGTACAATTTGAGGAACAGAGTGGTTATATGAAAATCACACTCAGTCCTGCCATGGCGAGAAGATTTGGCAGGCTTAACAGCCTTGACTCTAATATGTCTCTCATCTGAAAATGATAATTTAATTCAAGGGGATAAGCCAATTAAAAAAAAATAAAATTGATTAGAGGAAAGGCAATGCATGTCTCTGCTTTTTCAGGGTTTATTTCTCTCTCTCTCAAAAAAAAACCACCAACCAAAAAAAAAACCAAACAAAAAAAAAACAAAAAAAAAAAAAAATCCCAAACAAACAAACAAAAAAAAACCCCAGAACCTTTATTTGGACTAATTACAAAGAGGGGAAATTTAAAAATGTGATACAACAGTCAGAAAAGCTAAACAGGAAAATTCCTTGATGTGCATTGCATATTGAGTGGTTGTGTTTCCACTGTGAGAAATCAGCCCCATAAGCAACAGATAACAGTGCAGTTCAGATGGCTTCAGATGGCACAGAAGTCTCTGATTTACTTAGTGGCATAAAATGTTTTTTTTCCAAGATATTCGGGTCTAATCAGTACCACTGGATCCCAACGAATGTCACCTCATTGTGCCAGAAGATACAAGTAAGTTGATTTCATAACAACTGCAGATAGTAAAATAAATCTTAATGAAAATTTCTTCTGATTCATAGACACTTATTTTAAAAATATGTTGTTCACACTATTTATTTCCAGTTATTTAATATACGATTTACGTGCACTTACTCTACCCTAAGGTCAGCATGCCTTGCTTGATTTGAAGTCTAGTGATTCTTACAGATGTGTGTCTGTGTGTATTCCTGTCACATGCCACATTAGAAAGGATTTTAACAAGAGTGGTTGAGTGGACCTCCTCCTTGTCAATATAAACTGTGCTTAAAGTAATAAGACAGAAAGACAATAGCTGATTGTCCTACAGACAACAAACGATTCATAGTCTCCTCATGGCTACAGTTGGCCCTTGATTTGCAGAGAAACTATAGCCAGAAGATACTTTTTTTTTTTTTTTTTTTTTTTTAACTGGAGGAGGAGCAGGAATACCAGTATAATAACAGCTATTAAGCTTGAGAACACAATATTTCTGTAAAAACTGCTTCCTGGAGGAAGTACATCTGAAATCTGCAGATACCAGAATCTGCAACATCAGTAGTTTCCATAAACACTTAATAACACAAAATCATGCTTATATTCATTTTGGCATAAAAACAGTGTTTCTGCACAGGGCATTTGGAGTTTCAAAGTATAAGCAGCAACTGTATAAAGAAGGGCAGCCAGCAGGGAAAATTTGTTCCCGAAACATTCGTGTCGCTTTGGAAGGCCCTATGCATCCCCAGCCTCTTCTGTTACATACGTGTTCCTAAGACAAAGGTGCTCACAAAAAAAATTTAAAAAAAATCCTCCCAGTTGCACTAGTGCCTTCATTAGGGCTTTGCTTTCCTTTTGCTAAAGCACAGCAAACGTTCCTGTCAAATCTCCAAAGTGAGGCACGGGAACTGCCACAAGGACAGACGCTGAGCAACACCAGCACAGGTGTGTCTTCCCTCTTTCTGCTTTCAGCATCTACCAGCTATGGTGCAACCCCCCCCCAACAAATCCAGGGCTCACCACACAGAAACGGAGGCAGCCAGTCCTCTGCCATCACTTCATGTCAGGCCAGCCTGGTAAATCTCTGTCCTGTGTTTCACTAAACGAGTGTATTGCATCCCCAAGCACCGCAAAACTGCAGCCAGTTTCTTCTCACTCACGTTTAAAAGAACGATCCTTTGTTTTTACTTTAAAGTAATTTTTGAAATGTGTTGTCCCAATAAGTAGTTAATTCCCCCTTCAATAACGACCTTACTATGTGACAGGAGTTTAAAAAAATTGTTTGCAGTTATTAAGGAAATTTTAATTTCCACTTTAGAAAAAGGCCAAATTATTTATTAAAATTAAGTGCCTGTAACTTTTAACTAGACAAATGTTTGGCTTAAAGTCATTTATTGCCCCAGTACAATATAACAGAATAATTGTGGAAAACATTTCTTACTCTTGAAAGTAATTATTTTACCTGGAACAAACTGGGAGAAGAAACTTCTCCCCTACCCCTTTCAGTTGTGTAGACTCCAAGGTATAACTCTGAAATGTGAATATCTTTCATGTTGTTTACTTTGAAGAGGAATAATAAAGTCCTAGATTTACATGACAATTTAAATCTAAAACAATATAAAAGCTTTGTATAATGATACAGTGCAGATTATGACACTGTTGAGAAAGAGTCGTATAGATCTGTATGGTTACATATACACAAGCATACATCTATAAACGTATCCACATATATACATCATGCAATGTTATGCTAATAGACAGTTATATTTGTAATAGACATCATGCAATATGATGCTGTTAGACATTTATATTTATAATAGAGTGGAGAAAGGCTTTTAAAATAAATCTGTTCGAAGAAGTAAGACAATGGAGTAACTTCCCTTCCTTTCGCACAGGTGTGAATGTTCTCCATATGGATGAATTTCAGTGTAGTTTAAAGGAATTAACAAAAGCCTGCAGGAAAGCATGATGAGAGTGAATCTGTGGTATACACCTTCAATCAGAGAGCCTTTCTTCTTTCTGCCTTGTACCATCTCAGCTCAACCTTTTCCCTTGCTCCACTTCCCAGAGGCTCCTACAGTAGGTCTTTCTGTCTTTCAGTGCACGGCCCTTCTGGCAACCTGTCCTTGATGTACAAGGCTGCGTAGGGCTACATCCTTTAAGCGAGCACCCAGCAAGTTCTCCCCTGGAGTCAGACTCTGTAATTGCATTAGGACATTCATACTGCTGCTGGAACTGACATTTCTATACAGCGTGCTCTCCATACAGAACAGGCACGCCCACACTTGCAGAGATTGCTCACAGATTGCTATAAGGGCACAGAATGAAGTGCTTTTAAACAGTCCCACCAGGAAAGGAGGTGTTGGTCTCAACTGCTCTCTGTCTTCCCAAACCCTGCAGGGATCCTGCTCTATCACCCCTTTCAAATTCTGCATGTTCTTCCCCAGGTCTCCAGCACACAAGAAGACTTCGCTTTTGTCTTCCCACGTTTCTTACTCCTCCTCAAGGAAGCCTTCAATCCTGCAAGTGTTTTAGATCATGCCTGGCAGAAATTTGAAGACTTGCTGAAAATCAGAGATAATGAGAAGAAGCAGGAAGACTGACTGTGGAGAAAGAGAGTAGGCCTGGAGGCAAGCTCATTTATGCAAATGCATTACAAAATGTTCTCTCACAGCTGGGCTGAAGTTGCCTGCCTAAGATGTCCCAGCCCTAAATAAAACTAGATTTAGTGCCCAAAGCCAAAAAAAAAAAAAAAAATTAAAAACAAAAGGAAAATTAGAAGATAATTGTGATTTGAAGTTCATGTTGTTTAATTTATTCTTTTCAGTTGCTGGTTTGTTTTTCTGAGACAAAAGGAAGACTCTTACAATACCAGAAATATGCCTTTTCAATACATGAAATCTGTATTTATGAGATACAGTGAAGCTCATTACATATGTTGGATCCTTGTGTTACATGTCAAAGCAGCTGGGAGCAACAATAGATGTAAGATGTACTAACGGTAAGCAAAAAAATAGATCCACTATGCTTCAAAGTTATGGTAGGTCTTTACTGCTTCTTTTCCTCAAATTAATTGTTTGTTTGGGTTCTTTTTTTCCTCACTAAATACAATCCTGTTTGTGATTTTTCTTTTTTTTTTTTTTTTAATATATTATTTTCTAGGAATTATAAAATCCATTGGATAAAATAAAACAAAACCAAACCTACAAATGCAAGTTGAACCCAAACTTAATTGAGGTTAAAAAACCACTGGTTTTAACTGCAGATCCAGACCTACTATGAAAAGACAACCAGGTCCTGTTGCAGAAAGGGGAGGTCTCATACATGTTATGCAGAATCACTGGGCAGAAGAAACCACAGTCATGATTCCAGTTCAGCTCGTGCTGGTACCAAGGCACAAATGACTGTCACCAGTTCCAGATGACAAATTTTGTGAAAGATAAAAAGAAACTGATATAAAGTGAAAAGCAACAAGAAAGATAAGAAGATGAACAGACATAACCTCTGAGGAAAGGCCAAAGAAAACTGAACTGTTCAGGCTAAGAAAAAGGAGACTAAGGAAAGATATGGTAACATTCTTCCATTTTACAATTAGTTGCTATAAAAAGAAAAATCAATAGCTGTCTAGAGCCAGTAAGGATAGAAAACAAATAAAGGAGGAGTCTGTAGGAATTTTATTTAGTTTAAGTAAACCCTGATTCTTCCAGTCAGATATTGAGGAAAATCTAAATCAGAGTGAAGCATGGGAATAGACTCCATAGGGATTGCCACAAGATATATTTCCCTGGAGCTTTATAAGAATAGATTGTACAAATATCCAGTAGGTACATTCACAGTGTATTTAACATGAGGTAAAGCAGAGAGCCATTTTGGTCTCTTGAGGTCTTTTCTCATTCTACGTTTCCATAATTCAATGTTCACAGTAATTTGGAAGATTACTTTTAATGAATAAATTTGAGCTAATGGATTTGTTAAAAATTATTTGTTGTTTTAAACAATATATATTGGTCTTCTCCTGTAGTACATAAATCCTATGGTATTATTTCTGTTCCCTGACAATTCAACATTCTCAAGTATTGCACAGTAAGCTTCTTCTAGAAATATTTTTCTGCTGTGTTTGAAATTATTTTTTTCTGAGAGCTGATCAAAGTGGTGAGTGATATTTTATATAAATATTTATATTAAGATTTTAAAATTCTGATGAATTCTAAGCACCTCTATAATGGTCATAGATGTCCATCAAATTCTTATGTTTTTCATAAATATCTGGTGCATTATTAATGAAAAAATATCAACGCGATCATACTTTTTATATGGAAAAAATGTCAGCTCTACTTCATGTAAACATAACACTTCTCATGCAAATGTTCAAGAGCAAGTACAAATTGCTACAGGCATGGCAGAAGCAGAATGTTACTTGCTCCAGATGCTTCTAATCCATTTCTCCCCATATTAATCCAGTTTCTTTCATAGCAGAAACAAAATGAAAAAAAAAAAAAAGTAGAAAGAGAAACAAACATAAAAATGCCATCGCCTGGAGGAACCAAGGTTTCCCCTACTTACAGTTTTGTAATGGCATTTCAGTAAGCTGTATTGCTGTTTCAAAGCCAACCCCAAGAGTGCATTACTTTTAGCACACAGAAGAGTGTTCCCACAAAAGCATATATACCTCTGTAACAGCACAATTGCCTATTACGACAGAAAAAAAGCACAGGTTTTCTAGGATAGCTAGATCAATAGTAGGATGAATGCTAGTATAGCTAAATCTGCCTAGGGTTTTGCTTCTTCCCAGCCCAGATCTACACAGCTGTGCTGGCATAAGCCTGGGCTGTTGATTTGGCTTCAGACATTCTGCAGTAGGCACCTGACTGGTGATCTGGAAGTACCTATTTGTCTCAATAGCCTCTAAAAGAATCCCAGTACAACTGAATTGGAGTCACAGAGAAATCTTTTAGATGTACAAATGCAACTGCACACTTTTCCTCAGTCTAAAATGAATCAGGAATTGTTGTCATTTTCTTAATGTCAAACCTCACAAATGACTGTAAAATCAGAACAAAGTCTTGAGAACTTTTAGAAATGTTACCAGTGGAGTTGTGTTTCCTGGTGAGGACTGCAATCATTTATTTGATGTAGTTAGGGTGAAATAAGAAAAGACATAGCTCTACAAAGGTACCTGAATACTCATTTGTATAGCTATCACAGATGCCCTAAAATAATAAGAAGAAACTCTTTTCAGTGAAGATTCTGACTCACGTTCTTAACAAAAATAGCAGAAAAAGTCCTAAGGCCACCAAAAGTCACTCCAGCAGCGTGCCTAATAGACATGATGTCTGTGCCTGCTGATCAGTCCTCTCTAGCACTGCAAGAGGACAGGATTGTCCCATTGAGTCCAAGTCCACAAAGGCACATCCATAGAGAGGCATCTCCCCATCACACCACAACAATAGAATATTGCACACAGAAATGGCCCATTCCATTCATTTCTACTGCATGGTGTCTTAAACTAAATCCAGATGAAACCATTGTAGGATTCTGACTGCTGATACAGATAGCCTCAAGAAACCTACGTGACTTGAAGTGGGTCCCCGACGCAAGTATTGCATGTGGTGGTTGGGTGCAATGAGTTGTTTGTCACAAAATGCTTAAACATGCTGAGGATTGATTTGTTCTAAAAGCAGTACAAAAGAGCCAGTCAAATACAGCCCTGGAGATCAGGGGAAAGCTGCCACTCCACACCTTCACACCCTTCATTTCTCCACACCGTAAACATCTACTGTATCAAAAGCCTGACCTGGCCAGTGTGCTTGCCAGCTCGTGTGCTTTGAGATCTCTGTCAGAAATTTTTGATCCTGGGGATTTAAATCAGAAAGCCTGTCACATTTTGTGACAGGTGAAATTGACTTATTTTGAAGCCCAGTTGATTTATCAAGTTGTTGGAATGGCAAGATTGTCACTTGCTGTTATCAATGACATACAGTTCAGAGCAAAGCTGGCCATCAAGTCAACTGCAGGCAAAATCACTGGCATGTCAGCTGCAATACAAACAAACCCCACCACTCCATTAATTGAGGTATTGAAACATAAGTGACTTCTGGCTGAAGGCATGAAAAAATTCATAAAGCTCAGGCAGCTGAGAAAGGGAAGGCAAAGGAAATTATGACAAGCTAGTTTTAGGCAGTGTTTACTGTCCCTCTCTATCACACCTTGTACAGAAGACATGAGCTATGACAGAGGACATCAGCACTAGATAAGGTCGTGCGTTCCACTTGTGTTACAGGGCCTGTATGTCTCTTCAGTACTATAGATGTCAATGAACTTCCACCAGCATAAGGCAGCAAAGAACCAGGTCAAGCAATTTCATCTAAGTTTTGTTTTGAAGCATTTAAAAGACTAACACTTTTGAACCTTTCACAATAAAAGCAGCATCATTTTCATCAGCTTTCTGCATTCATAAAATAGATTATGCCAGACAACCAGGTGTCTGTGTACAATCAACAGGGATGCATTCATTGTGGGGTCTGTTTTATCTGAGGGAAATATACCCCTGTGAATACTTCATCTGTAAAATACGCGAGTCAATGGAAAATTAGCTCAAAATATCCCTAGTATTTCGAAATGTAAGTTAACCTGGTATTTCATTGTCAAAGAGCACAGTTGCCTTACTGTTAGCTTATTCCAGCCCTATGTACTAGTGACTGGTTGTGAAGGTAGGATGTCTATTGCCCCCCGAGGAAAAAAAACAAGCTTTCAAAAATGACACAAGTCCGCTTCACTTTTCTCTGGCAGACATAATAAATTATCTCCTTAAAAAAGGCTAGTGAAGTTTACCCATGTATGTTTTAAAGTGCTTTCAGTTCCTTGGATAGAAAGACAAAGCTTTGTTGCTGCTGAAATGAATGCAGATATATGAGAGCAGACAACCAGCTAGTTGAGTAGAGAACGTTTCCCAGCTGAAGAGGCAAAAAAAGCAACCCTCCCTCATAAAGATCTCAAAATACTCCATTCAGCTGAGGTCTCATTATAGAAAGCTTAATAATACTGCATTGTTAGGACTGGATAACTTACCCTTCCTTTTATGATAGAGGTAGCATTGAAAATTATGAGGATGTTCCTGAATTATACACATAATTTTCCAAGAAGATGGAGGAGCAGGGCTATACCCGAGACAGGTGCTAGACATGTTGCTTACTGATGCTTTACTACAATGCCAGATCTTGATGAGCAGAGAAATATGGCCTGACATAGGAAAAGGAGATATTTAAAATTCTTGTACACTGAACTCATCCCTCAGAAAATGTAACCATGACAAACAAAGATAAATAGATGGTCACACTTTTTCAAATATTAATAATAATAATAAAAAAAAGTACATTTTTGTGCTGGATTCAAAATTAAGTCAGGATTGCTCATTTTTCTTTGTTTTTTTCCCCTGCTTCACTTCTTTCCAATCACAACCTCATAGGAAATAAACCAGTAAGTTGCTGCAATGTATTTCAGTATTTCTCTGGGTTACATTGTGTGAATTAGATGGGAAAAAATCAGTAGGATTTTCTGTCTCTACTTCTTTTTAAGACATCATTTAAAAGGCAAACTTGTGCCCAGAGGCCAGTTTGTTAAGCATTCACCCCCCTGTTCCTGTTGTTACCTGTCATCCTCCCGTCCTCTTGACATTCTCAGCTTTTATTTTTGTTTAACATCTGCGTCAGCTTGTAAAGGCCATTACCATGCTGCTGGACTCTAATCAGAATAGACACTGTCAAGGTGAGAAGAAAAACATCAGTTTCATCAAATGTGAGAAATCACAGCCTGGTTTGCTACAAAATCACCAGGGTTTTCCTGTACTAATGCTTGCTCTCTTTCCTTTCCAGCTAGCATAAGAGCAAGTAAACAGTTTCGAAAAGAAGAATCAGTCTGAACCCAAACAAAAGAAAAAAAAATGCTTATCAGCCCTCCTTTGCTAATCTGAAATATCTGACAGACATTTTCATTAGGGTAGGGTTTTTAGTTGGTTTTGTTTTGTTGGTTGGGGTTTTTTTGGTTTTGGTTTGGGGGGGGGCTTGTCTTTTGTTGTTTTTTCTTTTTTCTTCACACGCTGCATGCAATTAATTACAAATGCCACCCAGGTTCATTGCAATGTGTCATTCTCCACCCCAGGGGATTCTGTAGATGCTCATCATTAGAAGAAATCCTCGTGAAGCAGGAGAGAGAAGTGAGGAGAAGTTGGAATTCATCCTGGTATGCCATCATTTGCTAGAAAGACCTGAGGCTCAGATCTGGTTTACTCCCGTTAGTTATTTAAGCTGCAAGTGTTTGTGGTCAGTCTGTCAGGGAAATATTTCTGATAATCCTCATCTTACTTGTTGAAAAATCCTTTTCCCACTCTCCTTACCCACCCCTGAACTCATTGTTTTTCTTTTCTTTTTGTGAGGAAAGATTATATTGAACTTTGGTGCAGACCTTACTCACAGCATCATTGTCCCAGGCTGCCAGGGCTCCCACCTTTGGGGCTAGAGAGCAGAATCCCTCCCCTCTGCCTGAATGCAGCCCACCTCTAACAGAAGCCAAAGATTAACGATCCATCTCAGAAGCTTTCTTCCTGTCACCAGCCTTCAGATCATATTGAGAACTCATCTGTTTCAGACTGCTGAAGATGCAAACATTGTTCTGTGGCTACGTACTGGCAAGGAGAGGAATTGTTTTTCCTCCCTGCCTGATTGTGCAGAATTATTGTATAACGTGTATTTTGCTCATACTTGTCAGTGCTGCTCTCATATGCTTTTTAGCAAAAGGAGAAAAATTTTAGCTGTTTCCAGAACTTGGGCTCTTATGCTTAAAAGAAGGCAAAAAAAAAAAAAAAAATCACTGACTCTTTCATACCCAAGGGTCTAGAAGGAATGTATCAGTGAAGTTAAATGTAAATTTTCAAAGGAAAATGCTTTTGTATTAGATAAACATGGCAGCTAAGACACAGACTTGTAGACAGATCAGTAAAAAGTATTTTTCTTTCATTATGAAAAAGCAGAGAGCTCCATGGTTGGTTTGAGCATGGATAACGGGTTGAAAGAAGCTCATTTATTTGCAGAAACTGGTTTTGATAGAGCTGCTCAATCCCAACAGCAACCACACATGCTAACATTTGCTCTTTCTACAAGCAGAGAAGAACTGCAAATCTTGGAGAAATCCTTCTTTCTTTCAAGCGTCTCCATCTTAAATTATATAGGACATATGGGCAACATTGATTTTGTAGCACAGGAGAATATCGATCGTTAAGATTTTTCCTGGGAAATGTAGCTGTAAATGTCTCCTGTCAAGAAGGCCAGAGGAAAGGATAGGGACAGATTCTTCCAAGCATGCAGTTCAGCTTCCAGTCGCTATTCTCCTGAAGCATGTAAGGCAGTGCTGAGACCTAATCCAGGTGTGGGTCAAGAATGACACCCAGTGGACAGACCATGTGGTAGTCCCAGTGGATTTCTATGGGTGTCTAGCCTATTCATTTTTACTGATTTAATATACTTCCAGGTAATGAACCATATTTGGGTATTAAACAGTGTCCTAATCTACAAGACTAGATCATCATGTTTGCTTTTTTTTTTCCCCTCTCCAAAGTTTGAATTCGCAGTTAGATATGTCAGAGGATTTTTCTATTTTTGTCCCCCTTCTCAGTTGATTTTTATACATACAGTATAGACAGCTTTCCATAAACCCCCAAAACTATGTAAAGCTGGACTAATTTAGCAGTCATATGAAGAAACCGACCTGTTCAAAGAAGATTTTTCTAACCATAACAGAGTAGGTAAATTTTTATGTTGCTTTGGTAGAATACCTAAAGGGTTTTCCTTTGTCATGACACTGAAAAAACATCAGGAAGGAAACCAGCCATGCATTGGTTCTGGTCTTACTCAAATCCATTTTTCTCACCCAATAAGGATTCATTTGTACCTCATGCATCAGTGAGGTATCATGTTCGTACCTGTACCTTGCTCCACTGTCCAAAAGAAAGAGATCTGGGAAATAGTTTCTCTCTGCACTGGGGCAAGGAAAAGGGACTGGGACTAGACCCAAATGCACAGCAAAGGGGAAGAGACTGAAGAGAGATGTGAGGAAGACAGGAGAACTAATTTCTGAGCATGAGTCCAGATAAGTGGGAAAAAGGGTCACCTCATGAGAAACACATAGGCGATACAGGAGGGGAAGCAGGGATTTCTGGAGGCAGCTTAGTACAGCAAGTCATGATAAATTGCCTGGACAGCAGAATCCCCCAGCCTCTACCCTCACATCAACTCCATTACTCCTCCTTTAGGCAGGCTATCTTTTCACCTATATCTTCATTGCACAAAGAGAGAGTGCAAACCACAGTCCTTAGCCTTTCTTTAAAATACCACAATATGTTAAAAAGATCTCCTCAGAGAACAGCACACCCTTACCCCTAGCCTCTGGGGAATGGTGCTATGCCCTTTTTACTGGCACTGCACTGCTAATCTGAACAAACATGCCACGTTCCTTGTTATGGCACGACATGTGAACCACTTAATGCCAAGAAAGGTCTAAAGGTACCAAAGTTTGTGCTTTCTTATGCACACAGAGAAGGATTTTCAGTAGCAGCAGTGGAAATGAGTTCTTCCTGTCTCACCCCAACTCCTCCCTCAGGGTAGTACAGCAGCAAGCTTGGTGAAAATCAGAGCAAATGCATCTCACTTCCCCTCTGTTTGTCCCTGCTGCTCAGATAGTCCCTTCTCTGAGCAAATAATGCTTTTTCAAACTAATGCCTACATCTGTTTGGGTATGTCTCCTGCATTATTAATATCTGCAACCTGCAAAGCAAGTTAACTGCAGAATTTGCCTCTGAAGTCAGTGTTAATCCCAAAAGAGCTCCCACCTCCTGACCTTGTTAACCTCAGCTTCGATCATCTAAAACAAAATCCTGCCTAGCAGGCCATTTCAGCTGGGTGGTTAATCCGGGAGATCTCTCAGGTCAAAGGCTTAGATTTAGCCAAAGCCATACTGCATCACATCTGAAACACTCTGCCCAGGTAAAGAGCTTTAGAAACCTGCAAAAAAGGATCAGAGGTAGAAGTTATACTATCATATTTTATCAGATCCTTCTCCAGGTGCCTCTAAGCAAAGATCTATTGCACAGAGCAGCACTCTGCTCCATCCAGCCAGGCCCAGAAGGACACTTACTCATAACAAGCGTTGGTGTCAGTAAACCATCAGTTCACCTAACGTGATGCCCTTCCTCAGGCTGAGGGTAGTGCTATTCTACCACCTTCTCAACTCAGCATCCCCACACTTCCTTCTCCTAAAATAAACTCTTCTGGTGTCTAGGTTTGATGTTTGGGGTGGCTCTTTATTTTTGATTTTTTTTTTTAAATGCACTGACATGTCTATTTAATCACCTTCCACAGCAAATTGCTGTATCTGCCATATTTTCTACACAGCTACACCTGTACTAAAGTCTTCCTCCTTTATAAACAAAAATATTCCCTCAAACACACTGTTTTTCACTGGAGCAATAGCAAAAATGAAAAGCTAGCAAACTTTAAACTTTCTTATTTCAAGATTATATTTTTTAGAAGTCCACCATAAAAGCAGCTAACCCCAATCATCATTCCTTACCTCAGATTCCTCACTGTATTGTTTCTTCCAATGTTGTTAATAGGAACAAGACAACTATACTGCTACACTTTCTTCTAAATAACCAAACTTTTTGTGCTGTTACCCACCTCTTGTAGGAGCAGTAAGGATGCTAATTAATTCTGCACACCTGATAGGTATCAAATTTCTATCAATCACAGTGGGATTATGGCTGGGGCTTGTGTTTTGTAATCTATCCTCTATCTTTTTTTTTTCTTCTCTTTTTTTTAATTGATAAAACTCACACATTAATAGAATCTCAAATTTAAGCATCTGGGAGTTTGCCATCATTAAAGGCAAACTCTCTCTTTGCCCCATGTGCCTTAAAGGATCGTCTGAAATCAGAAGGGATGTTTCTTCAGTGGGAAGAGAGACTGAAAGAGGAAAGAGAATATAGTGCTAGGGAAAGCTTTTCCTTTTGAAGGTTTGGCAAGCAGCGACAGAGAGCTTAGATAGGCAGATACCCACCACACCAGCAAAACCATTACAGAAGTTCCCTTCTGCGGCATATTCTGTCTTACAACATTTTAATGATGGTTGTCAGTAGTGAGAGGTCAAAGGTCTCCTTGTCATGAGATGAAGATGAGAAGATAACATCAAGGTGTATAAACATGCCCCACATTAGGAAGACCAGCTTATTCATGTAATGTGAGGGGAGTCCTCAGTGACGTTTAAAGGCAGAAGGTTTACAATGGACAAAAAAGGCATGATTTTCCAACGCAACAATTAGTAAAGTTAGTCTGCTTATTATGCAACTCTCAGTTCCACGGTGTTATTTCTCTCAATGAGGCAAAAAGCTTTGTAAATTTGAATAAAGGATTTGGAAGGTGTATGCACAAGATTATCATCTGCTGACTGTTACCCAGGAAAATATCGCAAGAGAAAATATCACCATTCTCATGCTTCAGGACACAAGACTGTCTGTCTTTGAAGGTCAAGGAGAATTCCCTTTATACTATTACAGAGTTACATGGTACTACTACAGTGGTTTTACATGAGGACAGCTCATATATTTTCACAACGTGCAACTTGATAAAATATCCAAGTAAACTGTTAACAAAATAAGTAAACGTTGTTTTGTTGTGAAGACTGTTTTTGGTTCTTTGAACATCTGTCAAATTTATTGAGAAATGCCTGTATTTCACATTTTAGAAGGTTTTATAACATTTCTGAATATCCACACAAAAACTGAATGTATATTTATTATTTCCTGTATTTTGCTTTGACTAGTGAATGCCCATACAAAGCTTTGGATATAGGGAGCCCATTCAGTGACTCTTTCAGGTAGGCTTCCTTATCTAGTACTTTTCAGGACTGTGCCTCCCAGCCTTTAAATCTTGGCTATATACCTCAAAATCTACTTGTGTATCTGCATATTCTGCAGCAAACGTAGTGCCAGAACTCATTTAGGGCTTGGCTTTATGTATATGATCAAAGACACTAGCCTTTATCCTTAATTTCTAGTTATTATTGTTTATATATCATTACTTTCTAGGAATAAAGTGTATCTTCAGAACCTCAAAGAAAACTGAGAAAGATAAAAAGCCAATGAAAAAAACAAACAACAAAAACAAAACAAACAAACCCCCCCCCAAAAAACCAAAACAAAAACAAACAAAACCACAGACAAACAAACAAACAAACAAAACCACAACAAAACAAATGCTACATGAGCACTTTTACCCTTTTTTTCTGTATTCTTCCCTTGTGATTATTTCTGGCTTTGGCTATATCAGTATTTGTAATATTTCAGTTCCATATCCTATTTGCACTGGTTTTTGATAGAGCTGGAAACGGAATGTATCAAAAATATAGACGAGCCAATCTATTAAAGGAAATCCTATTCTCACTTGTAATAAACTGTTTTTTCTGAGTAGGCATTTGCCTGAGTAGAGGACAGTAGAGGTCATGCCCTTGTAACTGATGAACTGGTGTGCATACAGCAGCATGTATCCAGACACTTTATTGCTAATTTCTGAACTTAGTATCTTCTGTATCAGATATTCCCCACCTAATTGCTCAGATTAAAAATGGCAAGTGGGATTGTACCTCAAACGATGAACTGCTTCTGGGCTTGTTACTTCTAAATAGAAGACACTGAAGTTTTGCTGTGAAGGAAAATTCCACTTTTAAAAAATTATTTTCTCTTGACCTCAAACAAAACTGTCTTATAACCATATTTTTGACAGCCACACACATTTCTAAGGCTTTTGGAACTATCAAAGTGCTTCATTTTAGTAGTATCTAATTGTTTTGGTTTGCTGATGCTGAAATGTTTCATTTAATTATGTCAAAATACTTTATTCTGTTAATGTGAAAACATTACGAGATAATCTTCAATCTTCAGTATAATATACCATTTAAAATCTCATATAAATTCAATATGAAAAATTAATATGTATATAACAGAACTCAATCAGAATGGTGCAGTCAAAATGATATGTTTTTACCTTATCAAAACGAAATATTTTGACATTAACAAAATAAAACAAGACAGCTGAAGTGATTTGTTTCAGCTCCTTTTCAATGAAAATTTCATCAAAATTGACATATTCTCAAGGAACATTTTCGTGCTGATGAAACAACATGTCACAATGAAACACGGCTCTATTTACAATGTTTTTGCTGCTCTTAATTTTATGAAAAGGAAAAAATACATCCAAAGGGCTGGCCACAATGACACAGCAGATTTTGCAGCCATACATTTACAAGTGCCTAGAGATACTAGCGATTAAAGTGTTTCTGGGCACTTACATCTTTAATCCTCCTTCCAAAAATAAGGCAGTAGGTTTCCTAGATTGTTCCTTAGGTGAAGATGACTCTAAAAAGGTTTGTCATTCTCCATTCTTTGCTACAGTGAAAGCACTAGAATAGCTGTAAGCATTTCATGACATCTCTCTTTTCTTGTCTTTATTTTATGATTAGGAGTGATTTTCCCTCCTGCACACTTACCCTTCATGCCCCTTCTTCTCCTCATTTCCATGGTACAGAAGCTTGGACAAGCTCCCTCTTACCTTCTCTGTGAGTATTCATAGGTCTAATTACATTAAATTCAGCTTGTCTGATTTGAGAAGTCTTATCAGGAATACTTAACCTGTGCAAATAATATGCATAGACTGAAGTATTCTTTTTGAATGCTAATTAACTATCATACAAGACTTCATACATAATCAAATGTCCAAATGCACCAGAAGCCTTACAGGGAAGGAAAAAAAAAGTGCTTTAGAAAAGAAAACAAACAAAAATCTTATGCTAGCAATTCAGAACAGTCCAATAACCCTCCCAAGCACATTTTCTGATTCATATTGTGACACTGCCATCTGATTTTAACTGGGAAAGGATGGAGCTCAGCCACTTCTCCACCTGGGCTACAGAGACTGAAAGAGGGCGAAGAAGAAATAAAAATAGCTAGGAAGGTCATTCAGCATTCTTCATATTCCAGGACCATATTTTTAAACTGAATCTTGCAGAAAGTGATAATTAATTCTGTTTAGCTCTTTTTTTAGGATGACTACATTCATATCTATGTCTTTCCTTCAGTCTTTTTTTTTTTTCTTCTAGAGCTTCTTACCTTACATTACAAATGTCTCAGGTCATGGTTCCGTCTTTTCACAGACTAGTCCTCCTAATATTCAGAGAGGAGCCCAACCAGCCAGAGCCAAGCAGGAGGCTGCCATGAACCTGAAGATCCTAGGAAGATCTGAAGAACCTGAAGAACCTGGACAGTCTGAAAGGACACTGACAGTGCGATTGATCTCACTGGACCTAAACATATAAGATATACATGTCAAATCTGAGGTTCTTGCCCAGGTGCTGCCTACAATTAAAAAAAAAGAAGAGAAAAATAAAGACACTTTGTGGTAAGAACCTATTCAGTCTGTTTCTGGCGTTTGCATTTGGATGAGATGAATAGTGCTCTAGAAGAACCTCTTTCTCTCCCGTGATTATATGTGGGAGTTTAGTGCAACTGTGATATCAATAGACATCCACAGTGTTAATGCTTGAATTCAAGCAAGATAATTTCCTCATCAGGTCATCAGGTTTACTAGCTGGACTTATATTTATCCGTGCTGTGTCATGGACTACCAACTTCATTCACACCAGGACCAGGCATGGTTGTACTAGGACTGTCTGTGTCCCTGTGCCTGAGGTTTCCTTTGAAACCAGGATGAAAGAGATGTGCATGTGAAAGGACTGGCACCCACTGGACCGTGCCCAAATATGAAGTCAGGAAGTTGGTGGTACAGTGTAACAAGTCTTTTGGACCCCCACAGATTTTCATATCTTGATGCATGAAAACCTGCAGCACCAAGAGCTATGAAGCACTCCAATCAGTGCTCCTAAAACACCCCAAGCCTTCTTCCTACATGTATTTCTCATTATTGTCCAGTTTCTTCCACTGTTAAGTAGGTCTCTTCTTCCACTCAACACTTCATCTCATTCCAGTGTGTCTGTACCATAAGAATTCAATTTAAGAATCTTTTGCTCTTATCAACCCTAATTTTTCCTTTCCGCAGTTTCCAACTATTTCTTCTTATCCCTTCATCTTCTGATACAGTGAATTAGTTTTTCCTTTCAATCTTTTATATTGCTATTATGAATGCATCAGGCTGTGATCAAATCCTTTTCACCTTCCAATCTCATCTTAATTTCTTTTGTCTAAATTTGTATTTTCTCCATTTTTTTCAAACCATTTCTTCTTTCTCAAACTCACCATGGAAGAAAATGGACTGTTTTGCAAGGCTTCTTCTCTTCGCTCAGAGAATATTCTAATATCCAACAACGTTAATCATGGAGTATAGCTATGGTACACAGTTAGGTGTAGTATGTAAAGATAAAATATTTTGCTATGCATGAACAGCAGCATATTAAGAGAGAGTATATTAACTGGATAAAACATACAGAAAAAGTTGACTAGTAGAAACACTGATGGGAAGAACTTGACTGATGGCCTTATGTGAATGACTAATACATGGATGTGTTACATGGATGACATGGAAGGACAGATGGATGAAACAAATCAACAGAGACAGATTGATGAATGGAGTGTAGCTGTATTGAAGGGAAAGACAGATAAAAGGAATATTAGAGAGAGAGTGTATCCTTGTGGAATTTCTTCTGCCAGAATGAGCACTGATGGATCTCTTTGGGAATCAGCTGATTAAATGCAGTTCTCTCCTAGCAGTGAAATTGGCTTCACTCTACAGAGTTGCAAGGAAGATTAGAACAGCCTTTGAATGGAGAGAATCCGAATTGAGAACAGAAGGATATTAATGAAAGGAACACCAAGACAAGATTAAATCTTAGCAGGAGACGTAGTCAGGGATATAACAACGAAAAATGTAGGATAAAGTTGCAGAGAAAATGAAATCCCTTCATTTATTTTCCAGTGACACCCACAACTTAGATATAGTTTTAATTTCATTTACATTTTCCTAAAGCCCATTCACACTTTTTAAAGGTCAGGATTTCATATTTTGGACCTTAATGAAATTGAAGCTTAGCAAGAACTGGGCCTTCCATGTGGAAATGTGACGCAGTGATCTGTCTGTAGTAACACCACGGGTGCAATATGATGATAGGCATTCACTCCCCCTGACACTACCATTTGCTGCTAACAGTTTCCATTAACAGAGCTAGGTAGCTCAAGAAACAAAAACTTAACTTCTCCTTTAAGCCTCTGCTTTAAATGTCCCCAGAGAGGTGGTACTTGTAACAGCATATTTATTAATTCATCTAATTTTTTTTTCAATATGCACTTGTACATTGCTTTGTGCGGGCACATTGCACAAACATTTGTGGGACTCTAGCCTCCTAGGTAACAAATCCTAAACATCTACTCAAGCCAGCCACGTGAAATAACTAGAAGCTACCGCTCCTTAGGATTAGAAGCCTTCCCTGTACAGGGCCCTGCTAGCAGCCTTTTAGCAATCCACTGTCTTATTCATGCTAGACAAGGCACAGCTTCAGCATTTAGTAGCCAGCTACTGCTTGAATGCTCTTTGCGTATAACTTTTCAGAAGAGATCGAAATAACTGATACAAACCCACAACAGATTTTCACCTACTTGAAGTAAAAATTATGTGTGTGTATTCTTTGGCTCGTATTCACCAGAAAACTGGTGTGTTTTGAGTTGTCTAGGCACAGCAACAGAAGTTAGAGGACAAGATTCTTTCTGCTTATATAACAAACCTGTGAGGGAATAAATATGCAATTGTAGAAATAGCAGTTTTCAGCTGATTTTGCTGACTTTATTCTCAGTTACAGTCAGACATGATTTTTGAGTCTATTAATTTCTACATAATTTTAAAATCTAGTCAGATGTGAGAAGCAACATTGCAGAATTGAACTATGGTGCTTCGCATTATATGCTCTCAGTATCCCTTCTGAGTAATTTCTGATTCACTTGCTGGAAACATTATATTGTCAACAATGCAGAGAAAGCGATCTGTGTTATCTTTTTGTCTTCTGAGAAATGTAACATCAATAATGTCCATCTGACTTCTGTGTCTTCTCTATTTTTCACTGTAATAGTGAGGTGGTATGCTTTTCATGCACTTGGCTGGGTTACCTTTCTAGTGGGCTAAAGAAATTATATTTGGGCTGGAAACAAAGATATTGAGTCCACCAAGGAAGGATCCAGACAAAATGCCTTTCTGTTTGTTTGGTTTGGTTTTGTTGTTTGTCTGTTTGTTTTGGTTTTTCGTTCCATAGTCTCCGTTTTTGGCTTTAACCACACAGAAGGAAAAGAAAAAAAAATTCTAAATGTACCTAGGTTGTATATTAAGTATAATTTTTCTCAAGATAAAGGATGTTGCAGTGATTGCTCTGACAACAGATGTCATTTTCTTATTCTTCAAAAAGCAGCTACAGCCAAGCTCTCAGCTTTGGCAACAGTTCCTTCATGAAAATGCTCTGTTCTTCTCTGCCTCAAAAAGAAGGCTTTATCTTCAAAATCCCCAGCTTAATTTCTCTTCTTTGCCTCTGTCCTGCCATGACTGGACTTCTTCCTATCCTGGAAGAATAGCTAGATCCTCATTTTCCCATATTTTCTCTCAAATAGCCATTTATTTCCAGTCATACTTGGTAATTCACATGAATACATCTGTTAACCAGGAAATAGCCTACATATACCAAGCTGATTTCTCAATTACAAAAGAAAAGCTATTGAATGTTAGTAATTCCCTCCACATGACTAATCTTAAACAATGGGAACGAATATACTACAGAATATGGTATTTTATTTTGTGTAGAAACTTGGAAATTTCTACTAGAAAACTCAAAAGAAAAGTACTTCCATCTGAGGTGGGTGTTTCTGTTCCACAGTGGATTTATGGTTGAGGAGTCTTGAGTTGCCTCACGCCACCCAGCAAACTCATTCTTATTACTGTTGTGGTCTTCCTTTTTAGTAGAGGAAACTGTCCATCATTTATTATGTCATTTATTACATATTGATCTAAAATCTAAAGAAAGATAATTTTATAATAACTTGTGTCTTCCCTCTCAATCTTTACCTTTTGATTTTTATAAAGAATGAGTATTCTCTTCAGGGATCAAACAGTACACACATAGCACACATATATATAAACAATACCAAAAAAAAAGCCCCCACCTAATAAAAAATCCAATTTCTCCAGTTGTTTCAAAGACTACTTCTGAAGAGAAAATGCAGGTAATTTCTAGTTTTTCAGTCTTCCTGAAAATGTTGCTTCCTGCCCAGCCTGGTTTAATCTGAATATTGCTGTGAACCGAATGCCATCGAACTGACTGCTGAGGTTGGCAGAAGCAACTGTGGCACCTGGTCAACCTCCAGTTTTAAAAATGAATGAATACCAGAATAATTACGCTTTATGGTACCTGCTAATTTCTCATGGAAATACCTTGATAAATTGATTGCATGTTTCAAGCAAACCCGTAATGAGAGGGTCATTTGCAAAGGCCACACAGAAGCCATTATTAAAAAGCAATCAGAAGGAGAGAGAAACAATGGCAGGAGGGCTCAGTGGGTAAACCTTAATGGTAGGAGAGTTTAGGGTTTGGTTTACACTATCTTGCTGACATTCTAATTAAGATGTATTTCTCCCATTTCATTAATCTCATATTTTATCTGAATTAATTTTCACACTTGGTTAAGGATAAAGTAATTTTTGTTGCACACCAGGATGAGACGGTGCAAATCAATTTGCTTTCGTTTCTCAGACCCAAACTTGCAAAATCCTCATGTTGAGATCTGGATTCTGCTGATGCTGGATTTGAGAATGCTTCTTGAAAGGCTTTTCTGGGGCATCTGCAAGCTGTAGGGTCCAAGAGAGAAGTGGCCCAATGGTTTGTCAAATGGACCCTATAATCCTGAAGGAAACAAAGTCTTTATTAGCCAGACCTTTGCAGACAGAGTCGACCCTGTTAGCTGATTTAAGACACTGACAGCACAGAGAAGCCAATCAAATTATTCAGCCCAGTCCTGTTTCAAATGTTGAAAGTTTAAAATTTAAAAACAACCAAAAAATTCAGCAGCTGGAGAATTCGAGGTGTGAAAAAAGGACTAAAGAAACTAGATATATATAATCAGTTATAATTAATTAGCGTATGTTTGCACAGCATCCAGTAAACCCAAGTGCTACACAATTGCTGCAGTCACAGGGAAGGAGGTCTAAATGTTTAGGAAGGCTGAGTTCAGGATAGTGGTACCAGCATCTGAAGAATGTAAAATCCAAGGAGGCAGAAGCAGCATCCAGGGTATGAGTAATGTTCCTGGGAAAAAACAACAGAAGGGCTGGAGCCTGAACCCCACAGGGATGCCAGGCAGGCTCAAAGCTGCTTCCCTGGGCACTGCTTTCATTTTTTTCCCCTGCAGTAATGCAGCCAGATGGGTGATTTACTCTGGGTATAAATGTAGAAGTGACATAAAAGATTTTCTGAATTCTCAATTAGTTTTTGTAGGACTCACTAAGGAAACTCTTACAAAATAGTTTTGGGTTTGTTTCAGAACAGTTCCATGGGGAGGGTGGGTAAAGTAACTTTCACGGAAATTCTTGGAGAAAAACACATTACCAAACCCAGAATATTTTCACTGGGAAGAGATGTTGCAGTATCTCATGGGTGCTGCAGATTAGTTATGTCCTGTTTGTGCCCATGAACAGGTTTTACAGGTCAGATGTCTGGTATGGCAAGACCCCTGGATGCGCAACCACCACCTCTTTTCTCTGAGGAAGAAGACGACAGAGCATCACAGGAAAGATGCACAACCACACATCCCCATTCACTGGGCTGGAAGGAACCACTGGGCCCGCAGGTAAACTCTGGGACATGACAACCTCCCTGTACAGTTGGTCAGTTTGTGTTAGAATCTGTCCTTAGGCAAATGGTAAAGTGACATTATCTGAATCACTTACAAAGAAGCTGTGTATAGCGTTCTGTCTGTCACCACCAAAATTATTCTCAGTCCAGCTCCTTTTTTCTTATCTGTTTCAAAGTTGGTGTCATGTTGTTTGAGGTGCTAAAAAAAATGGACTATGAAGCCCATAAAGTGAAGGCAAAAAAGTAGCTCTTGCTGTGTGTAATAAGACTATACAATAAAACTCATTCTCTGTAGCATTCTTCAAACTAATTGTTGTCTAAAATGATCTGGGATTAAAAATTGAGAGATAGCAGTGAATATAGCATATAGGTTACATTAAACCAGGCTATAAAGTGGAAAACGCAGCTTTCACTTATGAATCTTATTAGAGATTTTAAAGAAAATGAGAAGCAAGTATGATGAGGCACACTCCTAGCAGAGATGGAAAACATGATAAAGACACAGGGATGTGGAGCAAGACAGGACCTTCTTCTAGGTAGCAAGAATTACAAAGGAGGAGCTCACATCGAGAGCAGTGAGCCAGGAACAGATAGTGACAGAAGCCACAGTAAAAATAAGGAGAGAGAAGCCCAGAAGGGTGGCTGCAGCAGATTTTTGGAGGACAGTTTTGCATGGAACTTCTCAGCAGACCACAGTGCTACTTCCCAAGCACAGGTTCCATCTGTATTACAGCAGCAAACCTGCCGGGTACTTAGATCAAAAGTGGGATCAAAATCATCTGCAGTCTTTTAGCAGCTGTTTGACAGAGTCCTGATGGACAAAGTTTGGAGATATTAGGGTCTTGGCAACAAAATCAAACCAGAGGTTGAACTAAATTATGATGACCAACTCTGGCTCCATTGATGCAGGTTTTCCTCCAGTATACCTATGAGCATACATCTTTGTTACTTTCTTACTTTTTTGTTATGGTTTTTCTCTAAGGTGAGAACCAATGTTACTTCAAAGCAAATGTCACTGCCACTTATATGAGTTCCCTTCTCACCAACAGCACTTTTTTTTCCATCAACCTATAAATACTCAGAAGAGCTAAATGTAACAAAGTCTTATATCTGGCAGTTTTCTTATAAAATGCACAGGCTTCTGGCAACTAATATAGTAGAAAATTATCATCATTGTTATACTGCTTAGTTTTACGATATGTTAAACTACTGATGTACTGATTCAAGAAAAATGCCTTCAGCACATCACTCCATGTCGAGGCAGTATTTGATTTATGGAAAAGCTGACTCTACCAAGGACCTGCAGTATCGTAACTCGCAGTAGAATCTATCTACTTCTTTACTGTGGTATCTAAGGATCTCTTATAATACTAAATATGTAGCAATTTCTCAAATAAGCATGACCTCTAACACCTGCACACAACGTTGTATGCAAGCCTACCAGCCGCTGTGCAACATCCCCTCCCCTCAAAGCTAGGAAGAATGCATTGCAGGATGTTATGCCAAATCACTGTTAGTCCAAATCACTGCCTGACACTTCAGCTGAAAATCCATTTAGCGATCAGTGCAGTTTGCTGAACAGTGATTTAACCTGCTGGCCATGGAATATGCTATTTTTATTTTTGTGGAGTTTCATTCCAGGCTAGAAGTTCCCAGGTAGTTTCAGGAGCATAGGAAGAGTAATGAATTAGTCCATACTTGGGATGACAAAGGTTTGACTATCTGGGACCAGATTTCCCACTGGAAAAAGGATGCTCCAGAAGTTTCAGGAGCACTGAGCAGAAACGTAGGTCTGATAGAACACTGATTCTTGCCTAATAAGCAGCAAATGAACTTACAGGGGCATGAGATGGATTGGGAAATGCAAGTAAGCTTCTTTAGACACATTTCCTCCTTTAGAGGTGGCAGAAATACAAGTTTGCAGGTTTTCAAGTTATCAGGTAATACTGATATTACGAAATTTTACCTGAAACAGTTCCCCTCAAAATGACCACATGCAACAATTCCCCACTACCCTCTTAAAACTCAAGAGTTAGCTGCAGTCAGAGATCTGCTTGTGATAGGAAAAAAAAAGCAAAAAAAAAAAAGCCTTTCGTATGACTTGTTTCAGACACCTCCAAGGGACACAGCAGCCACTGCACCACTTCATAACTTCTCCTCATTTTCTCCCTTCAGCATGCATGTCAGTGGTGACGGGATTTACAGTGACTGCTCCTTTTTAAAAGGTTAGCTGATAAAAATGGGCTGCTGAGTATTGTGGAAACTCAGTGTAGGGCAAAGGTGTGCCCTGAACCCAGATCTCTTGCATAGACTAGTGTCTTCACAGATGCCTTTAATTCTTTGTAGCTGTTCAGACACCAAAATAAGGCCCAGGCTGCAATTCCTCTCTCCCCAGGCCTCACCAAGCATGAGATTAGCCATTCAGGTATGTTAGAAGGATTAAAAAAATGCTAACAGAGGAACAGGGCACATAAGGCAGGAACAGGATCGTGATCAATGGCACAAAGTCTAGTTGGAGGCCAGTAACTAACAGTATACCCCAGGGTCAGTACTGGCTCCAACACTGTTTAACACCTTCCTTAATTATCTGGATGATGGGGCAGAAAGTACCTTCAGCAAGTTTGCTGGTTACACAAAATCACATGGCAAGACTCTTCAAGCAGATGAACAATTGCCCAATATTCCTTCTCATAAAGGTTTCAATCAGTCAGAGGCTTTATCAGTCCCTCTTGTCAGCTGTTGAATAAGGTAAAACTTCTAACTATATCAAGTTTGTAGAGTTTCTGTATAAGGAATCACATAAGGATTGTGAATCAACAAGTCTGTATCAATCCAATCCACTTAGTCAAGTTCTTAGAAAGTGAAAATAGGGAGAATAAAGCCTAAATTTCATTATCTTCCTTGGGACAGATATAGTTATTTTGAAGAAGTTGCAGTCAGTACAAGGAATTATATTTTGTGTATGCTTCTGTGAATAGAAGTGACTCATCAGAAGTAGAAATACAGCATCCTCCAACACTCAAATTTAGATTTTGTAGGGTTTTTTTAAGATAATCCTACCATTCCCCAAGCAGGCATCATTTACTAGATCATACATTCAGCGAAGCCTCACTCTTTCATCTTTTAGTATAAATCAGTGCAGCTCTGCAGCTCATTTTAATTTATTTCTTGGGTCCAGGCAGAATTATTCTACTGTATTATTTGTCCCTTTGCTATAGTCTGGGAAGCTTTAAATATTTCCCTCTATATTCGTAACTAGCAAATATACTCAAACTCAAATAACCACCTTCTCTTCAGTATTTAAAAACCCTACCAACCAATCTCGAATCCTGCTGGGTATAGTTTGTGGTATGTCTTCAATCCCAGCAATAACAGCGCGTGTGTGAGTGCACAGCATATTTCTTTGTTAAATAAAGATGAGCACACACTTGCAAATATAGGTACAGGTACTTGGATGTGGAAGTATTCATATGCTTTTTATAGCTTACATGTACACATACATATCCAAGCAGGAGTGTATCTGTCTACAAAGCCTAGGTTAGCAAAGTGACAAAGAGCTTGGGTTTACCTTTGGTTTTAATCCTTTTTAAAGCAAGCGGGACTTCTGGTCAATGATCCTTTGAATATCTGCCCCTTTTCTGATTTTTCAAGGATGTTATTCAGATATAACTAGAAGCAATAGGTGTTTTTCCTAATGAATATTTATTCAGACACATTATATAGAGCACAATGATGTCTATGTGTATGTGTCCACATACCTGCATATACATACATGAATGCTATTGTGTCTGTATAAGAGCTACCGTGTAACGACTCAGTCTTTCAACTGGAATCCTGAAAGCTCTACAAGAAGATGAATGCATTTTATTTCAACATAAATTATTTTCCTCATTTTAATGATAAACCGGTTGTGACTTGAAGGGCACATAGTAAGAAAAAGAAAGGCCTTGAAACACTGCTCAAACCTCCAACATTCAAGCTGTATGTGACTCTACATTACAGCCATTTGGACCTACAAGTGAAATGATTGCAGATTTATATCACCATAGAGGAAACACACAAAAAGCCCTGGAACTGAAATGCAAAGGCAACCAACTTTGTTTAAGTTGGTAACTTACTATAGTGTCACCACATCCCAACAGCCACGGCTACCCATATGAAGATGCCATTGCACCGTTTAGGAGCAGTTTTGTTCTGGCTTTTTATTCTTTTTCCATTTACCCATATTGAAAGTTGCTCCTTTAGGGACACCTGCAACTTCTCTTTTGCGATAATGCTTGGGCATGTGTGGTTTTGAGAGCTATTTATGTAATATTTCCATTAACAAGCTGTAATTAAAGTATCTAATTAAAAAAGCAGTAATCTATTTAACAGGAGGGTTATTTTTTTAAAGAAAGCCTAGCAGAACTGTGATTAACTTCCTCTGTTAGATGAGCATTATGGCTTTTCATAAGGCTCCTAATTACTCAACCTAAAATGTTAAATAAATTAAATTAAAGACATAATTTTATTTTTCTGAAAAGAAAAAAAATAACACATGCTAGAGTAAAAAGCTGCTTCAAAATATCCATTAATTTAGTAGGGATTATTTTTGATGTGTTTTGCTTTTCAGCCTACACAAAAGATGATTAGTGATGTAAAACATAGTGAATAAAATCTTGCTCTTATTAAACAAACAGATAGGTAGTTGTATTTTTTATTCCCAAGTTATGCCTACTATTAGAGAATGGGAACAGTCCTTTTGGGCCACAGCAGTGGTCCCTCCAACCCAGCACACTGCTCCCAGCTGGGCTAAGGTGAGAGACTGCCTAGGGAGAGCACACCAATCTGGACATTTTCCTCTGTCCCCTTGTGTTTGCTCAGAATTGACCTTCGTTGGATCAGGATGCTAGGGAATTAATCCCTGTTTGTTCCCTTTAGTGTCCATTACAGACCTTCCACTGTGTGAAGACCTGCTTTCTTTATCTGTTTTAATCTGTTGTCCTATTAGTTTTTGTCAAGTGCTCTTTAGTTCTATTCTTGTGGGATATATTGAATAACAATTCTGCATTCACTTTATCTATGTTCTGCATCTATAGTAAATTTATCAGAAATATTGGTTTTATTTTGCCTTATTTTCAGTTTCCAGTTACTTTTCCTAGACATGATCATTCTCATCAACACCTCCCTGGCTGATTGTCTGCCCTTACTCACTTTCCCTAAAACAAATATCAACCAGCAAAAAGGGGGCGCAATTTCCAATAATGAAATTATGACTTCTTCTCAGGCTAAAAAAATAAACTTGCATTCTACTGAGGCATTTTGGTATCTCTGGTTTTTGCAAAGTTTGACAGGAATTAGCTACCTTAAGGGAAAGGTACTTGGCACCTGCCTAAATCTCTCAGAACAGCCATGCTCTGTCCTGATATGGTGGAGTTGAGTGCTTAAATCTGCAGACGCTTAAATTTGCAGCATGTTTGGGGGGTCCTTGGGCAGCACCCTCCCAAGACAACCAGGCACACACTGGCCTGAGGCTGTGGGTGTTGTGATTCAGATGGGGCTTTTTGGTGGCTGCAAGGCACAGTATGGCAGCAGACAGAAGGGCTGAGAGCCACCAGTCTCCCCTGCCTTTCTCAGTCTGCTCCTGCTGCTTACACACAGGCAGCATGATGGAGGAGGAGGGGTCAGCCAAATCTGAATGCAAATGGGAGGGGAAAGGGAGAAAATTAAGAAAGAGGAGCTAAAAAAGAGGGGATTTGTGGAAACAAAACACAACCCTGCAGTTCAAGCATGTTTGTGGACCTGCTTGGTTTGGATCCATATCTTTTGCCATGTTAGGAATTGCCTCTCTGCCAAGCCCAACAAAAACAAACAAATTAGGGCAAAGGAGGGTGGTGTTGTTTAGTTTGAGCATAGAGCAACGATATGTGAAATGAATTTCTGTATACTTAATCTTAGCCAAATGAGGCTGTCAGATGTTTGTTTCTCCAACCTGCCTCAGCACTTTATACCAAGAGGAAAACGTTCCCTGAGTGTAAAGCACGAGCAAGTGAAATGAAAAGCCACGAACACAAATATTTATCACTCTCTTTCTCATTAGCATTCCTTGCTCAAAAGCCAGAACGTGCTGCTATGCCTCCTCCATCTCTAAAAGTTGCCTGGCTCCCTTGTTGCTCTCAGGCAGCAACTAATAGCAGCCTGCCATTCGAGGTTGTTTTAGGAGTGCTCCAGGGAGTGGGAGAGTAGGAAGGGGTGCGTGGGTTACCCTGTGACACACACACAAACTTCCAAGAGCTGTTGCCTGTGCCTCACCCCAGGAACAGGAAGGTGGGTTGCAGGTGAAACTGCCAGCTCTCCAGTGTTTTCAGCGATCTTAGGCTGACCTGAAAGGATCTGGAAGTGCATCTGGCTCCTGAGCAGGTACTAACTACCTACCTACCTACTAACTACCTGTCAAGGAAAACAGGACAAACGACATTTAGATACAGCACAAACTGAGGCAGTCAAGGATCAGGTTTTGATGCTGAGCTTTCAGTTGCAGGAATTTGGGATTGAGGATACAAAATGAATACTTGGCAGATCCCTATTTTCGGTTTCAGCACAACAGCACCCTTTAAACAGGACTGATCCACTCACTTGGACATAAAGCCCTAGGCATAAAGTCACATTCACCCAATATGAGCTTACTGCACCAAGTGAAGGGCAGGTTAATTTGTTGTTCAGCCCAGGTTTTAATCCCTGTTGTTCCCTTCAGAGAGAGCCCTTCTGCAAATCTCCAACACACAGGGATCACAGAACTCCCATACAAATTGAACCAGGGAAGCCACATCCAAAACTTTCCATCCCTTTTCTCTGAGCATTTACTCACCCCTTCAGAAGCCACATTTGGGGTGTAATGCAGAAGGTATTGCTGACCCAGTACCATCCCGTGCTCTACTCCCAGACAACACTGAAACAGTCAGAGCAGTGAGTGACAGCCGTCTGCTGCAGGTTTTGGTCTGGCCATTGCTTGCTAACCAAAAACTCTGACAGAGTCCATTCAGAAGTGACTGACATGCCAGGGATGAGGCCATTTCTACGGGCAGAGCGGTCTTAGTGGAAAAATGGAAGGACATCTGCTTGGACTGTAAGGTCATAGCCTCCACATTCCTGTTTGCTTTTCCAGAAAAAAAGAAGAATGTTTTGATAGTGAAAGAAAAAAATAATAAAAATTTGGAAAAAAAGGAAATGTGGTTCATACATTCTTTATCTTAATGTTTGGTCTGGGGTTTTTTTGGTGAGACAGGGCAAGGTTATTCCAGTTTTCTGGGACATCACAGGCTTCAAAAAGCCAAATCTAGGCTAGAAAACCATAATACAAGAGCATCAGCTAGTTGCAATGTTGCTAGATACCTTAAAGCCAAGAGTACGTGGTACCTGCTCATGTTGAAGATGGCTCATGCAGCTTGTGTACTTAAAATGCTGCTCTCTGAAACTGCTTGCAGAAGCAGCTCCCTGTTGTGTTACTAGCCTTGTCCCATCACCAGATGCTCAGTGTTCAGTGAGATATTACGTCCTTTAGCACTACTGGGAGGATCTTAAAAGACAATGGCCTACTCCTCACCTTGTGATGGTCTCCCACTGTTGACTTCAATTAAGTTATTGTAGTTTGAACTAATGTGATGTGATGTGAGGCCAAAACTACTCTCCCACAAGGGCACTTAGACACAGTACAATGAAAGAAATGAAGGCTAAACACCAGGAAATAACTTTATAACAATAAAAACACTGTACAGGAGCAGAGTGCCTGATGAAGGTGTGGAATGTCCAACAGTGGAGATTTTTAAGCACAGATTAGGTAAGAATTTGCCGTGCGTAGGATAGACACGTGAGATCCTGCATCAGGGCAGAAGGAGAAACTGTATGCCTTCCTGAGGTCCTTTCCAGCCCTATTTTCTGCGATTACTCAGTTTGGGTTAGCCATATTTAACCAAGTCAGATAACAATTTTGGCAGTAAGTCAAAGCAGAAGTTTGATTTATTACACTCGCAGGCTGTTTTGCTCTGCCTAATTCTTCCTGCACTGTTTCCTGGGCCTAAATCTCATAGACCTGTGTACCAATCTGATTAATTAAATTCTTCCCAGGATTCCTAGGAGCTATCATTTTAAGGCCCAGAAGTGCAACATTTGATTGACTCCATGAAACTTTTTTTTTTTGGTAGCAAGCAATGAAAATATGTCAGCAGAGTCTCACATCAAAGAGAATAACAAGGGGAAAAATGCCTATGCAGCCAGCTGGTTCCTTCCAAAGCTCATTCACATACTCTGTATGTGTGTGCTTGGCGGAACAAGAAAAGGCAAGGAAGGAAGTTTTAGATGGGAGCCAAAAGTTATGCAAATCTGGAGGAAAGACGAGAAATAATGAAGCTCTTTATCCTGCCAGACGAAGTCAGGAACCCCCACAGAAAGTGGAGGTGAATTTGGAAGTGGTAATTACATCACTATGTTGCTGAATGTAAATTCTTTTAAAAATATACTAATATTAAACATACAGGAAACAGGAAATGAAAACAGTTGGATACAACAATTGAAAGGGATTTGTTAAGTTTCATTGGGAAAAAAAAGAAAAATAAAAAATGAGAAAAGGTGGGAACAAGGAGAGAAAAGGAGAGCACAAGAGAGGAGAAGATAATGTATGGCAGAAAAAAAACCTCAAACACCATCAGCAGTTGTGGAGAAAAACAGCTTTGTGATTTAAAGGGGATATTTTTTTCTTTCTTTTTCTTCATTGATTCTCTCTTTATTCTTTTGTCCTGTTAAGAAACTATAGTTTCTTACATTAGAAGCTCACAATGCATAGTAACCCTATTATACACAGTTTCTGACCATTACTATACAACAGAGTGTTACTTTTAAAGACAGATTTTAAGCTATCTTATTAAATGCATGTATTGTGGTTGGCATTATCTCTTCAAAGGAAATTAAACCTTATATCTGAATTTCAGCTACTTCTTTACAAAGAGATAAAAATCAATCCAATTCTGCTTCTAGAAACCCTGGCCAGATCTAAATGCATGTTGCCATTACAGATTTAAGCTAACTGAAAGCTCTTCATATGAAATAGAAAGAACTAGCATTTTGTTTCCATCAGGTATTGGGGAACAAGAAATTTGTGCATTACAAGATGTTTTTAATCCTACTTAAAACCTTGACAGAAAGGTGCACTGAACACTGAGAGTTCTGCTTGTCTAGTGTAAGGGACAAGGGGAAGAAAAGCAAGAGGAAAAGACAAGGACACTTTTGGGGAAGAAAGGAGGAAAAACTGTCTAGCCTGCATACCGATTTTTTTTTTTTTTTTTGAAAAGCACTGTTTTTACAAAGCACTACATGTATAACACTGGAGAGAGTATACAAAGATGCAGGAATCAGAGCAACATCTTTTTGCCTCTTATTTTCTCTGAGCTGCCACAACATGCGGACCCTACTAAATGAAAAATCCATCTGCCCTCGGATTAATGACACAGAAGACACTTTGGGCTGGAACCTAAAACCTAGACAGGACTTTATTCCAGCTGATCTCAGGAAGTAAGAATAATCATAACAGAAGCAGCAAAGCTAGTAACAGCCTGACCATACTGATGCCTTGGTCTATGTGAGATCCGCTTTAGTGATTCTGCTCCCATTGCTTTTCTGGATGTAGGGTCCTGCAGAGAATGACAAGTGTCTTTGTTTGGGTATGCTGGAGGTGCCACATGTTTCATAAGCAGATGATGTCTGGAGCAAGGAAGCTTTCAGGGCAAGAATGATTCTTCTGCAATGTCTGCAGAGGGTCTGGCACAGTAGGTCTGAAGCCAAATTGGCTTGGAGCTATAGGAATACTGCACAGAGTGATACACAGGACATGTGAGCGACACCCACGATATTCTTCAAATACAGTTTGATCACTAAGTTTCGTTAGTGTTAGTGACTGCTACCTACAGAGAACAATTTATACACCCAATCCAAATGCCTTTAATTCAGACCATTGAAAAATAATAATGAAGGAAAGATCTGAAGTAAAATACAATAGCAAGTATGTGACCCATGTGTGTTTTCTGTCACAAAGCCTGAGCTTTTCCACACAAAACGACGACTGTCTCTGCCAAAGACAAATTCTTGAAAAGGAAAAGGTCTGGTATGCAGAAAAAGGAAAATCAAAATACTTGCCTAGCTTCATACCTAAAAATCACATCATGCTGCATTCCAATATTTCTCTTAGGTCCATAGTTGAACAATTTTTTTCTATATACAGTTACCAGAGCTGTTGCAGAAAGAGACCTGTGTTCGAACTTGAGTATTGTCACAGATGAGAAATATGTAGCCAGTAATCCACTTAATAATATACATGGTTGGTAGCAAAAAGGGTCAGTATGTTCCTTTTTGTTACCTAGCCAAGGGATTCCCACACATATTGTCAATAAACTAATTTTACTCAGCTGAGTATAGAGAAGCGGTAAAAAATCTCCATTGAAAACATTCCTTGTAATCTTAATGAAGTAAGGGGAGATAATGAAGACTGCACCCTTATCAGAATAACACAATTAAGCAAATTTTGCTTGCAGGAGTATGCTATTTTGCATTTTGAATCATTTTTAAACAAGTTCCTCTTCTGCCTAAGGTGACTATGAGTCGATAAGTAAATGGTCATTTCACATGTATAGCATGAGACTAACAACACAATGAGTACTAGAAAGATTTAGACCTTTAATTTTGTCCCAGAAAATTGTTGCATATCGTTGACAACCTGGTGGCCTAGGAGAGATGTATTTTCCATAGCCAGACAAAATATCTACTATAAATTGTCAGTTCTTTAGAAGGTCCTGTTGCCGTCAGTAAACATGAAATAAATTTCTGAAAGGACTTTATCCGATTTCTCACTTCACTGGAGCTGAAGTGTCTCCTTGCTTGTAAACTGTCGAGCAGTCAGGCTCACTTTTTAATGATAGACATAACCGCATCTCTCCTGATTTTCTTTTATAAGAATTACACAGAAAGACTCCATGGAAGTTAGTTACATGAGACTAGTATAAATCTGGAACATCAGCATCTCCCTGCATAAATTAACAAGCACTGATTCCAAAAAGTTAACAATATGGCAGATAGATGTCATGATGTGTGAACTCTGAAAAGCCGAGAATTCAAGGTTTGGTTACAAAAGCAGTTAAAAGCCTGAGCATTTCCCCAGTCCTCTTGAGCAGGTTTTCTTGACTGACGTAAACCACCTGCTGCTTCTGTTCAAGCAAAAAAATAGTCCAAGAGCAGCACTTATGTGTCTTTTGCATTGCTTCTGCTCTTTATTTCATTGAGAATCTGAAAGCATGAAAGTAGAGGAAAAAATGCACAAATATGAGATACCCATTTAAACAAATAAATGTCAGCCTGTGGAAGAAGTTAGTCTAGTGTCCAATTCTGGGTTAAGGTCAACTGTTTTCAGTGCTCATTTTATGCTGAGATTCTTCCACTTGGAGAAACAGTTTTGCAATACCAGGAAAAATGTATTTTCTATCTTCTCTGTGCAAAAGCTGTTCCTGCATTCTCATGCATCTGATTTCACACTGAGCAACTTTTCTTCCTGTGGATGCCCTCCTTTCATACGGACAGCCTGAAGCAAATGCAAAGGAGTGGGAAAATCTTAAACTAAAGAAAAAAATATACATTTTTCTCATCTTTCTATCCTTTTTGTGTATTATACTGCTGTGGTTTTATTTGCTCATCAGGAAGAGCAAGGATGATCTCCCATGAACATGGGTAAATAATTACTGAAAATACATCCAAGCTAGGTATAAATAAATGGAAATGAATGGTGCAGCCATACCTTGAGCCTCCATTTATCTTGGTCTCTTGCAGTGCATGAGCCTGAACAAAATTAGTACCTCTAGCCCTATGCAGAACGGAAGTCCCCCTGGGAAAAAGAGCTAACCCTTATCAAGCAGATTCACCTCCTGCACAGAGTAGGTTTGCCAATATGTGTCAGGTTTTCTGCTTTAAGAGAGCCAAACATCTTACTCCTCCTCCTTAGCATGGTGCTGTGTCTCCCTCTGATGGCATCTGGGCCACACTTCCTGGCTGATGAACATGCTAAAATCTTGCACAAGAGAGGATGACTTTTATCTTAGCTAATTTAGATATTTAGATTATATATATTATATTTAGATTAGACATCCTAGGTATCAAGCCTCCTATTCTATAAAAATGTGACTTGCTTTCTAGCCCTCTAGAGAATCAAGCCATGGGGACAATTTTTCAGAAGGGACTAGTTCTCAGCCTCGACTGAACTGAATTCACATTTGCAAACCTGTAAAGATAGAGACACAAGGGGAGATTTATCAAACAGTACTTGCTAGAAAAGCTGTAAGGACTTGAGACATTCCAAAGTGAACTTTGTCAGGTTACTCGAAACATGCGGTTGGTCTCAAGGCTGTGAAACAGCTACACAAATCTCTAATTTCCATAAGTCCCTCAGGACCTGCTAGTAGACTTGAGGTTTGAAAGACTTCCTAGCTACGTACAGCTTTTGACTGGCACCCTGAGTACCTCAAGGAAGCTTTGAAGCCACCATGTGCTACTTTACTATCCTTTAAACACTGCATCCTGTTGAGGGACTTGGCTTCGAACCATCGTTTCAGCACAACTGGTTGCAGAATGTTTGTCCCACACTAGCAATGACAGGAACTCACCAACAACAATCTCAAGATTATTACTTTGCTTAAAATGCAAGTTTTTATACTCTCTCTTCACTCAGCCCAGCCTGCTGAAAGACTGCTGAACTAGGTAAGTTTATTAAGAAAAATTAACTGTGTGCATTTGCTGGTGACCAGAAGACTTCGCCATAAAGTGTCAGACCTTAGAATAAGGTTCTCTTTAAGGTCCACTTCAATATTCTTCTATAATCAATACTTCTAAATGGGACATATTAGGAAATTCCCACTAGTAACTCAGTTCTCACTAGTAACTCAGTTGGTTTCGCTATGCTGAAAGCCAAAGGTATGCTGAGAACCAAGATTCCTTTCCTCCACTTACATAAACAACAACTATCTGTTTAAACAGGGTTAAAAAATACTGTCTTCTTGATGTATCACAGACCAGCAGTTAGCAAAAAGTCTCAAGGCATTAAAAGCAATAAAAAGATAGTAATCCTCGTGTAATAAAAATGCTCAGCGATCTAGGTTCTGAGAATAAGGATGAAGCAATCATTTCTTGTTTCAGGTCTCATCATCTGTATGTTCCAGAAAAATTAAAAAACCCAAAACTGTAGCAAAAGCATGTGATTAAAATCAGCAGCACTGCCATTGATTTCAGTAAAGTCACTCTTTTTTAATATTTTAGGGTGTACCACTGAGATTCAGAAAGAACAGCAACATCTTAGACCTGCCGCCTCTAGGTCTGAAACCTTTCCATCATAACTGAATCCATTTTACTTCTCAGAAACAAAACAACCAAAAAATAACGTTCTAACACAAAAGAATGCTATTAATAAGAGACTGGAATGTTAGAAATGTCTCTGCAGGAGCTGAGACTAGTGCCCTTTGATTCTGCTGGGGGCATTGATACAGAAATTCACAGGAAACTATCTGCTCATAAGTAAATGCTCTTTCTGCAGAGCATTCTTTTTGTGTCTTTAAGCTGCCTGTTCACGGAAGGGTGACTACCTGGTGTTAATTATTAAACAGGGTAGGTGGGGGGGGTGTCTAATTTCTTAATTTCTGTGCCCATACAGATTTTCCAGATAAAGAAGACACTCCCTTTTAAAGTCATATACGAAGACTGATGCAAGCATGTGTGAATCTACTCTTCTTTGTTACTTTTAACACAGATCCCAGAGGACCAGCTCATTGATCACCTTATCGAAAAGCACTCAAATGGGGGATATTTTTTATATTTTTCAGGTGACACAAGCTTGTTTTGCCCCTGCCATGAGGGAAAGGATTCCCTTGACCTACATGTGAACCTGGCTGGCAGCTCTGTGACTTCAGGGAGTGCAGAGCCCAGCACCATCTGGCAAGCCTTGTTGGGTATCTATGGAGCTGGGACATGCACTGTGGTCAGACATGGAGTACTGGCTGATTCAAGGCATGAGCCAATGTCTGCCTGCAGAGTACTATGGTCATACACTTCTTTCATCACACCCCTCACTATCTGGTTTCCAGTTTGGCTTCAGCTGGCACTGTTTTCACCTGCTTGTCAGCTGAGTCCTGCAATTAGCTGTTCCCAGCAGCCTGACCACCACTGTGTTCCTGGCACATGACACTGGTCTCTACACAACATTGGAGGCAACTCCAGATGGAAACCTGTTCCAACTGAGGTAAGATTTATCTTTTGGCTTAGTAATTCCTTCAAAAAGACTGCAGGTTCTTAATGGGAGAAACTATTTTCTTGGCAAGGGTTAGCTCAGTGAGTCCTCACCTAAGAAAATGTAGTTCAGTGCTCTAGGGATACTAACCAAGACCCGGATTCCCTCCATGGCAGGGCCACCAGATTGGATGCTTCTCTAGAGATATCTGAAAGTTGTCTAATGACAGCAGTATTTCTCCTGCAGAGTCTGGGTTACTTTAGATGAAAGTCCACCTTTATTTTCCCCTTCCTAAACTAAATTAGATTCATTTTATCTTATGTAAGTCAGGTACTGGCAGGTTTGACCTGTGAATGACCACAAAGTGGTGATCAAACACTGACATTTGGTAATGTAGGACATAGAAGTGATGATAGATATATGTAATTAACTTATCCTGCAGGACAATAATAACATTAATTTAAGTCTTCCAGTCTTTTGCTCTAAAAAAGAAAAAAATACCAGAGCTTTGTATAGGATATGGCTGAGGATTTTTTTATTTTTTTCTTTTTTCTTCTTTTTTTCCTTCATATTAGCATTAGCCAGGCTACCAGTCCCTATCTGATTAACTTACTGCATTCAAGTGACAGAACAGCAAAATACACGTAGCAATGAAAAGAAACACTACAAAAATTTGCACACTTTGGCAACTGGCATGAGCCATTTTAGTTCGCTCAGTTCAGAACAGGACAGGTTCTGAAAGGGCTGCTCCAGGTAGCTTTTGAGTCAAAATATAGGCAAGAAGATGACACTGGTCAGGACCAAATTATAAGACCAAATGACAAATGGGATCCTTTGGGCAAAATTCCAGCAAACACTTTTAGACAGGGAGATATACGAAATTAGGCTGCCAAACTAGAGCTCTGCTTCTGTACTTACAGCATGCCAGTATCCTCTGATTTTTAATGGGAACAGCTTGCACCAGCACCTGAGAATACATGTCCCCATCAGAAACTGGAGGAGTTCACCGTTCCCTCGGTGCACGAATAAATGCAAATTCATCCTGTTTGTTTCCCTGCTCTCTTTTTTCATACACACACACAAAAATACATTTTAAGTAATGCTGATAATTGCCTCAGCTTTTGGAAATAAACTGTATGATAACACAGGGTAGAAATGGTTTCTGATGAAGGCTGTCTTTAACAGCACAGCTGGTAAGAGCAAAGAACTGTTTTGTGTGCAGGGGCCATTAAGCCACAGGAAGGTGTCCATATGAGTGGGACTATGCAGACTTACACATTTGGAAAGAGGAATATGCACAGGATGGCTTCAAGGAAAAAGAAAAGAAAACATGCCCTGGCAATATAATGTGAAAACTTCTATTGGTCCTTCAAGCTGCATAGCCCAGGAGACCATGGTTGCTATAGTGTAAGACGGCATTGCCACTTTCACGGGTAACAATTTAGATGAGCTCCAATCTAGATGTGAACTCTTAAGTTACAGGGTATTGTCACAGCGACAGTGTGTGACAGTCCTCCCACTCGTGCTTTAGAGATTGAACAAGAACAGGATTGCAGAGGTCTGTTTTAAACCCCTGAAGAGTTAATCTAACTGAGGTTTTTAGGGTTTTAGCAGGTCTTTCTAATAGCTGCCGTGGTAGTGTGCAGTTAACCTTTATTGCCGTGAGGGCCCTATTAAGAATGAGTTATTTTCATTCCCTTTAAGGAAGGAAAGATTATGCTTCCAGATGTGTTGATACACTTGACATATGCCCTGTGATTGCAGGGACTCTCGGGTGCCAAAAGACTGCTGTTTTCACAAAGCTGTAATTTTTGTTTATACAATATATACACGCGCTTGTAACGGTAATTTGTGCATGGCACTCAGAAACTGAGTGATGAAACTACAAAGAGAGAGGAGTGAGGCAGTAAGACTGCACCACACATAACACTGCATACTGAAAACCCATCCTCACAAGCACAGCCTATGTAAAAACAGTTTGGTTTTGCTTGTTCCAATTAGAATATCCATAAACATTTTCAGTTGTTGCTATCATCACATTAGTTTGAACACATAGAATAGCTTGATTTGTAAGTACATGCAATTATATTTGTGAATGCAAGCATCGAATTTGGTTCATTTAAACTAGTAGATGCACATTGTGTCTTGCTGTTCACCATTCAGAAAGCAGCAAGGCAATTGCATGACTGTTGATGTTGCATTTGTTACCAGTAATAATTACTCATCCAGAAATCCATACCAAAGCCAAAGGATTTTTTACTCTTGTCTTTTTTAAAAAAAACTTACCCATCCTCTTCTCTGTGAGCAGAAGAATTATAATGGCTACGTCTACACTGTAAGCTGAGTCTGGGAGTGACCATAACCCCAGACTCCTGACAGCTTATTTCCGTATTTCTTAAACAGAAAACGTGAACAAAATAGTCTAAGGGGAACTACTTGAAAGGCTGTTTTTACTTTTCACTTCCCATCTCCCAACCCTACTATTCTTGTCTCACCACATCACTTGGGAGGATATTCACATGTCAATGCAAAATCTGTGGTTGCAACATAGGGCAAAAACCCACAACCGTACTATGCCTAAGCTGACAGCCCCCAACAAGCAAACTGGAAAAGACTGAATAGCATAATTCACAGACAGCAAGTCCTGATTATTGTATGAACTGAAAAGATTGTTCAAAATTAATACAAATCTCATAAACATAAAGTCTCTGACTTGTATGAAGAATAGGTACTTATGCAATATGCGAATAAGCTTGAAAGAGAAAGTACCATCCAGCTTAGTTGCCGAGTCAACCAGAGAAATCCAAAGCTATTTATTAGTTTCAGCTTCTGAAATCAATGCAGAAAACCCTCCTGGTTCATTTTATTTCAAAGTAGCTCAAACCTGAAAGATTACAGAAGGTCTGTCATCTTGCAGTCATACATGGGCATGTCTCAGGGGTATGCATCTCTGCCTGCCAGCAACCACTCTGCTCAGAGCATGTAATACTGAATGTCACTCCAGGACAGGGCTGGAGTACTTTGAAGAGTCCAAGGAAACATTCAGATGTGAAAAGTCAATCAGAGGCTAATGATTTCGTAGGGCCTGTTACAACAGGACAGAGGGTAATGGTTTTAAACTAAAAGAGGGGAGACAGTCTAGATATAAGGAAGAAATAGTTTATGATGAGGGTGGTGAAACCCTGGCACAGGTTGCCCAGAGAGGTGGTAGATGCCCCGTCCCTGGAAACATCCAAGGCCAGGCTGGACAGGGCTCTGAGCAACCTGATCTAGTTGAAGATGTCCCTGCTCATTGCAGGGGAGTTGGACTAGATGATCTTTAAAGGTCCTTTCCAACCCAAATTGTTCTATGACTCCATGATTCTGCAACAAATCAATGGAAGGTCGTAAGCATTTGACCATTTTATGACTGACTGATCAACGGATTATAAATACTTATCACAAATGTTCTGAGGAATGTTTCAGTTGATTACAAGACAGCTGCAAATGATGTAGAAAAGTATTAGAGAACATGAGCTCATAAATGCTATTTTTGCTTCTCTTCTACCCCAGCTCCATTTAGGATTACAACATTGAGTCATATCCTTTGCTTTATTTTAAACCTTGTGACATTTTTCTGGTTTTCCTTGTAGCCTGATGTACGGAGGACAAGATCTGCATAAATAAAAACCCAAGCAGTCAGATTCTTAACAGGTTGTTAAACACAAAGACACCCTGTTTGCTCAAGAAGTCTCTGAGACAGAAGGGCTGTAACCCTACTCTATGTTAACCCTTTTCTACATCTGTCCCAGGTACCTGAAGGTGCCTATTGATGTAGATATTTAGCTAAAGAGACTTTCGGTCTGACCAACTCTAGATGCTGGTGGGAGTTTTTGTTTGCTTGGTTTCTCTGAAAACCTAGAAGCATATTTAAGTCTAGCTGAACAGATTATGGATCCTGATTTTTAACTCTGACTTTTAGCACCACCATTGTCCCTCCCTGAACAACGTCCACACTTCCTGCTTCTTCCGTGGTGTGTTCCAGTGAGAACGGGTTAAGGTACATGCTCATAAAAGACTTGTTTTTCTGAAACAACACATACATCCATATATGTATTCTCCACATTTGGCTCTAGCTGTTCCTTTTTTACAGCTTACTCTTTGTTTGAAGTCCTAGGATAAAGATCAGCTGTCCTACACGCTTGCGGTGTGTGAGGCTGAACACATCAGCTACACATTAGTGACCTAATCCTGAGTGAGCACTCTGGAAAAAACAGTAGCACAAATATCAAACAAATATGAACATTAATAATCTGATTAAATTTCAGTTCAATAATTTCTCACTTTTCAACAAGTCCTGAAGTGTTAATCTTAAAATGAATGTAAGTAATTTGCTGAATAGAAATAGGTTTAAAGCATATATCCCAGTGTACTGGCAAGTAATAAGCATCATAGGTATTCCAGATTAGAGCAAAGGATTGCCACCCTCCCTCCCCACCTGCCCCGAGTTTGGTTGTTGAACAAAAGAAAAAGAAGAATAATCAGTCAAATTATGAAATTCTTCAGAGGTCTGGGTTAATTTAAAGTATAACCCTCGGAGTTTTCACTTGAATATACTACAAATACCTTTTTCACTACAGTGTAAAATGTTTTTTTTTTTCTATTGTTGGGTAATTTTCTCTTTCTAATCACTTGTTTAAAATGAAAGATGATGTTCAAATTAAAAAGGAAAAAAATTACTTAGAAAATGACGAAGTGTCTCACATTTCTATATTTGCTTTTTAGTTAATAAATTTGACCCAAATCAGCAAAGCATTTTGGTTTCTCTGAAATCCATCTATGATTATTTTGGCAAATTTACAATACAACAAAGCTTTTCAAGTGGTGTTGTTTTCTGGAGTTTTGAGTTTGTTTTTTTTTTTTTTTTAATGACTCAGTGTATTTGTTCTTCATTAACATTAACACAAGAACATTTCTGCTCATAAGAAAACCAGAGTGTCAAATGAATGTGCTACTTGTGTGGGAACTGCCATTATGAGCAGTGGTGGGGACTGGAATAAGTAGCATAGAGTAAAAATGCAATGTGGCTGCAGTGATCATTCACAAAACAGGGACTAGCTGGTGATAAATATGCTGCTGAAACATCTGCACAGTGACCATTGATTTGATCACTTCAAACAAAGAGAAAAGCCTGTCTGTAAACACACACTAAAAAGAGTACCTAATCCATCAAATAAATTGTTTGCTGCAGATAGTCCCACCAGCTCTATCTACAGGTGTGCAAATAAAAACAGATGACCATATAGGCACGACATGGAGATCTATCGGTTTACCTTGTCTCCCAGTTTATCTCTAGTCAGGGAAAACCAGAATCCACAAGTGAGCCAGAAGTGCTTATAGATATACGATTGTTTCTGGAGAGACTTAACTTTTATCTTTTCTGCAGAAGTTTTTCTTATCCTGAGGGGTCTAGTACTTACTTGTAGCCTCAGGATCAGGATATTCAACAGGAAATGATAAAGAGACAGAAAAACCAAAAAGAAATTTTTTTTAAGATTGTGGTTTCAAAGAAACAAAACAAAACAAAAAAAAAGCAGGCTCTGGAAATGACAGTGTATCACTTGCTGACAACGAACTATCAAATAATACTGTCCAGTGCTAATCTTAAAAGACAGAGAGCTGAGGAATCTGAACCAAAGAACCATTTCGGGACGCCTTTTACATGTTGTGCTTCAGGTTATCTGTGAACACAAACCCCATGCAGATGAGAACAGAATATAAACCTAGAGATAAAGCTTACAAGGTCTTTTGTGCTAATCCACTTGCAATTTTGTGCACCTCCTCATACTGAAGTCAAACGAAAGGTGGAAAAGAAGGTGAAAGAGAAAGGAATAAGGAACATGGTGGAAAGATTTAAAAGCTGATTGGTTTTGTACTGTTACCACCTGTGCATAATTATGGTTGGTATTGAATTCAGCATCTCAAGGCCCCACTCTGCTAGCTACACTGCGAACACCCAGAAGCCACTGAAGAAATAGCTACAGGTGTCAAAAATTGTAGATGCAGGCTCACTATGCATAAGCAGTAAAGCCCAAGGCCCTCACTGTAGTCAATGAAGAGCAGTAGGCATGGCCACAGGGTGCTCCAGCCTACCTAAGGTCTGAAGCATGTGTCAGAGATTCCTTTGTTTCTCTGTGTATAGTCCACCAGAGCAACTAGGTTCCCAGCTGGGACATGCCATGAGGAAAAAAGCCGCACATAGTCTGGAACAGACTAATCAACCTGGGTGATCAGCCTTGCTGGGTCCAGAACACAAGGCACTTGCTGCCTTGCCGACATGGGAAGAGGCGCTCCAGACAGGCTGGCCATGACTGACCGGCTGAGAAAGACTCGGGGAGAATCAGGTAGTGCAGCACATCTGCCAGTGAATCAAGTGTGCAGACTGGGGACACCATTCAAGCTGGGGCCTGGTCCTCAGTGCCAAACAGCCACCATGAACAAGGGCTCCTAGTTCCATCTACACCCAGCATAATGCAGGCACCTTTTCCTGCCTGTTGGGACCATGCCACAGTTATAGAGGACAGAGGATTAGATTACTTTAATTCTCTCTCCACGTAGCTACACCTCCAAAATATTCATTCTGATGCCAGCACAGCATGCTGCAGCCTGACAGGCTGCACACTGGGAGCAATTTAGACCCTGCTCCATGCATTTCTCTGACCTCTGCTAAGCTCCCAGGTGGAATTCAAGGTGATGGATTTAACCTACAAAGCCATAGCTGCTTTGAGACCTTCTCAGCTTAGAAATCCCTCCCTCTCTCCCTTTCAGATGCTGATGCTGTCTCAGGGGATCTGTACTCACGTGGTGTGTCAGACCCTTGTTTTTGTTATCATTCTGTGCAAGCCATCCATTTTCTTCTTTCTCTACAGCTGCACTGAGCAGCAGTGGATCTATTCACAGGTACACCCCTTATTTAGCCTGTGACTTGTAACTGATTGTTAAGGTGCCTGAGGCACAGAGTGAGTAACTACAAGTACATTCTAAAAAGACCAAAAAATGAATAAAAGAACAGTTATCTTCTGTGTTTGCAGTTAATTATCCTCAAGCTTACTTTCCTCTCCTCCTCCTCAGCACCCACTCAAGGACTGAGCTCACATGTCAGACACCAGGCATTTCTGCACAGTGTGGCACCCAGGATGTTCAGCAACACATGTTCACCATTGGACTGTACTCCATCTACCACTCCTTGTGCTCAAAATTTAACATTAGGCATTTAATGAGGCAGAGACACACTGAATCCTTCTACTATCTTCTTAAATATCCTTCAGTATGCTCTTTCTGTTCATCTGCTTTCTGTATGATTTTTTTGTCACTCGCCAAACTAGATCCCTCCTCAGAACTTGCTAAGACTTTTCCTATGAGCCATACCAGTTCCTTTTTCCTTCCAGAGAGTTTTCCAGTGCCTCTGTCCTCAGCCTGCCCCCACTCCTTTAGCGTGAGCAAAATGACACCCATGGAGTTGAAGGTTACAGAGAGAAACCTCCAAAGCCAAATTATCTGCATGCACCTTATTTGTGGGTCTGTGCTAGGACCAGACAGCTTCAATGTTACATGAATTGATGCCTTTTGAAAGAATGAGGAGTGGATTTAAGCCAACAATTTAAAAACTAAACTGATAGCTGCTGTAGAAATGAGATATAGAAAGAATGCTCTCTTTTATAGCTACTGTAAAGCCCAGCTCTCTGGATATTTTGGGTTCATGAGAATGACAGGTCGATAGCTCCCTTTCCATGCATTCAGAAGTGCGGGCAGAGCTGGCAGATGCCTTGCCTGTACATTAGGATACAGTGTTCTAACTTTCCCGTGGATCTTACCAGAGCGATCAGTAGCCTGGAGACCTCCAACCAGCTGGTTATGCAGATGTCTAATAACTGTCATGGCTTCCTGCTAGAGGAGAAAGGGAGCTGAGGAAGATGGAGTGAGACTAATTAAAAAGGAAAACTTTGAATATGTTGCTTTTAAGTTCCCTCAGCCTGGTAATTTGACTTCCTAAATTAGTGCAAGATAATGGAAAAAGCCAGAAAGTGACTGGGGGCAATCAGTGAAATGGCATCAGAAATCTATCCACTGTCCATCTCCCCCATATTTTTCATTACAGTCATCAACATTATTATGTTATTTTCAATCTTTCATGAAGTCAGTTCTCCAAAAATAGGTAAGTGGCAGTATAAGAAATAAATAGAAAGAGCTGCTGTCCTCTCAAAGGTTCCCAAAATGCTACAAATGGTAGAGAGGAAGATTACTTTAGAGTGGAAGGGCACTGGAGTGAAAAGAGGAGCACTTTATTACCACTTCAGGTTTGGAAGGGGAGGGATTACATTTGAGAATGTGTGAGGGTGCCAAGTTTTGGAGTGTGGCTGAAATACAAAAACACTTAATGGCAACCACATTATTTTTTTGGAAGGTTGAAATTACGAGCACATTGGGGTCCAAAGTGAAAATAAAGCACTTTGAAATGCACTTGATTAAAGAGAGGCATAGAGTCAAAAAGTGAATGAAAGGGAGGGAGTGCAGTACAGCATGGCTGCTATGCCACTGTACCTGAATGGAGTTGAGGACTCCTCTGACAATATTCAAACCAAGGACTTTAACCAAAGACTCCTACTCACAGGAGCTTGTTTTAAACACTGAACTGAACAATAGTTGAAGACACGCCTGTCTCGCTCTTGTCTTTTGAAGTGGATGTAGCAGTTCTTTTAAATATTCACTGGCACAGAGACCAGAAACCACATAAATAACTCTAACCTTTTGACTAGAGTCAGTTTTCCACTTTATGTCTGTGAATATTTAAGGCAGTTACAAAGTGGTTCTACTCTGAGCTTCAAAAGGACAGCTCAATTCAGAGTACACAATAGCTAGCAGTTGGGCCACTTTGCTGAAGGACAGAAGACTTACTTGAAGTCCATACATTCTCAGAGAAGGAGAAAGCAGTGTGAACAGCACTTAGAACCCAAACACCGTACCCAGGTATCTTGTAAAAGGACAAAAGAACAGTTACTCCTACCTTACTTTAATGAACAACACTTATATCTACAAAATGTTTATTTGTTCAAAATTTCATCATGAAATCTGACTAATTTGTTACTGAATTTAAAAACCAGTAAGTGTCTTTAAAAAAAAAAATAGAGCCTTAGTGTGTGTGTGTGTTGATGTGCATTTGTGTGTACACACCCACACATGGTTGTTCACCTACAGTTACATTGAAATCCTCAGATCCAAATTAGATCAGATACAGGTTGCATTCAAAAGTATAAAAGCCAACTCAAGAACAATTATACGGCAAGATATCTGCTCCCAGGAGATTTCAGACCGTGAGGTAAGAACTAGACACTTAAAAACTCTAGCACTAAGTATAGGAAAACAAACAAACAAACGAACAAACAAGCACACAAAACTCCAAACAAACAAACCAACCAACCAAACCAAAAAATTTAAAAAAAAAATCCACACGACAATACTTACAGGAGAGAGAAGGAAAGTACAATTGACTTCTTTCAAAAACAGTTGATCTCGGGAAACAAAGAATCACAGAGTCATAGAATTATTTTGGTTGGAAAAGACCTTGAAGATCATCAAGTCCAACCATTACAAAGCACTGCCAAGTCTACCACTAAACCCTGTCTCTAAGCACATCTATATGTCTTTTAAGTAGCTCCAGGGATGGTGACTCAACACTGGGCAGCCTGTGCCAACCCTTTCAGTGAAGAATTTTTTTCCTAAGATCCAACCTAAAACTCCCCTGGCACAACTTGAGGCCATTTCCTCTTGTCCTATCACTTGCTACTTGGGAGAAGAGACCAACATCCTCCATACTACAACCTCCTTTCAGGTAGTTGTAGAGAGCAAGAAGGTCTCCCCTCAGCCTCCTTTTCTCCAGGCTAAACAGCCCCAGTTCCCTCAGCTGCTCCTCATAAGACCTTTGCTCCGGACACTTCACCAGCTTCATTGTCCTCCTCTGAACTCGCTCCAGCACCTCAATGTCTTTCTTGTAACGAGGGGCCCAAAACTGAACACAGGATTTGAGGTGGGACCTCACCAGCAACAAGTAGAGGGTACGATTCCTTCCCTAGTCCTGCTGGCCACACTATTTCTGCTACGTGCCAAGATGCTGTTGGCCTTTTTGTCCACCTGGGCACACTGTTGGCTCATATTCAGCCAGCTAGCTGTCAATCAACACCCCCAGGTCCTTTTCCGCCAGGCAGTTTTCCAGCCACTCTTCCCCAAGCCTGTAGTGCTCTGTGAGGCTATTGTGACCCAAGTGGCGGGACCTGGCACTTGGCCTTGTTGAACCTCATACAACTGGCCTCAGTCCATTCATACAGCCAGTCCAGATCCCTTTGTAGAGCCTTGCTACCCTCCAGCAGATCAACACTCCCACCCAACCTGGTGTCTGCAAAACTTACTGAGGGTGCACCCAATTCCCTCATCCAGATCATTTATAAAGAGATTAAACAGAACTGGTCCCGATACTGAGCCCTGGGGATCATCACTCGTGACCAGACGCCAACTGGATTTGACTCGATTCACCACAACTGTTTGGGCCCAGCCATCCAGCCAGTTCTTTACCCAGAAAAGGCCACAAGCTGTCAGCTTCTCCAGGAGAATGCTGTGAGAAACAGTGTCAAAGGCTTAATGAAGTCCAAGTAGACAACACACACAGCCTTCTCCTCATATACTAAGCAGGCCATCTTGCCATAGAAGGAGATTAGGTTAGTCAAGCAAGATCTGCCTTTCATAAACTCGTGCTGACTGAGCCTGATGGTCTGGTTGCCCTGTAGATGCCACGTGATGGCACTCAAGGTGATCTGTTCTGTGACCTTCCGTGGCACTGAAGTCAGACTGAGAGGCCTGTAGTTCTCCAGATCCTCCTTCTGGCCCTTCTTGTAGATGAGTGTCACGTTCACCAACTTCCAGTCCACTGGGACCTCCCAGGTTAGCCAGGACTATGGAAAAATGATGCAAAGTGTCTTGGTGATCACCTCTGCCAGCTCCTCCAGTATCCTCAGAGAGATTCCACCTGGCCCCATAGATTTGTGCATGTCTAAGTGGTGTAGCAGGTCACTAACCATTTCCTCTTGAATTATGGGGGCTTCATTTTGCTCCCTATCCTTGTCTTCTGGCTGAGAGAACAACTGGTCTTACAATTAAAGACTGAGGCAAAGAAGGCACTGAGTACCTCAACATTAGCCACTATGTTTTCCCTCACATCTGATAAAGGATGGAGATTCTCCTCATCCCTGCTTTTGTTGCTCATATATTTATAGAAACATTTTTTTATCTTGTAAACCCGACGTTTGTGAAGATTTAGCAGACTAAAATCCAGCCCAAAACCTTGGTCTATTGCAGCCTCAGACTCCACCTCAAGTAGAAACGTCAGTCACAGCTGAACTCCCTGTGTAAATCCTCTTCCACATGAAACCAGGGCATGCAGGCAGCTTGTGAGGTCTCCGCTTTAAGACAGCTCATTTGCCAGTTATTTGACAAGTGGAATCAAGGGCCAGAGAGAAAGTATGGAGTGTAGAGAAAAGACAAACAGCCGTGTTTCTTTTTGAAAAATTAAAATGACTTTGTGCAGTGTATTAATGCATTTTGTGACAAAGTGAGAGACACTAAATTAACTTATCTATGGTGAAGCCCACACATAAAGTACCATGAGTCTGGCATTTTCCTCATCCTACCAGACCTTTGAAGTAACTTACTTTACCAGCCATTGTTCCTTGGTTTTCAATGTAAATAGCACTGAGCAGACTCATTGCAAAACTGCTCAGAACCAAATAAGCTCCACAAAGTTCTGTGCTCAAAACCACAGCAGGACATAAAGTAGAGGCAGATGAAAAAGAGGCTTATCACCTGTGCTGGGAAGGTGCAAGGAAGACCTCTGTTTTGGTGCTTCTGGGGTCTTCAGGGATGCCAGGAGAAAGAAGCATGTCTGAAGAAAGGGTAGAGGAGCAAGAGAAGGGCACTAGCTAGGCTGAAGCCATTTTTGCTTATGCTTTTCTTTTCAGGGCTCTGCAGATGAAAATACTTACAGGACTTGAACATCTAGGAGTTAATGCTATTTGGAGCTCCGGAGAGCAGAGTGTAAAATATTTGTCAATCCTTGAGCCCTGAACAGTTATGCATTATGAGGCAGGACACAAAATAGTAATAAGGTTTATTTATTTTTTAAAAAATAGGCTCTTTTCCTGTTTGTGGGAGGGGTTTTTTTTGTTTTGTGTTTGGTTGTTTGGTTGGTTGGTTTGTTTTTTTCCTTCCTATCTTTGGGACGTACAAACTTGGATTGCGTTTTCCAGTTCTCTTCTACAAATGTGAACTGTAAGGAATAATTTGCTGAATTATTTATTCTTAACTGAGGACTGATATTCGTGCAGCACTCCACCTCCACTCCCTGCCTCCCTCCTCTTTACTATACCAGTGAATATCATGACTTTAAGATTTGCTTTTTATTTTCCAGGAAACCATTCATCCTTCCTCAACACCAATCCAGGGGCATTTGTTCTTCTCTGTGGGTTTGCCCCAACCTGTGCCAGCTGCCTTTCTTATGTACAATTGACTTCCTATTGCCTCCCTTACTTCAAAGACTAAATCATGACACTAGGGTTAGAAGTGTGACTATTAATAGAAAATAAAAAGAATCTCAGAACAACCAGTCCTTCTTGGACTATTATTTTTCTTGCTGAGCAAGAAGTTTGTGAGTTGTTTGGGTTTTTTTGTTTGGGTTTGTTTGGTTTTTTTTTTTCTGCGAGTATGAATACAAAACACAACCACTGAGAAGGAATAATAATGAAAGGCAGCCTGGGTGCCTGCAAACCTTCCTTAAATTAGATCACCAAAGTCCACATTCTCCACCACAAAAGATCAACATCACACATTTGAATCTGCTAGTGCTACATGCATTTACACTAGCTTTGGATTCAGCTGCCTAACAATGTAGACAGGATGACCAGGTAAAGAGCCACATCTGAGTACCAGGTTAACGATGTGGATAATAATTTTAATTCAAATAATAATGTCCAAACTCACTGTTCTTCACATTTTCTTCCCTGCTAACAGTAGCTGTAACACCTAATTTCAGGTTGGAGATGAAAGGAAAGCTCCTTCATGGCTCCTGTTCTTCTTCCTTGTCACTGTTTTATTTACTCCCCACCCACTCCTGTTGCAGGAATTTGCTGCTCATTTCAGGGCACATGACATGGAAAGAAGCCCACGAAATCTGATGCAAGAGGACCTCGGGAGTAACGTGAATGAAGAAAAACAACCGATGCAGTATACGCCTGGGTATTGAATATTTTATGAGGCTGCCTGTTCAAAAGAAGAATCAGCTTTTCTTAGTTCAACCCATGAAAGTACTTTAATGGAGAGAGAATAATTTGTGCTGAGATCCTTGCTCTGTGATAATGTACTACTGGGAAGAGACCTGCAGTGTCTCTTTCCTTGCCCATCTTTTCACACACATATAACATTATAATAGCTACCATTCCTACTGCAGTACTTCTGGATGACTTAATTACATGGATTTTTAGAGTAGAGATTATTTAAAAGATGATAAAAAAATCGTAGGTGACTGCAGTATTTCTGTCTATAGAGGAAGGAAATACTCACTATATAATTTCTTTCTGAAAGCGAGACAGTGACCCTTATTAACCCTATCACTGTTTGCTTCTCCATAGTCTTTGGTTTCTCTAAAGTTGCTGGGATGTAAAAATACCCCTTGTAGGTTAATTAGAAATATCTAGTATGGATTGCATGGGATCTGTTTCCAACTAGCTGATAGATGCAACATTATAGGGGGCACAGCAGCTAAGGGTATAACAAACCTGTCTTTCACCTCTGTGTTAAAACAAGTTTCACAGTTTTGGTTTTTTTTTAAGTATCATGGAAAGACTTCAGGGCTGCTGGGGAATTTTCAAGTGTAATGTTCTCATAGATTTCTACAAGTGTTATCGGAAATGTTTGTGCATGTTCATTATCTCAGTGAATCTCAGCGTTGTAAAAGGAACCCTCAGTTGCTTTACCTTCTTGTCTGGTAGTGTTCTTGAAAATTCCTCTCTGATGAAAACCCTAATAGACTTCTCCTTAGAAATTTTATGACATGATCCAAAGATGAAGAAAGAACGTATTCTGAAAAAGATGGAAAGCTTTGTTCCCAGTGGTTTACAGTCATATCCTAAATCTTGTCAGTGACAAATTTCACTTACTTTTTCTTCCCAGCAGCTCTAAGCCAATCCTTACGTGACAGATAGAAAGAACTGAAAACTACCTGACTCATGTATCATCATCAGAATTATTACCTGAGATTCAGCTGCAATGCCAAATTTCACCCTGAGTCAGACCTGAGAAAATAAGCATTGGTAGGGGACAGAGGACAGGACTTCATGCTGGGGAGTTAGCAGAAAGCAGAATTTGTTTTGTACAATTCATATTACTAGCGAGGAAAGTGAGCAGAAAAGTTGCTTTTTCGGCTATGAAGTAGGCATCTCTGGGGTGCGTTTCTATTCAGGAGGCTGACTGTGGAGCCTCTGAATAGTTCAACTAGGTTGAAACATAAACCAAGCATCTGCTTTTTCTTTCTCTGTGGTGAATAAATGCAACAACACTGTGATCTAATTGGGCTCTCTTGCCAGGAATATCAGAGGGGGCACTGGGTGATCTTTTCGTTACTTCAGATGTCTCCACTTTCCAGGAAAAAAATGACTAAAAAACTAACAGATCATGTGTCTTACTCTGTATTGCTCCTACACATAATAATTGTCTGCCTACTCATTAACTGACAGAATTAATAGTACTAGTTGTACAGTAGTTATTGCTGTTGAAATAGTAGTATAGCAGCTTCTTGGTAAGGGCCTCATTGTACTTTGTTTAAACAAGAAATTACTGAAAATATGGCAAATTTGACAGACAAATTTGAAGACAGGCACAGTCAGCAAGATTGCTACTTGAATTAGGAGAGAAATAATGGGACTTTACTGCATTTCTATACATTTTACCTCTATACAGTATTTGTCCCAGACAATATAAAGGAAAGATCCTCTAAGCTGATTTCTCATTTGCAGATACTTTTACTAAAGAGGAAAGGAAAATAAAGGAGATAGGGGAAAGTGGCAAGGGGAAAAGGGAAAAGAGAAAGGAAAACGAGGAGAGGGGAAAGGTGGGGAGGGGAGGGGAGAGGAGAGGCAAAGAGAGGCGAGAAGAGAAAGAAGAGGNAGAGGAGAGGAGAACATTTAGATTGATCTGAAAGACCCTGATTGCTTCACACAGTAGAGGTGGTTGAAGAATGCCAAAGGGAACAGGGCCATACCAGCTTTGGGAGTGCTGCCAAACATAAAGAGTCAAAACACATCAGTTTTCCATAATAATTTCTGTTGCTTGGAAAAAGACACAGTTCGGGTCATTAAGCCTTGACGAGACAAGACACAAAGAAGTCTCAGAGGATCTGTTGAGAGGGGACCAGCTGAAAGCAGAAAGTTAGTCAGCACAGATCCTTCTTTGAAAGAGCTACATGAGGCTGAGGATCAGAGCCAATGATGAATCCCTACAGGGAAGCACGTGGACCTCAAGCAGGTGCAGACATGCAAAGAAAGAGGTGCATTGGCAGGGGCTGTTAAAGGATAGACTGTGCAGTGTTTGTCAGCCCAGCAGTAAGAACATATGCAATTATTTTATAAACAGAGGAAGCCATTAAAAATTATAACTTCCCATGAGAATTGTCCTGATTCTTGTATCCACCGTATGGTACTTTCTGTTTTGCAGCTTGTATCCTGGGCTTAACGAGGAGATCACCCTAGCATGAAATACTACTTAACCAGTCAATATAGGCAGTATAGTAATGAAAGTAATTAAAACACCTTATGTTAGTACGTATGTTTCTTGAACAAAAGCCACGTCAGTACTGAGGCTGCTGGTGGAACAGAGGAACAAATCTGCCACTTTGAGAAATGGATCTGATGGAGAATGGTGTATAGAGGTAAAAAGAGCTCTGATAAACAGATCTGATTACTATTTATACACCGAGAAGGCATGAAGCTGCCAAAACTGTTAAGGGGTTTTTACGCTGCTACCACAAACCATACTGTCACTGGGTGAGACACACTCCTCGGACTTGGTGGCCTGCTGTTCTAACCGATGACATTCTTATTTTGTGCATCTTGATTTCACATTTAAGTCTATTGTTATTTGTCTCCTACACATATTTGGCTGAGATGCTTATTTATGTGTCTCATCTTCGCTGACAGGAAATTTCTTCTTCCTCTTTTTCTTCCAGATGGATTTATGGTATCTCCGTGGTAGGCTGTCCAGCCTGGCCAAGAAGTTTATCAGCCAAGATAGTGCTCACCAAAAACAACGCCCCTGCCAACCCACTGAGGGGAAAAAAAAACCCAACCACCACACCAAACAACTACTGACAAGCCCTCTAGATCTAGACTCAGTCCAATTACATGAAAATCTGCTAGATACTGGTAGCATGTGGATTGGGTAGTGGCTTACAGAACGCTTTTCTGCAGGGGGTTGGGTTAAAGGAATAAGAGTATGCTTCACCCTGGTTTCTACTTAAAGTCACATGCAGAAGTCACAAACAGAGCTCAGGATGGAAAACAGCTATGGCATGTGCATCTGTTTTTCTCAGTAGCAGCACAGCAGGGAATAAAAAGACACCATCCAAACCTGAAGTTTGAAAAACCATCATCATCTCCTAGACTTTAACTTCAGCTTTGCCAGTCAGGTGGGGACACAAAGAGTAAATACACTAAAGAAAACAAAATGCAAGATCATTATTTGTTACTCTACAAGGTTACAAGCTGCTATAGTTACTAATCTTCCCTCTGTGACATTGAAAAGGCTAGTAACAAACCTTGCTGCCTGTATCCATCACTGGGAGACCGAATAACAAAGGTATCTCAGACCTCCTACCATGCCTGACAGATGGAAGTTCAGGTTGCCCAAACAGGATCCAGTGGAAAGTGTGACAAATCAGATCCCCCTCACTGGAAGATGCTGCAGGGCTGACACAGATCAGGACTGCCTATTTGTTTCTTGGAGACTGGCTTTCTTTGCCTTTTATATGTGCAGTGCGTGGAGGTGTTCCTTGGGCAATGAAAGTAAGGCAGCCTTTCTGCACTTTGAAGGACTGCTCACTGGATGTCAGGCGTGGTGCAGATTCAGCATTCGACAAAAAAACACAACAGCTCCGAAGCAACTGGTGAGAAAGCGGGAGGAAAAAGTACTTCTCACTGCTCTGACCCAAAAAAGCGAGTTACTAAGGAGTGTCTTGAACAAAAGGACAAACGTTTCTTGAAGACTATACTCCTTCCAGGACCTCAGGTGTAATAAGAGGAAAGCAGGCAGAAGTATGCTGAAGCTCCTGAGGGGCAGTGAACTGCTTTCCCTTCATTGTTAAGCTTGCAAAACATTAGGAAACACATTAATCTTAAATTTTCAAACTCACTACAGACAACCCAGGAGAAGCAGTTTTCTATGCTACAAACGTGCATTTCATGTGTTCACATATAAGTATTTTACCAAGGGCAAGACACATGGATTATTTTTAAAAATGCATGAAAAAAAGGTATTTTTGATATAATATCGTTGAGTAAAAATCATCATGCATGAAGTTGTAACATATATACTTCCATGATTTAAGGTAAATGTGTTTTAGTGATTGGCTAGATATCAGAGTGCTGAGCACCATGCAAAAATCAGTCCAGTAGTTGCCCTTCATCTATTGAATACATTTTTCTTTTCAGTTTGGTAAATTAGCAGAAGGGACAGTGTTTGGGGAACACTAAATGAATGTTTGAGCCCCTGAAAAAAAATGCACTCAGTATGGCCATAATCATTCATGTGAGTGTGCTGAACAAGGAATAATTATCTATTAATATACATAGTACAAGTAACTTTACCGGTCTAGAAACTATAAAATAGAAGACAGTGATAAAAGCAGAGGAAAAGTGCTAAAAACCCTCAACTATGTAACAGCTTTTAGAAGCATATTGCTGTGTAGCTCAGTCAGCAGATGAAGTTTTGCCTTCCCTGTCAAGAGTGCTTTGCCCTGCTTGGGTAGTAAGAAGGAATGAGCTCTTTGATGTCAAAGCTAAAAAAAGGAAGAAGAGAAAAAAAAAAAAGTTTTGGCAAGTTTAGGCATTTATTGTTGGTTTTGTTGAGAACTATCATGGGGCTCTGATACAAGCATCATTTAGAATGAATCTACCAACATTTTCTGGAGAAACAATTCACCATATGAGCTGTGGGAACATTATTCACTGTAACTACTGCTTACAGATGAACACTATCATTAAACCATTGCTCAGATTGGGTGAGCAGGTGTCTGCAATGTGTGCCATTGTTTCTGACCTCCAGCTGGACAACACGTGTACACATGTCACTGAAGTGGTGGAAAGCTTTTCTGAATCGTATCTGAGATGCATGTTAACCAAGTACAAAAATATCTACTATATCTAGCTCAAATATTCATAGATTCAGAGAGATTAAGGCCAGAAAGGGATGATAGCTCAGTTTGCCTGACCTCCTGCATATCACAGGCCATTCAATTTCACCCAGTTGCCCCTTTGTTAAGCCAGATAATTCATGCTTGACTGAAGTATATCTTTCAGGAAGGCATCAAGTCTTGATCTGAATATTGGTGGGAAGGAAACACATTTCTCCTTTTGTAATTTTTTTCCACTGATTAGTTACCGTACATTGACATTTTTCCCTAATTTCTCATTTGAATTTGTTTGGTTTCTGTTTTCAGCCATTAGTTCTATAAATATAATACTTCCCTCTGCTAAGTGCCCTCTCAGACCCAGACTTCTACCCCCAAAGACACTGTCTTTAATAACCTCACCTCCCTTTCTGCTTCTTAACAAGCTTAACAGATCCAGCTCTTCCCCCGCAGCATCTTCTCCAGCCCTCAAGTAGCATTTGCAGCTTATTTATATGCGCTCCAAAATATGCTAGTTATGCATTCATCCATCTCATCAAGGCCACATTTGGGAGCTAATCCTCCCCCTGCTTTCCCATTCATACACCAAAGATTGCATTACTCTCCTCCTCCACAGCATTGTGCTGGGAGATGGTGTCGGACTCACTGTCCATGACCACTTCAAGCTCGTCCCCGGAGTGGCTGCTCTACAGGGTGCTGCTCTCCCACCTGGAGAGCCTGATGTATCCTCCTATGTATATCTGACTGTGTCTTGGGCTGGGAACACTCCCACCTGATTCAATGGAAGTTGATCTCCCTGTGTGGCTACCATGTCATAATTTTTACCATTCCACTCAGCAGTACATTGCTTGTGATTTAGAAAAAAAAAAATATTATTTGCTATCACAATTGATGAAAAATGTTGAATAAGACTGAGTTTAATATTGATCTTTCTTGTACCCTCATTCAATAACGTTTCCTTGCTGACAGCTAGCATTTGAAATTGTCAGATAGCCAGTTTTTATCTATTCAGTGTTAATTTCATGATATTGCATAGCACTTTTGGTTAAAATAATTTCATGTGATATTGAGTCAAATGCCATACAAAAGTCTATTATGTCTGTGCAGTTTCTCTCATTGAATAAACTTATAATCTCATCAAAGAATGAAATTAGGTTTCCTTGACAAGATCTATTTTCCATGAAAAAAGATATTGACTAGTATTAATTCTATTACCACGCTTAATCTTGCATCAACTGATTTCTATATCAATTTCTTCAACTTTTGCCAAGGAACCTTATTAGGCTAATTGCACTATGCTTATCTTAGTTATCACACTTGCCCTTTCTGAACACCGGTGTTAACAAATGTCCACACTTTGGGAATTGTAGTGACATTCTTATATTCAGAAAAAAAAAGGACCAGAAAGCTCTTTGTCCAGTTTCTCTAGGATTCTTTGGTAGAAGATATCACTATTGCTGATTCTGAAGTTACTCTTACATATACTGTCTTCACCCCGCCTTAGATATCCAACACAAGTAGATATGAATAGTTATATCACAGAGATAGCCTGACTCACCCTCAGTAGCAACCCTTATTGCAAGTTGACCCCACAAAATCAGTTTGGCTATTTAACAAAGTGCCATAGGAATAGCGTACATTTTTTCCGTGACTCACATAGCAGCATGTTCAGAAACACCAGGGACAGAAACCTGTGGGACTTCTCAAACAAACTGAGACACATTATGCTGGTAGCTAGGGTGGCAGAATAAGGCCTGTACTTGGAGGGAACCTAAGAAGACCATGGATTGCCAGCCGTTTCTCTGCAAAGACTTCTTTGTCCAAGTTTCAAAGCAAGTAAATAGACAGGGCTGCAAACATCACCTAGGGCAACATGGGGAGATTGCTTGACCGAAATTCCACTCAATCACAAGTGTGTGTCAGTACTCACCTCTCTCCTGCCTTTCCCCCCTTTTCAAAAACTTTCTGAGAAGGGGTACGAACCCTCCTGGCACTGCAGAGTGAGGATAGATTAACAGAAGACATGCTTCCTAATCAATAGCTTTCGTTATGAACAATCAATAGATGGATCCAAGCTGATTCTGAGCAGTGTTTCCTCTGGGCAGAAACTGAACTTGTCTTCATCAAGATCCCAGTCCCAGCCATGACACCTCCTGGTGAACTCCATGCAGAGGCGGTACAATGCCAACTCTCTTCCCTGGATATTTTTTAAGTAGCTCCAGTTGGTGGGCTGAAATAATTTCAGATGCAAGCTGGTGTAATAATCCCTGTTCATCATGCTGTTCTACATCCCCTGCTTCTCCACTTGCATTCCAGCAACCACGAGCAGCCTGTGGGATGCCCAGAGAGCACCCTGCCAGTGCACAGGTCACGCTTGCAAGTTCAAGGCTCCTGCTCTCTCTGCAAACTCTGCTCATCTTTGGATTCATAGATCTTCTGAAACCTGAATTCATTAAGATATCAAGTTCTTGGACATCTGGACAAATAAAATTGTGTTGTCAATCATCTCTGTTCCCAAACTCATGCAGGAAGATGGAGGTCCCACTGAAATCTAGGTCACAGAACGTGAACACAGAAACAGACCGAAATTACGTACATAACACTTTCTATACCAAATAACAAACATCCTGTCTATACAAGTAATTTCTACTAAACCCAGCACTGTACAAGGTCATTGAAGTCTTCATTAAGATGAGGAATAGCTAGGAATTTGATTTTACAGATAAGGAAGTAAAGGTATAAAGTAATTTTGATTTGTATGATGTCACATAAGAAATTTTCCTCAGAGTCCAGCTTTTCATTTCCTCAGCTGTGGAACACAGAACTGATATGCTCTTGTCTTTGTCCTCCTGCAGAAGTTCTGCAAACTAGGGAAGCTGTGACCACACATCCATGTTCACATCAGTACATCAAGTTTTTCCCAAGTCAGGAGTGCTCAGATCTGATGATCAGGTTTTAGTTTTTCTGGAGAGATGAACTGCTTGTCAAATTCAGATCTGGATCCGACCTGGAATTCCAATTCTCAAGTATGTGTCTGCCTGAGAGTTTAGAGCACGAATAATTCACACCACATGACGAGACAGCTGCTCCTTCACCTTAACAAAACAACCAGAACTGAAAAGAGAGGTTGCAACTGAAAACAGGGCTGAATTATTTCTGTTCATAAAACTTGCAGTGGACCAAATTTCTTCTCCTCAAGCATGACAGTAGAACTGAACGTCTAACTGATCAGAAAGAGATTTTTTTTTCCTTCTTTTATTCTCTCAGGCTACCAGAAAACAGCAGGCTCAGGATGGGAGTGAGTTGAGTTTTATCTACAATCTTACAGCTGGGTTGCATTGAGCACTAAACAAACCTGAGAGCATTTATTTGCTGGACATTTGATTTCAGCCCTTTCTTACGACCAGCAGCTGCATTTTTTTCAGTTCAATGGCTTCCTTTTCTGCCTTCGTGATCCAAGCAAGACATCACTGCATTATAAAAGACTGGGGTTTCTTTGTTGTTTGTTTGTTTGGAGTTTTTTAATGCTTTTTTATTTGGCTGGTTTTGGTTATTTTTTGTTTGTTTGGTTGATTTTTTAGATGAGTTAAAGATGACATAATGTCACTTTCTGCTGTAAAATGCTCTGTGAGCAGATAGGGATAAAAGGTTTATTTCAGTTTTATTAAAATATATTAAGTGAATTGAAGATGTGCTATCTAGTCAGCTGATTGAGGCGGAGACTCACTGTAGATATTTTGGTTGTGCATTAAGAAAGTTGTCACAAGTAATTTGGACTGCAGCATACAGTTATAGACTGCCAAATGTTGATTAATTAAGCCCATGTTTGGATTAGTTCTGCTATATTGTTTCATTAGGGAAAATGACTGAAAGTATGGAATAAAGCAACAAGGGGAAATCCATGAAAAATTTACATATAAGTGAGATCTCCAGCAAAGAGCAGAGGCTGGAACTGAACTGCATGTTCCCTGTGATGTTCTATGATGTTCTCACTCCTACCTGACTGGGGCAGAAATAGGTACCAGGGAAACTGAGTTGTGTTTGTTATAGCATTGACTGATTACATTGGAGTCATTCTTGGCAGCCAAGGAATGGAGCCCTTTCCTTGTTGTCTTATGTTTCAGTTTCAAGGCAAACTGCCATCTTATTTTACATGCATAATATCAGCCTAAAGGTGAGCAGAAATGTATGATCATAAAAGTAATGATTGCACAATTACTGCTTATTTTATTTTCAGATTTGCCTCCATATGTTTCTATCCCCGTAGTGTTGCAGAAGAGAATGCCTTCCTTAATGAGGAGACATCCTGTGTTGGGAAATCCTTTTCTTATTTTTTTAGGGTCTTGTAATTGGCTTGTAAATGCACTGCCATGAGACTTCACTGGATTTAGCTGCATTCCAGTAACAGTGACATAGTAGATGTAAATCAAACAAAAAACAAAGAAACCCACAAAACTGAAGCAAACAAAAAAAAATTACTCTATCATGCCAAATTAAATTAAAAGAAAAAAACCCTGTGATTTTCAGAGCTGAATCGAACTGTCAGCTATATGAAGTAAATAAAGTCTCACTCTCTGAGCATCCCATTAAGAGAAAAGTATCTTCCTCAAGTCCATTTAGCTTTAAGTATGGGGAGGGGGAGGTGGGGACCTGTATTGCTCTAAGCAGAAATCTGACCCAACTTGACAACCCTGGGCTATGATGAGAACACTTGCCAGAGGACTGAGATCAGACTCAAATTTCAGGGAAGAAGAAAAGTGAGACAGCAGTTCAGTGTGTGTCTCAGATGGAGAAGGCGACACTGTAGGTGCCCAGCACACTGCCCAGAGCTGTAAGATCTTGAAATAGAGCATCTCATTGCTGAGCTGCCACCACCATAGCAGGAAGCTGGTGCTTGTACCACATAAGTGATGTTATAGCACAGAAATTGAACTCATCACGCTTGTCATAATTCATAACATAAATCATTCTGCCTGCTTCTAAATACATTTCACAGCCATTGTGCCCCTGCTCAGCAATGAGAGACACAGCCACAGCTGAAAGGAGGGTACTGGGCAAACTTCAGTATCACCAGCAGACAACCAGAAGTAGGCAGACGACCCATATTCTGGCTCGCCCCATAGCATTGTCTACAGGTCTCATCAATGGGTGAGATAAATCAGAGGTTCTGTAAAGTCTTAGCTTTGTGAGAAATTAACATGAATAACTGGACCATCTGGCTATTTTTCATTAAAATGAAGGAAAATAAGTAAGACTTGTAAGCTATTCACTCACTGGGGGGAAAAAAAAAAAAAAAAAGGCTTTTCAGATAGTCAGATCACACAGGCAAAGACCTTGCTAACTGTGGAGCATATAGGTCCTGCTTCTCTTCCTTCCAAGCTTATTTATGCTGCAGTTTAGTAGATCTGGACACTGAAAAATTAAATTATATTTTTGACCTTAGTCTTACATAGAGTCATCTCTATATATCTAACTTCCCACTTAGACTACAGTAGGCTAATAAGACTTTTGCCTCATTAAGTCTGTTGTCAGGTGCATTGTCATCCATCAGTCTTGCATGTGGAAGCATCACACAAAGCTCAAGAGTGTTCACACAGGTTGGCAAAAGAAAACAAAACCATCTGCATCCTCACCTCTGAAAAGAGAAACCTGGGATTAAAACCAGCAAAACAAACCAACAGACCATTATTCTTTTTCTTGGCTAACGCAAACTCCTTCCATTTAGCAGATGTGGAAAACCAAAGTGAATGGACAGAGAATTTTTCTGATACTCTCATTTGCTCTCGTCACATATGTCACACTGCTTCTGTGCTGGCCATAACCCGCTGATATTTTTCTTGTACAAATTTGTCAAAAAGATCTGTATTTATTTCTGAGGTTACTCCAGGAGAACTACCTCTAGTTGGTAAAATTATACTAGTGGTTAACTGGGCTAATTCAGCTCAGCCCCTACATGGAAAATATGTCAATATTTCAGAAGTGACAAAAAGTATTGCATGTGTCCTTATCAGTAGCCCATCCTCCAGTCACCTCCACCCTTGTCATTTCCCACTTCTCCGAGCACCCCTGTTCCCATCTCTCCCTCCTCCAGCTTTCGGCTTTAGGCCACCTCATCTCATCTCCCCCACCTCCCTCCAGCCTGGGCTCTTCTCAGTTACTTTTCATTGTAGCAAGTCAGCAGAATATCGTTGAGGACTGTTACTGGAGTTTATCTTAAATGTCAGGTGATGTAAACGCTCAACCTTTTTGATTTAATTTAGCACCAGGTAGCAACATGGAGACCTTTCTACAGTTTCAATATTGTGCTAGTAAAAGTGCATCTTGCTTTACTTTCAGCCTCGTATGTTTTCTTAAATTATATCTTCTTACTTATATGGGTTAAGACTTGCAGTGTCTGGTATCCCAAGTCCTTTTTCTGCTTCTCCTCTTTCCAGAAATCCCTTTTGTGCCGTGTGTGTGAAGGATGTTATTTATACAGCTAAGCTATACTGCATTTATCCGTCTTCTAAATAATAATAAAAAAGCTAGTGAAAATTGACAAATTTCTGTATTTGTAGAATGATTTTTTTTTTTTTTTTTTTGCCTAATAGGTGCTGTCACAGGTGAAATCATCTGCACAGTTACATACTTATTAACTGACAGTTTCCTATAAATACTGAAATTCTGTAATTATCACTCATCAGAATTTGAAAATAGAAATAACAGTGAAAAAGAGCAATACCTTAACATTTAATCCTACCCACCTCAAAACACCCACCAACCACTGTTCTTACAACGCACCCAACCACTCTGTAAGGTGACTTGATGCCACAAAGCTGCTATATTTGTGCTCAACAACAGAAACATAGTAGGAAGCAGGTTATTTTTAGTCAAAAACATAACCTGACAGCAGGCAACTGATTCTGAATCTAAAACATTAGCCATATATCAGAAGAGCTGAATTATTCTGAACCATTTTTTAAGATCTGTCCAAAGAGTTAATGCATCTTCTGTTAACTTTTGTAACATATCATGTTGTCTAACATATCATAAATTGGGCCCACTTGTCTCCTCACTGGTCAAATTGGAGCTACAGCAGCATAAGTGATTTCCAAGAAAAGAGGCAAAAAAGTGTAAAGAGCACACCAAGGACAAACTGCCACTGACTGCGAAAGAGGGAACTGCACTTCCCAAGTGACTTCCCTTCTCCCATCACGAAGAATGGCATAGCCACAGCCTAAGCACATGCTTTTCAGCATGGAAAATTGCAATTTACTTTTGAAGTTACGGGTCACTTGTCACCAGGGGTCGACTTAGCAAAGTGTTTAAACATGGTCAGTATAGCTATTTTTCCAGCTGATATTAGCCAGAGGTCTTCCGTTGACCAACCTTCTGTTGCATTTACATTATCCATTCAACCTGAAGAATTTTAAAGTCACAAATAATCTCATATATAGACATAGTCAGTTTTGAGGAGGAGGACAATTATCAGCTAACCTTGTTTCTAGGCTGCTCCTAGTTAAGACAACAGTACAGATCTCCAGTCCCATTAGTAAAACCCAAAACAGCCACATGGAAAAAGGTCTTGATAGATGACCTCTTTTTGTAGTGTATGTGTGGGAAAAACAGTGGAAATAGTTGCCTGAAATTCTGTGAAATGCCTGAGCACCATATCAGAACTTACCCATTCTTTTCAGGCAATATCAAAAAGCAATGTGAAATCATAACCTTACACTGGACCTCAGGCCTAATTAGCATTATTACCTCAGTTTGAGCCAAAAGTTTGACACTGTGAAATGTTCAGGACACAGTGGATATGGGGTTGGGCTGACCTACATGGGACTGGAAGAAGGTGGTCAGTAATTTCCTTACAGCTGTTCATCCAGGAATCTCAAAGGACCTGGCTTTTTTTGTTCATACAGAAAGCTGTTCCATTCCTCTTCTCGAGGCATTTACAAGAACTAAACAAAATGTGGATCCTAGAAGCGAGTGAGCCTTACAGGTCCTGCAGCCTCTTTATCTCTTCTTTTGCCCATGCTAGTGTTTTGTTAACTGCAGTCATAAAAACTGCTTAGAAGAATAGAGAAGGGTCATAAACATCTCTCCCATCCTTCCACTTTTGCTCGCTCTGTCCCGCCTAGTGTTACCTTGGGGATGGACTCCAGAGGTGTGTCAGCATGCAACATGACTGTGTAAGGATGGAAAGTGGTGGGGGAAGGCTGAAGGGAAGCAACAAAGTAGGCAGAAACTGCTTCTAGTGCTGGCAATGTACAGGAATGGGTACGGGGAAACTGAAGCGGGACACCTGTGCGTGTTTCCTAATGGTGAGTGGTGATAGCTCACATGCCCCGTGCTATTCAGGAGGACTCATCTGCTGGGCTTGCAGTCTCTTGCAGTGCAAGCAGCAGATTAAAACGTCTTGCTTGGAACTGGCTCTTAGGGAAAGTGATGGAAGACCCATTACTGGGATCCTTTACAACAGAGTTAACCAAACACTGAAAAACATGCCGTGGGGTCTCTCTCCTGCTCCAGCCCAGGGCAAAGAAGAATTGATAAAATCTCAGGAGATCTTTTTTATTCCATCTCTACATTTCAAACAAGGACAATGATATATAAACATAAATTTGCATTCTTTCCACATTTAAGAGCTGCGTGACCATGAACTGCATGTTGCAGCTGTATTTCCATGGATTTCAAAGTCTTCTGCCCCTGAAACAAGTGCTGGCAGTAGTCAAAAATGGTGTTAGAGAATGCTAGCACTAGTCAAAGACAAAGCCACAGTGTGGCATGTAACTACAGTACTATTGATGGTGAAGCCTGAAGTGTTGAAATGATAAATAATTTATGCTTTTAGCCAGAATAAGGGTTTATTCATCTTATTTCAGCATGTTGCATTTCTGGGGGTAGCTGGAAGGGATTTAGCAGCTTTTTGTCAATCACAAGATTATGCTTCCCAACTAGGTATAGTTGAGAGGTGCTTTATATGATAAATTAGTCAGGAGCAGAAAGGGACACAGGAGATTTTCTTCCACTCAGATTAATTCTTATTACAAATAACTTAAGGCTTCACAGTTGAGATGTTCAGTCACTCAGTATCATAAACACATAGTATTCCAAAAGTCTGTCATGGAAATATGCAGAAAATTGCATATGCCAACTAGTCATTACTTTGATTTCTGATACCGTTGAGCAGATTCTTGCTTTTTCCTGTTTTCTGTAAGTCCCCAAACATCAGGGAAATTGCTTTGCTAAATCTGAGACATGCATTCATTTTTCCATTGAACTGAAAAGTTGATTTAAGAAACTCATTAAAGGCTGAGCCAAGTCAATGTTACAGTTTGTTTTAGAGATTGTTTTAAACATCTAAGGTAAAACATAGAAGAGAATATTAAGAGTCATTCTAAATGCAAATATCGAAAAGTTTAATTTTTAAAATGTCAAAAAAATATCAAACATTTTGATTCTTTTCAAAAAGGAGAAGTAATTGTTTATATTGACACAGCAAAAATTAAGTAAGGCAAGTGGGCAAAATCTCATTTTAAAATAAAAATATTTGATGGGGACGGGGGGGGGAATCACCCCCCAAAAATGTCACCTAGCATCTATTTGATTCACTTGCAACTGTCAAGACTCAAAAAAATCACAGAAATCCCATTCATTCAGACTACCTCTTTTGTTCTCAAAAGCTGCAAATTCTACTGCCAAAGGTAGACTAAATGTCAGACTGGCACCGTCTGCCTCTGAAACCCAAGGACAAGGTACTTCAAACTTAGAAGGACAAACCCTTCCTCCAGCACTCTGCACTCTCAGTATTTATGAAACAAGTAACAAACTGGATCTGGTAAGGTTTGAGCAGTAGGAACAGGAAAGCTACACAGTTGCAGTAATTTTGCCCAAAACAATCTAATAGTTATTATCACTGTAACAAAATATACCTTACGTCAAGGATACAGATAGGTGTAATTTGGGCTGCCTCGGGTGCCATTTCCAGGGTTCAGAAACTCACATGCAGCATTCCTGACCAGTCTTGCCCTCACATGTTTAAGGTCACCACTTGCATTATCCAACTCATTTTAAGCAGCTGAATTGAGCACAGCAGACAGCAAAGCACTCTGCTGTGGGATGTGCTGCGCTCTCGAGCCGGTGGATGTGGGGGCACCCTGGAGGCCATGCCCTCTGACTTCCAGCTTGCATGGGGAGGATGGCAGCAGTCGCACCAACCTCCGAGGGCCGCGGGGATGTCCCTGGATGTAGGCTGTTGCCTCACTGCACAAACCTGCTCATGTGTGCCTGGGAAAGGCTTGGCTCTCTCCTTCGTTACTAATGACAGACATTTTGGCTGACTGCTTCACACTCACGTTGACAAACCCCAGAGGGGCTGTAGGCTTTGGCCTGGAGCTTTACAGAGGTGAGAGCTGCTACCAGATGGAGGCTACCATGGTGCATTTGCTATTGTTGTTCTCCTGCCTCAGCAGAAAGCACAGCAAGCTGTGTCCAGGGACTCTGGCTTGCTTTTCTCGAAGTATTAACTATTCTTTGCAGTTCAGTCTGCAACCATCTTTATTTTGGCATAATTGCCTTCCAGCCTCCTGAATTCCTGTTTGCTTTTAATAGAAATTATTGTTTTCTCCCTATAACAGTTTTGTTGCTTCATTATGCCCCAGAGATTACCATATTTCACTGGTGGCTGAGTGATTCCATTATAGACAATCTGCAAAGAGCTTAGGGTCCCTTCAAGATGAAAGATGCCATCTAAATATAAGTTATATATTTTAGTAATATGCACTAAAGTGTAAATTCTGCTTTGCAAGGCACACTTAAGGTCTCTAGCAAGCTACATGGAGTTAATAAATTGTCAGTCAGCAGTGGCAATCTCATACCATGCTCATTTCAGAGCCTCCAACTTCTCCCAGGAAACCGTACTTTGTCAGACAAAAAACTTTGCTTGCTGCAGTGCCTCACTGTTATTGTAATGCTACTGACATCTTGCCTCTCTTGTTGCACTCAAACCTTATTATCAGTGGCATAGTTTTAACATCGCCCAACTGCAGCAGAGAAAATTAGCCCTTGTTTGCAAATCAATCATTCCTTCAGAGGTGGACACCACCACTGCCACCACACTGGTCTGTGGGAAACAGAAGCCTTGGCAAGCAGAAGCCTTCATAATATATTTAACTGCTTGTAGTAATCTGAATAGCAAGCTTTTGTTTCTTTGCTCGTAGGCTCCTTCTCAGCACCTGGAAGCAAAAGACCTCCTGACCTGACAAGGTGCCCAAGGGGTTTGTGCTCATAATCCTGAGGTAAGGCAGCATCTTCGGAGGATCCCTGAGACGGTTCATTCTCCTTCTCCCCCCACCTCTCTTTTGCCCATGTCCTAGTCTTGCCCTCTGTTAAGAGACCTGAGCTCCTTCCAGAGCCTGCTTAGAAGTATGGTCCACACCAGTAGGATAAAAGCTGACTGCTGCCAGTCCCTGGATAGTAAAACTCAAAGCTGCAGAGGAACAAAATTAAAACTTCTTTGTCCTCCCAAGCCAGAAGGCTGCTTGGTCGGCATTCGTGGAGGTGGTTTCTTGGCTGAATAGCAAACTTCACATCTCAGTTGCCAAGCATTACAAAGCAGAAGAAATCCCACTGGTGGTGGCAGCAAGAGAGATCCATTCTAATCCTCTGGTGTGATGTGGAGGTGGTCATTAGTGCCTGATTTAGAGTCCAGGCAAAGGCACTGGGCAGATGGTGAATTCATTTAAGGCAGAGAGTAGTTTGCTGGAGATTTAAATGTGCAGCTGTGCTCTGCACCTGGGAACGGCAAAGAGTTAGGACAATGTTTGGTTTTATTTATTTATTTATTGTTATTATTGAACTTAAGTGTAAGGTATTTAATCTTGACCCAAGAATCACACCTTTCTCAGTGTGGCTCATATCAAGCTACGCTTTTTGATGATGCTTTTTCATCTTTTAACAGGGATTTTCAGAGCACAGAGAGAAGACAGCTCATTTTGCTTTCTTTGCATGTATTTTAGCACGTATTTCTCAACACAATAGCAAATTCATTGCTCCCTGCTGTAAGTACACACACACCTCTTAACTGCACATCAGTTTCTGTGTAAGTTTGGGCTGAAATGTATCCAACTGAGGTACAGATAACTTTTTTTTTTTTTTTTCTGGCCAGACAGCAGTAAGGGAACTGTAACATATGTAGCTGAGCAGCTTGACTACCTCAAGCGGGGTTAAGGGATACTTGCAGCCCCAGCACTAATAAACACCATCCATTGCCATGGGCATATTTTGCTGCAAACCAATGCAGACTGCAAGTCAAATGAAACCTTTCCAGTGAGCGCAGCTAATGGTCAATTTTCAGACTAAGGGTACCCTTAGCCAAGATTTCCCTCTTCCTGAAACTCCTCCAACAGCACCGTGACTGCTCACTGTGCTTTGCTGGGCTGCTGAGGAATTATCAAAATCCCATTGAATTTAGTGTCAGTGACTTCACTGGTTTCAGTGCCTTTGGACTAAGCCCTTGCTTGATACTGACTCTTGTACTGGGCAGCTCAGTGAGCTTCCCACCACATGGATACCACCAAACCACTCTGTGTCTGACAGTCCTAGTTGTTTTATGGGAATTGCCTCTGGAAAGATCCTTAATTAGCCTAAGAAGAGAAGCAGGGTACATGCTAGAGCAGACTTCTCCAGCTGAGATAGTCTTGCAACTGTGAGTGTTTGCCATCTTGTGGTGAACAATTTCTTGGCTCTCATTCCATTTTCTCCTGCAATGCTGCACTGGTATTAAAGTATCAAGCAAGTTTTCCCCATGTCATCCTCCTCCTTCTTCTTTTATGAGATCCCCATCTGTTCTCAGGCCTGTGTTCTAGGGCCTTTTTTTGCCTCGGTGATTTAATAATGTCCTTTAACCCTTCCCCAAGACCAAGCTTAAAGAGATAGGCCTTCTGTTCCTTCACCAGTGCTGGTTAACAGGACTTTCACCCAAGTGTATGGTCAAAAGTATGAAGTGCAGTGGTGCATCCGCTACTGCCTCAGTGTAGGTTTATTTATACTGCTCCCAAAATAATTTTCCTTCCCAAATCTCGTTTTCCTTTTGCACAACTAAGGGTATTGTGTAAGGGTGTTAAGGGTACCTGCCTTGATTCAAATTACTGAAAATGGAAAGAAATCAAGGCCTCTCTGCTAAGTGAAGGAATTCCTATAACATTTTGCAGGACTGCTTTCATTTAATTGCTCCTCCAAGTCTTTGTTTTCTATGTTGATAGACCAGCTTTGGTCTTCTAGCAGTAGCCTAACAGAGATGTTTGCAGTCACAAGCTGACTTTTTTTTATTACAGACTTTTTAACAAGCTCCTGCCTAACTGTCAAGCCCAGACTCAGAAGTACATTGGACTGGTATAGCATGCAGCTGGAGAGAATATAGATGCGTGTATATTAAGCATGTGTGTATAGGGGTTTCTTTCATCTCTGAGCTAATGGACTCATGCAACCACTATGGTATTTCTGAAATAACTTAGAAACTAAACTTTCTTCTGCATGGGCAGGAATAGTCAGCAGATAGAAATATCAGCATAATCCAGCCCTCATGTATTACAATCAGAAGAAAAGGAAGTTAGTCTTCCTCTTGGAAATAGGCAGTGGGTATGTCTATACTGCTAAACAAAGCAGTCCCAAAGCCAAATAACATAGACAGGCTGTGTGCGTGTGTCTACATTTCACAGCACTTGGCCTTGGGTCTTGTAGGCCACAGAGCTCCACATGGGACCCATAAGACACAATTATTGCCTAATTTCCTTCTTTTCCAGTTCAAAGGGTCTGAAACACTGGGAAGCCTGTGTTGCAGCCCATCAGAAGAATTAAGTATAAAGGTATTTCTCACAGTAGAAAATAAGGGGTACGATTTGCCTGCGCAGGTGGTGGCGTGAGGGCATGTACAGGGTCTGAAGGCACAGAACCTCCCAGGGTTGGACTGAAGGTTTGTGGAGGATGGAAGGATCCAAAGCTGTCAGCTTTGAAATGGCACTTGGCAAAGCCTGTACCAGCAGACTGTGCCTGGGCATTATTGTGGAGACTGCAAACCAGCACAAGCCAAAACCACCAGGACACGTGTAATCCACAAGTCCAATACTCAAGCACTCCTTGATTAAAAAGAAAAAAAGCTAAAGTATACTGTTAAAGAAACACATTAGGAATCCCCAGCACGTTTCCTGGACTGTTATTCACAGATGGCCTGAGCACATAGTTAGAGAGTTACAGTCTCACCCTACTTGAGCCTCTGTTCACTACCCACTGTCTAATCAAAGACAGAAAATAATACTTTTCTGTAGCTTGGTTTGCTGTGGCCTGAAAATATCCATCCAGCACTCCAGGCAAATGGACCTTAAAAGTGACCACAAGTGGCTGGACTCACTCGGAGGAGCCATCACTGTTTTAGAGTCTACAGGGTCTTTTTCCATTAGGGGAAAAAAAAACCAAAAGTAATTAGAGAATTAATTCCCATCCTACCACAGTTAACCTGTGTTTAGTTCTTGTGCTTCCCTTCTCTGTCCCGTTTCCATCTGTTCCTTATAGAATTTGTACTGTGCCTCGTCTTCTGCTTTTCCCTGTCCTAGTTCTTCACTCTTTGGCAAATATAGTCTAAGACCAGTTATTTCAGCTGGTCGTTCAGCTGCAGACTGTTCAACAGGATTTGTGGCTAAACAGTGAAAAAAACTTGCCCAGTGCTAATTACTAATCAAATGCAGAAATAAACAGCTAGAGTGCAGTTTGTTCAACACACTTGAAGCAAAGTTCCACAAATAGGAGTGGAATAAAGATGTGTAAAAAAAGCACTGGAGGACTGATATGAAGCAAGATAAAAATCTATAATCAGAGAAGGAATTCAAAGCACTGTTTTAGAGACTACAACACTAAAAAATTAATTCAATTTCAAAGAGTGGAACATGAAGCAAGATATCACCAGTGGAGAATGCAATTTTTATGCAATTCAAGAAGATCAGTGCTCTATTGAAAGCTGATGAAATGTATAAAGAAAGAAAGATATACACCTCTTAATATAAGAAAGTTAGCTATACGCTAGGATAATCGGTTAGTTTATATTAAAAGACTAAAGCCATGCAAAATGCCTGGTGACTCAGGGGCACCCAGCCAACTTCTCCTGTGAATTTACACTAATTTAAAATAAAGTACTTTGAGAAACATTTAATCTTATATTTTCAAAAGGTGTTACTTCCTCAAAAAGGACAGAGGTGAAATCTTTAGCTAACTGAAATTTGTGTCACTTCATTGCAATACGTAGGGCTGTGCTGATTTATACCAGCTGAAAATTTGGCATAAATGATTTTCTTTAGATCATTAGGTTTTTTTCCCTTAAATAAATTCAATATACACCTTAAAAACAAATGAACAAAAACCCTAACAACAACAAAATCAACTGTCAGCATCTCGATACTGCAACTGACAACAGTGATTTATTTTGTTCAGGAAGATTGATTACTGTCCCTGATATATAAGCATCCAAGGGCAGAGACCATCTCTTTTTGCATAGTGGAAAGCTATCCACTGCAACAAAGTCCTAGTCTGCTCTCGTTGCACTGCTCTCCCTTTCACATTTGCATACAGAAAAGCAACGAGAAAGGACAGGGAGAGAAAAGCTGTTAGGTTTTCTAGGTTAAAGTCTAGGTAACAGAGGCCCAAAAAAGACCAACTGGCAGAAACTGCAGTTAAAATAAAATAAAAAAATTAAAATTAATAAAAGCCTCATTCCTTTATCCCTTAGGTTAATTAAACAGCATAATGGTAGCTCATTTGTTTGTTTGGGGGTTTTTGTGTTTTGTTTTGTTTTCATCCTTCTTTCTAAGGGACAAAATGAATTTTCCAACATTTGAAGTCTTAAAATTTGTTTGGATGCTTTTCTTCAGAAAAGCAGTCATTCAAACATAGGTTATCATTTTTTAATTAATTTAAACTGTATAACCTATATTAAACATGCCAGACAGAATATTCTGGCCCTCAAATGCAGGAATTTATAAGTTCAATAAGATGGACCAAAAAGCATTGTCAGTATCCATCTGGCTACCTGGTGTGGATGAAAGAATAGCCCTAAATCTGCCTAATGAAAGGGAGAATCTCTGCCCAGCACCATTAAGATGAAAGGCTGCGGGTTTTGGTGTCAACGTGCTATTCATATCCTCCTTTGCTCCAACAACATTAAACAGTTAATCATGGTTCAAGGTTTGTGTGATGGGATACAGGCCTACTTTTACCATAGCAACGACATTATAGAAATCCTTTCTGATGTTATTAAGCACAGATGAAAAGAAAGCAAAACAGAAACATTAAAATACTTGGAATTCAAAAGTGATATTCTTTTTCCAGTTTGGAAAAGCTCTTTTTTCTTTCATTTGCATCCAGTAAAGTCCTTCAGAGAGAATAATGCTTTAAAAGTCTCTGCATGGCAGCAGAAGATTTTCTTGTTAGAAATAAAATCATATATTCTCATTACAAGAAAACCTTTTTATGTTGCTTCATAAGCAGATGAGGCCTTCATAAGGCACAAAATGCTCGATGTCCGTTTTAAGGTCCAATTAAATTATTTCAGTTTCTTAAGGTCTCAGGTGCAAAGAGTTTATTAATTCTTGGTTTTGGCTCAGCAATAATGTTCAATAAGGTAATTCCTGGTCTTGAAACAAACACAACAAAACATACATAAGGGAAAGTGCAATGGGTCCTGGCTCTCCGGCATGATCAGCACATGCCTTTGGCATGCACAGGTACAAAACTCTGACAAATTAGGTCCCCCCTTACACTCTCCCTTGTGCTTTTTCAACTTGAGATGGCACTTCCTAAGCATGAGCGCACAACCCCTCTAGGTCCTCCTTCTCCCAGGGCAAAGCCTCAGACCTCCCTGGGGTCTCATTGCACGCTGCTCATGGAGCTCAGGTGACTCCAAACTTGCCTCTTGTTGCAATCTGCAACACAGAAACCAACAGAGAGATGCAGAAAGAAGGAGTTCACAGATGCCCAGTCTGTTTAAAATCTGACAGGTGGTTATTGATCGGCTTATCCAGGAGGGAATCAGTTTGCTGCATCCATGGGTATGTTTGCACCTTCAGCATTCAGCAGGAGATCCCTCCACAGGATGAGGTGCAGGCACAGGAAGGAAGGCAAATGGCTCTAAGACCCTGAGACCCATGCTTTTTTCCTAAAATGTTATAGGAGGTTTATAATTCCCTGTCACTTTCCTATTAATCTAACTCCTAAGAAGTCCCTGAAATAAGCATTTCTTTCTGTTCCATTAGATGCTGAGACTGCATTTATGACAATCTCTGACCTGAGAAGGTTCTGCGAACAACATTTTGGATGAAATAAAGCCAGTCCATTCAGCCCCCAAGACTGCAGTTTCACAGTCCAAACTTAAAGACTGAGAGGCACCTTTATGATTCTGTAGTCTGACTTTCACAAGCTGTAGAATTTCATCAAGTGGTTCCTCTACAGAGCTTGTAACTTTTTTCTAATTACACATATTTTAGAAAGCTTTTCATGTAAAGACTTTAAGAGATACTGATTACATCACGGAGCTGTATAAATTCTTCCAGTGGTTAATTAAACTCTTTGGAGAAGAGGCAAAAAAAAAAACCAAAACCAAAACAAAATGAAACAACAACTGTATTTGTAGTTTGAATTTGATTAATTTTATCTTTTAGGTGTTAAATGTCCATATGCCTACCTATGTTAGATTAAAATAATTCTCTACTGTCTTGTACAGTTCACTCTCTAAAATTATCTTGACCTCCTTAATGTCACAAAAGGTAGTAAAACCAAGGCCTGACTTCAGTTTATGATTTCACCACCTATAGATTCCATTTGCTTTGTTACTCACCAACGAATCACCCAGCTAGTCTTTTGCTATGATCCACTTTTCTAAATCAGTGTCTTATCAAAACTGTGCTTGTTTTTTGTTTTGTTTTGTTTCGTTGTTTTGTTTTTTGTTTGTTTTTGTTGTTATGGGCAAATGTGGATCTTGTTACGGTTTTTAAAATTCCTATTTTTCACTCAAACCACAAGCCAACAAGTTAAGGTATATAAGTTTAAAAGCATATTTTTTTTTACATTTTGTTTTTCTGGAAGAAAATACAACAGTGGTAGCAGAGACCCTTTCTAAACTACTGAGATATGCTAAGATTTTAAGCATAATTTTTCCAGTTCTTCCCTACCCAAAAGAAAACAGACTGAGGAGAGAGTAATACAGATTGCTAGTAGAACTCTTCAGCAAATACAGTCTGTTCTTAGGTCTTGTTGAACTGCAAAACTTGTCAGTGATTAGCATAAACTGAGCCCAAAGACCTTATGGGCCAGCAGATGAGAATATCAATCAATTTTAAAATAAATATACAAGTGGCCCTGTAAATCTGAGAAATACCTCACCAGGACACCTTTGTCTTTAGCTGTCCAAGTGCAGTTGGATAGACGCAAAGCTTAAAGCAGGAGATCTGTTTGTGATAAAACCAGATAGAGAAAATACTGGGCAATAGAGTCTGTGGTTACTAAATGAAGCTTAATAAACCTACATGACTTAAAGACTGCATGCTTCTCAGAAAAATCAGGTAGCAATAGTGTTCCTGGAAATCTTATGTTGTAGTTACTTAAACGGCTTAAGCCAGTCACTGGTGCTGAAAAAGATAGTCCTGTGGTTCTTATCCCTGCCCAGCCCTTGCCCTGACATGAGCACTCCTTTGGCCACGTCAGGGAGCTGGTGCAGCTGAAAACATGCTTTGCTGAAATTGTTTTTCTGTAGGATCTGTGAGCTGACTTGGCTGCTCTCTCAGCTGCACAAGGCCAGGGTGTTGGCACAAGGTCTATAAGAGCAGCGTAAGCAGGCCATGAAGTCAAACCCGTAGAGAAGAAGATAATCACATTGTGAACAGAGGAAAGAGATTCTGGAGTCTTACACAGATAAGCCAAGAAAAACCATCTTCCACACAAGAAGGAATATGAGTTGTAAGACAGAAGTGTCTTGCATGGGCCCTTAAATTACCTGTATTCTTTCTGATTGTTTACATGGAAGAAAAGAAGATTATGTGAAGGTAAGTAAACTGCATGTTCACGGTACAGGAAAATACTGCCTTAGTCAGTAGTCCAAGAGGTACAGAGAAAGTAAGCAAATTAGCATTAAGGCTAATTCTATTTTCCTTGCTCTAGGTAGAGTCCTTGCTGCATACGAGATGAATGACATTCTGTGATGTATACAGAGCCTTTTTCAATTTCAGAAAGACTGGGTAGGAAGCTGCTTTTTTGTACAGAATAGAGAGAAGGTGTATTCTGAGAGAAGATACTGAATATATATGAGGAACTGCTGTACAAACCCCTGATAAATTGACTAGGGACTCTTTCACCACTTGTGCTTTCTGTGGCCATCACCCTAAATAGATGCATTGTTTATTCCTGAATCAATTGCATTTCAGCTCCATTTCATTCTAATCAGATAGTCAATAACCCCTGGATAGTATTTAGCATTTGGCAGCTGGGAAACCACTAGTTCTCTATTTTTGTCTTCTTAATTGCTGTTTGGAAACCTGTGTGTTCAGATTTCCTTAGTACAGCTCTGCAGACTTTTTTCTTCTTCTTCTTTTCTTCTAATAGAGCATGCAATTGCCACATCAATTGCACTAGAGAGGACTAAAAGAACAGTCTTATTTTTTAATCTTCCCAGAATTTCTGTAAATTGCAAAATCTGCTAGTCTGGCATCATTTAATGTTTATTGTAAAAAGAACAGATTAGGACAAAGTACCAGAGGGATCTAGGTCCTATGAGCTATCTTCCATGATGACAGACAGCCCTTTAGAAAGAGTGGCTGTAAGTTTATTTTGAGTGCTGCTGCTAGGCATGTGCATTGGCAAATAGGAAAAGCTGAAACTAAGTATGTTGAAAGAATGATCCAGTAAAACACGCAGTCTATGGGAACAGTCAAAATTATCTGCCTCCAGATTTCAGCTCTTATGGTCCACTTTTGGTTTTAATTCACAGAGAGGCCCTTCTTAAAGATTTAGGGATGACTGCTATTACCTTTGCTCACAGGAGCAGTACTTACTCAAATGAGTGACCCACAGATGCTTGAGAGTCAGCTCCCCTTATGCTGCCCCAGCAGCAGAGAAGTCTTAGAGAGCTGGTATCTCTCAACAGATGGAGGATGCACTTACGCATGGAAATCCCTGCAGAACATACAGCCAATTCCCTACTTTTGAGACAAGTGGTAAGTCAAAAACACCACAGACAACTGCCTACATCCCAGATTTGTCAGTCCAATAGCTACGCATCCACGTAACTCAACAACATTTTCAGATCCTTTTTAACCCTTCCCATACAACAAAAATGTCTTGATTTACACTAAAGGACTGGGCTCATCATCTCAGCACAACAAAGTGGATTTCAACAGAGCTGAAATCTAACGCTAACACTAATCACTAATGCAAGGGAAAGGATAAAAAGTCCATGAGGGCTGTCATTTTCCACACAAAAGCTGAAGTATATTCAGTGGTATAGCAGATGAATGATTTAGGGTCCTGAGTGGGTTATTGAGTGCATGCACTACAAATGGCCTGCTCTTTGGGATAGCACCGGAACTGGAGAACCAAAGGCAAGTTGAAGCAGCAAAGACATCAATGCTGAGAGGAAGTTTCTGGTGTGGACCAGAGGCGAGGGTCTTTCTTTGTCTCAGCCTAAGCCAGAAATTAGGTTTAGGGTTGAGTAGAACCCAGAACCCAGGAAAGTGATAACTGCCCCAAGGGGATGGGCAACTGGGGACCTCAGCTGCCCAAGGTGTGCTCTCTGTTTCAGGCAATCATCTCTGCCTCTTTTACAACCAAGCCTCAGACAGCCACTTTCATCTCCCTTCAGCACAATGTTAGAGTCACACGTGCTGCACAACCTCTGAGAGGTGTCCATCTTTCCCCTCAGACCACAAAGAAAAGGTAAATGCCTAAATTTTGTTGACATGGGGGAGAGGAGACTTGAAGTTCTTAGAGCAGAAGTCAGTCCAAGACCTGGGCTTTGGCTGTCATTTGAGACCCAGCAAGAATTTATTTTCCCTAATTACAGACTGGAAATCCAAACAGATTAAAAACTCTCACAGATCCTAATCCAGCAGGACCAATGTTCAGATACACAAAGATAAATGCATCCAGACCAAGAACTGATGGGTGTTTGCTTGAAGGGTCTGCATTATTATCATGAGGACAAGGGTGTCAACTGTTGCTTCACAGTCAAGGCTGAGCACAGTTTTGCACGTTAAGAGATTTAGCATCTGTGCACTGTGTCCTGCCCCAAAGTGCAGAAGTTACACTTGGAATTTAAAATCAATAGAGGCAGAGCCCAGCTGTCAAATTAATATCTTGCCTCAGCTTGAGTTGGAACATAAAACTCAGCTAATTTCCTGTCTCTACTCATTTAAATTTCAAAAAGCACTTGTAAAAAAAAATAAAATAAAACCATCTGATCAGAATATACCCCAAAACAGAGCTGTATTAGAAGAGATCACTGAAGGGAGAAACAAGACCGAGGACTCCACAAACAGCCATGGGCTCATCTCCCTGCCCTCCATACTGTAGCTGTTCCCTTGGGTTGTCGTTTCCCTGCGCTTTGGCCACCTCCACTGGCTGTTGCTTACCTCAGCAGCTGGGCACAGTAGACTGGGGTGTATGGACTCCCTGGCTAACAATAACACGAGGGTTGCATATGAGCCATTTCATATACTGGTATAATTTATTACTCAGCAGCATGTGAGAGCCCTTTACCCGACCACCTCCATCTCCACTCAGCATCATAGCCTCAGACCCCACTGGAAGAACAGCACTGATGCTATCACATTACACCTTCCTTAAAGTGCCACTGGTCATGCGATGAAGTGACTATAACAACATGTTCATTTTGCAGTTTTGTAAACATCAGCTATGAAGTCTATCAACTTATTTCTAATCATAGAACATCCATCTTCATACAAGACATTCGGTAAAACTTGGCATCTGATGTTGCAAGAAGAACGCCTGTGAAAAAGAACTAACAGACAGACATAGATATTTTGCTATCCTAAACCTTTCCCTGTTGTACCAATATCTTACTCACATCTTGAAAGCTTAGCTTTTGTTTCAGGAATTTGCCTGTTCAAGCAATTTTTTTTTCATTTCTTTTATTTAGCCAGCCTAAACAGCATGAAATAATCTATATTAGAAGAGTAGATGTGTATTGGTACTTATTCCCCAGATGCACTTAACTTCATCTATTTCAATTTTAAATTAAGCTACATTTTCTTTTACAGTAAAATTCTGGAACTATTTCCAAAAATTACTTTGGATATAATAAACAAAAGCATCATCACACGAGGTGTTGTGGTTTTATATTCATTCTGTCTAAACCCCACCTGCTCACAGAGACTATATAGGAGTCTCTGAGTTGTTGTTTTACATTCTGGCAGATTTCACTACATGAAGAACCTCCTCCAGGGCACACATTTCAAAATCGACTAAACACTTCCAATGTGAATTCTCATTTTTCAGCTGGGTGAATAATAGTCTAAGTATGAACTTGCGACTTGCAAAGAAGAGTGCAGCTATCTGCAAAATGTCGCATGGAAGGAGAAAGATTCCTTTTTGGACAGGAGAGAATAGTGTCCAGATCAGCAGCGGTGCATCAGTTGACCAATGGAGTGCGGAAGAGAGACAGTTCCAACAGCTCAGATGAACCAAAAGGTTGTTGAAGGCTCTTATCATTTGCAATACATTCACATGAAGCAGCCTGGTGGTTTGTTCAGTCTTTCCTAGGGGGAGAGCTGTTTATTCCACGACAAAGCACCTCAGAGCAGGGCCAAGATTTGTCTGAGGCACAGAAACAGATTGGCAGAAGCTGGTCATCCCATTATCCCTTGAGCTGTGGTTGCGCTTTCAGCATTGGTAGTATCTTACCTCCAGGACTGTGTTTCTGTGGGCCCCTGAAACCACATGTCCCTATCCGCTAGCATTTTTCTCTAAAAAGAACAAAATGGAAATGACAACATCTCTTACCTCCGTGGCTAACGTCTACTAAGTAACATGTTACATAGTTTTTTTAAACAGGAAAACAGAATTATCTATACCTATTATATCAAGGTTTAAATCAGAGATGGACAAGCATCTCAGTGGTATAATTGGTCTTTAATAAGGTATCCCAAATCCATGGTGTGGATTCATGTCTCTTTGAGTTGGGAGACTGGACAGATGTGCTAAAGCAACTTATTCTTTCAATGAATTATGGGTACTCCTTGAACTTTCATGTGTCAAAAATACCTAACCTTGTATTTTGTTCTTGACATTTCCAGCTGAGTGAAACTAGGAAGAACCTTGCTTCAAAATCAAGTAAACTTAAATTGAGTTTTAGGACTTTAGAAGCATTTCAGATTTGCCTGGAGAAAGAGTCAAATTCCTGCTTATTGTATATTAAGCTATCTACATCTCCCTGTGGCAATTAATCTTAAAAGACATTAATATTTCAGGTTAGCAAGAGATTTTGATGAATATGCAAGAGGCCACACCAGCCTTGTCATTTGTCTGGCTATAAACAGAGCTACAGTCATGAGGAACTTTCAGTTTCATGCCTCCGTCTGGGGCACAGGTACAACCATTATGCTTCTGTCCAGGGTCTCATCCAGCACAGCAGCTCTGCCCTTCCTACTACCCAGCAGAGGTGAATGCCCAAGAGATGGTAGGTTACTCCAGTTCCTAGTAAGGCCACCACAAAGCAAGGCAATAAGATGTCCTCTCACAGGGACTATGATGATAGCACAAGGGATAATGGTTTTAAACCGAAGGAGGGGAGATTCAGGCTAGACATTTTTTTACAATGAGGTGGTAAAATACTGGCACAGGTTCCCCAGAGAGGTGGTAGATGCCCCATCCCTGGAAATGTTTAAGGTCAGGCTGGATGGGGCTCTGAGCAACCTGATCTAGTTGAAGATGTCCCTGTTTCATTGCAGGGGTTTGGACTAGATGACCTTTGAAGGTCCTTTCCAGCCCAAACTATTCTATAATTTTATAATCTGTTCCCCTTTGCCTTTTACTCTGTCAGATCACTTGCATTTGTGCAGAGCAGACTTAAAACACTACCAATAAACTTTTCTACACACCCTGTACAATTATTTTCTTCCACCATTAATGGCTCAACGTGACCATGATTTCAGTGCAATCCACATGTACTGTGCTGTATAAATCACACCACCCTCACTTCACGTGAACTAGGAGTCCAGCAGTCAGTGGAAGTTCTAGAACTGCTCCGTATGAGCATCTCTCCCTGCACCACAGACCTGTTGCCACAGAGGAATGAGAAGAGGACTTATGGGCCCAGTTAATCTCCCAGCAAATTGTGTTGAATCAGCCCAAGGGAGTATAGCTGCTTTATGGTGCACAGGATACATAATAGTTGCAAGATGTCTGATTATGGCACTATTCCAAATACACCACTCCTTTCTGATTCAGGTCACCTCCTGTTTCTCTTTCTAGCCACATGGTTATAAAAAAGACCCTTTGTTTACTCCCATTGCTTCCACCAGGTAACACAAGGCAAGTCAAGCAACAGCCAAAGGCTGTAAGCTTCATCATCTTACAAGATGGTAAAAATAACAGAGAATTTGTTACAGTACTAGTTGATCTGGCATAATACATCACAGACAGCAGGTGTCTGAAATATGTGTCACAGTATTGAAAATGCATGATAATATTATAACATATAAAAGGATATTACAAAATTGTACAGTTTAGGTGACAAATAAAAAATACGATTTGACACACCATATATTTTCGTCTTTCCTCTCTAGGAAAATTGTAATCTGAATGTATTACTTGTGAGAGGCAGTTGGAATACTGTGCTGTAGAGTCATATGGTCTAGGGACAGCAAGGGGAGGGGACAGGAAGAAAAAAACAACCCAGAAACAAACAAACAAACCAACCAAAACAAANAAAAAACAAACCAAAACAAAAAAAAAAACCAAAAAAAAAAAACCAAGGCAGGATTTTGAGTTCACAAGTGAGAAAGTTTTTGTCAAGGGGGCACCCCAGAAATCAATTTAGGCAGGCAATAAGCTGCAAATAAACTTTATTTTAACCAGAACTGTTTAGTGGAGAAACCAACTAGAAACTGGATTTATCAAAAATTATTCAGCACTCCAGTAACATTTAATAAACTGCAGGTTCGCTATACCAGTGGGACATTGTTACCATACGACCACACGAGAATGTTGATCCACAGTGAGCACACACTCGCTCACAAAAAAGTCTCTTTCACTCAAGGGTAGCCAGAAGAAATAATCACTTGTGCGGGGTAGACAAGGGCTCACTCAAGAATATATCATGAAGGAAATCACTCACCAAGGAGAAGGCGAGAGCTCTCAATCCCAGGAATTCTCCTTAGACAGTGTCTCTGATCTAAGGGGAGGGCTCCGATCACAGACCCACTGCTCACAGAAAACCACTCCAAGGAGGTCTTCGACGGGGTCCCATTTTATAGCCTGGTCAGATCTGGCTGTGGTCATTACCAGCACGGTTCAGAAGCTTCTCCGGACCTGGGCACCTCCTTGGCTGAGGACCCTGTCTGTTGACCAAACGTCCCGCCCCTCCTGCCCCTCCCAGCCTTGGGGAGGTGTACGGGGGGAGTCACCGTGCCCTGGGGTTGGGGGGACCAGCAAGGCACACAGGTGAGGACAGGCACAGTGAGGCACAAAAGGTGATAAAGAGCCATCAAATGCCCTATTGAAAGCTCCGGATCTCATCGCAGGGGGCGGGTGTGCAACTGCCACACGTTCCTTGTAGCAAACTGAGTTACTTAATTTTTTTTCACTCCAGTTAATGAGACCTATATCTGGCCTGTGTATCTTTCTAACTGCTTATCAGAGTCTTTGCACACTGTTGGTACGATATAGGAGCACAGCTTTTAAGTGTACGGGTAAGTGCAGACTGCTGCTTCTGCAGGCACACAAAATGCAAAGAAGCCCAGGCTTTGGGGTACGGGGGACTAGAAGCACAGGAAGCTGGGTGGACTACGAACCACATTTCATTCTTGATCTCTCAGCTAATGGTACCTGACTAATAAACTGGACAAATAAATCATTAATGTTTTAGTGTTTAGACTCGAAGCTTGGAAGTACTTGGGAAGCCACATCAGGAACACATCCTGGAGAATGTGGAAAGGACTGGAAGTCTAAAATCTTGTGTTTGCCAAAACAAGAGCCACATCAGCGCATTCTCCAACAAAGAAACCTTGTCATTCCTCAAAGGTCCTTTAAGAGAAAGTGTCTTCAGCGGCTTGGCACTAAGAGGGATCTTGTTCTGTACTGGAAATTCAGGCTTTGAAGAGGAGTTTGCATACAGTTAAAGGATTAGAAACTCAGACAGAGACTGCAGTGTATCACTATTCTTAAACATTTTTAGTTTCTGCCTCCACTTCCATCCCACATTGAAGTGACAAGCCTCTGAAAATTATGGCAGGGTCCTGTGACACATTTAAGTCACATAAAGTCTCAGAGGGGCATCAGACACGACAGCATAGTACCTCTGGGAAACCAAAGCCATCACTTCAAGCAGCTTTCTGTTCTCTCAAAGCTTGATTGCAAAAATAAAAAGAATCTGATAACATTTCCAAAAGTGTTTCCAAGAGAAACGCACAAGGCACATCTGTGAACTCAAACACAGTCAGAGCAAGCCCTTTAAGACCTAGCCCATCCTGAAGGACAGCAGACAGTTCCCACACCTCAGAAAAAATGACAGCATAAAACAATGGCTCAAGGGAACTACCTACTTTCTCTGTTTACTGGTTCTTATGTTGGTACCTTCTCATTATGTTGCCTTAGCTCTTCTGAGAGATGTCTTCAGGAGCCATACACTCTTCATCAGGCACCTTCTCTGGGCAGAGCACAGGTGTTTCCCTTTCCTACAAAACAACCTTGTCCCTGGGGTCAAACAAAAGAGCTATTATGACTTTTCTTTGAAAGCAAGAGCACGCTATTAATGATAGTGCCCAACAGGATGCTGTGAGGTGTATAATCACTCCAAAAAGCATGGGTGATGAATCCCAGGTGGTGATAGACCCTACCCAAGTACTGTCCAGGCACAGTTGAGGAGTGAGTTGAGAGTCTGTGGGTGAGAATTAAGGGGCAGGCTGGCAGGGGTGATGCTGTTGTGGGTGTCTATTACAGGCCACCAGATCAGGGTGAGGAAGTTGATGAGGCCTTTTACAGGCAGCTGAGAGCGGTGTTGCAGTCACAGGCCCTGGTTGTCATGGGGGACTTCAACTTCCCTGATGTTTGCTGGAAGGACTACTCAGCCAGCCAGCCTCAGTCTAGGA
>VWYH01009357.1:111349-149315 GCA_013399365.1 Pampusana beccarii
TTCCACTTAAATTTGAGAAGAAACTTCTTCTCAGTGAGGGTAACAGAACACTGGAACAGGCTGCCTAGGGAGGTTGTGGAGTCTCCTTCTCTGGAGACATTCAAAACTCGCCTGGATGCCTCATCTAGGTGTTCCTGCTCTGGTGGGGGGATTGGACTAGATGATCTTTTGAGGTCCCTTCCAATCCCTAACATTCTGTGATCCTGCGATTCTATGATACTCAGGTGTAAAGCATCCCAGCTAATGTGCAGTACCTGGATAAAGAGGATAGTCCTATAGGATTACTCCATCCTTCTGCAGCCATCAGAGGCTATCAGTGTTCACAGTGTGAACTACACCTTAGTTGTATTGAATCTTTTCTGGAGATCCTTCTTTTTTTTGCTTTGACTCTTGAGGGAGTTTAGGGCAAGAAAACTTCCAAAAGGCATGCTTCAGATAAGTACTTACAGTTAGGTGAAATGCATCTTCACTCTTGTGTTTCAGAGGAGGCTTCTGTCTTTTTTGAAATTCCTTTACCTAATGGCTTAAATATTACCATGGAAATAAAGTGTTGTTTATTAACACACATTAAGTACTCACACCTTTCTTCTATCAGGGGCAAATGAGCAGGACAGTTTCTTCACACAATTTTCAAAGGCTTGGGAGCAGAGAAGATTGATTTTATTCCAAACTAAAGTTCTTTCTGGGAAGCAGGAGCCAGAGGTTGAAAGGGAACCTCAGTTCATCCATTTCTCTCTTTCAGCCAGTCTCTACCTAAGGGGATCCCCACCAAAGTGATGATGGCCTCACACAACTCTCACCACTTAAGCCAAATAACTGACTCCTAGCACTGTTTCAGTTGCTGTTAGCCTCCCTTCACTATCTCCTTTCCTTACTGCATGCTGCAACAGCACAGGCATGAATGATTTTCCCGAGGTGCCAACAAGCAGCTTTGCTCCTCTGTCATTTTCTTCTCTGTTTATACCAAGAAGATATTTGTATCTCAATAATCTGGGTGTTGTGATACAATTCAACATTTAGAAGAGGTTTTTGGCTCCTTGTGAGGGGAGTGTAACTGTTTGCATATCAAATGAGGAGTTGTTGGCAAGGCTGTAAGAGAAAATGACCAGCAGAGCCTAAAAATGCAGTCCAGGCAAGGCAATAGATGCAGTAGAAGTGACCCACAGCAGGAAAGCTTAGAAGCAGTAAAGGCAGAAGGTACTTAGAAAAAGGAGAAAGAATAACGTCTCTTCTAAGCACTTCCCAGAGGAGAAGATTAGCTTCTAATGAGGGGGTCAGAGAAGACCTTTGAGTGTGGCCATTCAAGGCAATTTATGCATTTATATGTTCGATTGTCCTCATAGTTACAAAGTGAATCTTTATGGAGCTTGCTTCCCAAGCACGTGGGGATCATTCCTATTTCATGCTACATGATCTGAACAGTAAAAAAAGAGATCTTAAATACCAGCTTAGTTTTCCAGCTAAACATTATATATATATAAAAAAATATATATAAACATTATATATATATCTCTATCTCTTTCTGTCTTCACTGCTCCTTACACCTCACGCTCCCTTCCTTCACCCATGAGAGTCCTTAATACACACAGCTCCCTTGCTACCTACAAAACCCTTCACTCTCAGGTATCCTTCACACACTCTTATTTTCTAAAAGAAAACAAACAAACAAACATACAAACAAACAAAAAAACCAAAAAAACCAAACCAAACAAAAAACCTTAAAAAAAAAAGCACCCTATTTTAATGCACCCCTACTTTCTTCAACCACTGTGCCTTTATTCTCTTATCCACCCTCACCTGATTCTACAGTGTTCCTTTTGCATTGACTGCCTTCATCTTAGATAATTGTGTATGTTTCCTTTTACTTTTCCTATTTGCTCTTTACATGATTTGCCTGGGGCAAGAGGGAGATGAAGCTGAGACTCTCAGGTGGAAGACTTGGGAAAAACATGTCTGCTCAAGAGCACATGCTTTGCTGTTCATTACAGTCATGTGTCTCTCTATGAGGAGTATGGCAAGGTGGAGGTGTCCTGCCCAGTAGGATGTCCAGCCACCTGCAAGGCAGAGAGATGTGAGGAGAGCCAGCCTTGCTACACTGCCCTGCTCTGGCTGGCAGTTCTGTTGCCTGCAGGTAGACACTGCAGATAGAGCACACCTCCCTTCTGTGCTTTCCTGTCCTGGGGTGCCTGGGAGAGAACTGCAGAGGGTATAACACAGGCAGCCCTTTGGATTTTCTTCCTATGCTTTCATAGTTATCAGTAATGACCTGGAAATACCATCAACGAACAGTTAAGGCACGAGTTTCCCAAAGGAAAACTGAATGCCTTTCTCTCTATACTTTTTGCTATAGCTATTCATAGAATCACGGAACGGTTTGAGTTAGAAGGGACCTTAAAGATCTTTTCCACCCCCCCTGTCACAGGCAGGGACACCTTCCACTAGACCAGGTTGCTCAAAGCCCCATCCAGCCTGGCCTTGAACATTTCCGGGGATGGGCTATTCACAGCTTCTCTGGGCAACCTGTTCCAGTGCCTCACCACCTTCATGGTGAATAATTTCTTTCTTCTACCTGATATAAATCTACCCTCTTTCAGTGTAAAGCTACTATATGCCTCTGTAAAAAGTCCCACTCCAGCTTTTTTTGTAGGTTCCCTTTAGGTACTGCAAGACTGCAATAAGGTCTCCCCAGAGCCTTCTCTTCTCTAGGCTGAACAACCCCAACTGTCTCAGCCTGTCTTCACAGGAGAGGTGCTCCAGGCCTCTGATCATCTTTACGACCCTCGTCTGCACTCAGTTCAATTGTCAAGATGGGCCAGGATAAACATGCTTGCTCAGCAAAGCAGGAGGAAAACATAGAAATACTCATAAAGCATACACACCAGGTGGTTGGTTGGCAGGAGGGAAATGAAGGAGATGGGTATTTGCAGACAATGCAAAAGTTATTGTGACAGCTGCAGATTGCAAGCCTTCTGTGGTAAACTCAGAGCCCAGCCAAGAACTTAGGAAAAAGAGAGGAAAGAAAAGCCTTAGGAGAAGTCTGCCAGGCCAAAAATAATCCTCTGCTGAAAGGTCCTGCAAAATATTTATAGTGCAGCTATAATGGCTTTAATAACACATGGACTTAATGGACATTGTCATGCAGATACAGAATAGTTCCTACTGGTGCCCTGTGCCAGCCCAAGAACAGCACTGGTAAAAAAGCCATTTTCTCTTTCTCTGCCTTATCTGTCTTTTTTAATAGCAGGGCTGAACTTCCCCCAGGAAGGGGCTTTCCCATACCACATGTAAGCCAGCCACTGAGCAGAGAACTTCTGATGGAGACATTCCTAGCCAGGCCTCAGCTGGTCCCAGCAGACAGAAGGGCCTGCAACTTAGGTGTGCAATGACCTGTTAGCTCAGAAAGAAACTAGGTATCTCTGGTGCCATAAATTCAGGCTTCCGATTCCATTGATGATTTACAATACAGATGGATATACTGGCTTAGCTGCTCATGGTGAAAGCTGACAGTGGCTACCAACACAGAGGGTATTGCAAACTCAGAGGGGGTCACAAGGTGCAGAGACTTGGGAGAGTGTTATCTTGTTTATTTCAACTGTTAATTTTAAAAATGATACAGGACTTCTGAATGCAAACCCTCCAACAGCTTTGACAGCAAGAACTCTCAAGGCTGTACACAGTTTAAATAGCACAGAGGAGTCTTCTACTCCTCTAACAGCTCTGCTAGGTACAATGGACTAGCAAATGCAATGGCTTGATCTGAATAGTAAAATCATTTGGAGCAGATGCACTGAGTTTTAACACATCTCTAATAACAGTCCCACTTCACCACAGCAGTTTCAAGTCCTTGTAAGTGCATGGAAAACTCACCAGTGACAATCTTTTTTCCACCTGATGGCTTTATTCAGGCACCATCACAATTGCACTCATATCAACATCTTCAGCTTAGAGCAGACAACCCATGGATTGCTACAAATGCTCAGCTTGGAAGCAGCCAGACTGCTTAGTCACATACAGCCCGCCACAATCTGGAAATGAAGCAGAAACGTGTTACCCCCAGGACCATCAATCAGCAGCCATGCGTCAAATCATCTGCATCTCCAAAGTGCCTACAAGAAGGCATTTAGTTAGCAGCATATTCCTTATAATAATTAATGCCTACAATATCAACTTTGTCTTAGGAACTAACAGGCTGCAAAAAATTCATCCGGATGACAGGATGTCCAGTCCCCAAAGGCAGATATTGCCCCTGTCCATTTCTTGTCTTGATGTGTACCATTTATGGACCTCACTGCTCAAGTATGGGGGTTTGAAGTGCTCTTGGGATCCCAAATGAAATGCTAACAAGCACACAGATGCGGTACAGCAGAAAGCTGGCACTTGCTGCAGACTGTTGGACTGGCTCTAATGAGCAGGGGAGTGCATGTGGATCACCATCTTCTCTGTCCTGACACACTCATGCTCAACGCCCCAGACAGCGTATGTCTACAGAAGGGAGGAAAGAAACACCACAGTGTCATAGAAACCATCGGAGAAGCAGCAGCAGTTGTTTGCTGGGAGCATCCTGCCTCATTGTGCTCATTAAGGGGCAGGTGCAATACAGGGCAGATAGCAAAACTCAAGCCTCACCACAGCACCTAAAGCTTTGTTTTCAGAGATTCCTGCCCTCTGGTCTTGACTCCCTGTGTCCCTTGAGCACTGTGGTTGCACATCTCTGAGAAACCAGTGAGAGAACACCCTTGATATTTCTTTATACTTCCTTCTCCTCTCATTGCAAACCCCAGCTGAAAACTTACCTTTTCCTCTTAAATACAACCTCTTTGTTGTTCTCTCCCTCTCAATACAATTTTCTTCTTTAATTCTGACAGTACTTAGAGGGAGGAGGGTCTGGATGGGGAGGAGGAATGTTCTAGAAGATGAAGAAGCTGTATTAGGTCATACTGCTGTAACAAACAATTCTCTGCATGTAGACTGTCGTGATCCATATCTTAGCTGAAGAAGAAGAGTGGGAGAAGATTCGGGAGTGGTTTTTCTCCTGTTTTATTTTCAGTTTGTAAGGAACACATATGGTTCTGTAACTAAGGCATCAGTGTCAGCTGCAGGAGATCTGAATGTCACTCCTTGTTTTCTTATGATTCTTCTGCAGATGTTTTAGCTTTTTGTGGGCCTTGAACTGGAAATAGCAAAGCAAATATGTCAGCCTTCTTATTTTTGCAGGGTTAGTCCATTAGTCCTGCTCTAATCAGGGAGAAGAGAGTTGGGAATGTAATTCAAAATAAGTATGTACCTCGCCTGCTGCAAAGACTGCTTTTAGGACTTTAAGGTCTGTACAGGTGCTACTATTAATTGCCTCAAAGTAAAGATTTTTAACCAAATCCTGTGCTTAAGGATTTGAGAAGTGAGGAAAAGGTACAAGAAATGGCAGTGCGTGGGGAGAAATTAAATCAGAAAATGAAGACTCTTCTTATGCTGAGCTCCAGTTTCTGAGAAGATCATTTCTCAGTAAATCTGGCTGAATAACTACCAGTAAATAACTTGCCTGATGGTCTTCTCTCTGTGCTTTGTAGAGACAGCCACTAGCAGATTGTGATTGCTTCAGAACGGTTTGTTATTCAAAATTACTTGATGACATTTTTGCAAGGCTGCTTTTATCGGCAGCTCGCTATTCACAAGAGAGCCATCCAGTTACACCATGATTAGTGGTAGTATTTCTATTCCCCAGTTGCAGAAATGAAAGCCCTAGTTATCCAATACAAATACTTCCAGAAAGAGAATTTAAAATTCACTTTCCCCAGGTGCAAGAGTACAGAGGCTTCAAACCTGTTTCTGTGTGTGAATATACAATTAAAACTCTACCTTATTGCTGTTTGCTGACAATAATCCTGAAAGGGTTGTGCATGCAGCATGTGTCAATTCATTTAAGAAGTAAAAAACCAACAGGGAATTGCTGTTGGTACCATTTAAACATCTCTAGTGTCTGCTGTTCACACCCTTCTCTATACAGACGGATGTCAGTTTTCTGTATAGAGTCCCCAGTTACTATAGTAGAAAAAAATTAATCTGTTTAGACTCCACCGTTGTCATAAATTATCATCATTATTATTAAGGACAATTCTATTTTATAGGAGGAAACAGAGGCACCAAGAGGTTAGGTGACCAAAAGTGCACAAAATCTATAACAGAACCAATAATGGAGAAAAGTTGTCTAACAGGCAATGGACTTGGCAGAGAGCAGCTCCCTGCTCCTTGCTCTCCCTTTTGGGGATGTTCAGCTCTGCAGGGTTTTTCCTCCCTCTTACCATGTCTCTGTTGACATCTTCAGTAATAATCCTGTGTTCAGAAGGAAGGAACATAAACTGAGAGGCATTCCATGGTCTCTGAAGTCATGAATGAGTCATGGTGGGAATGAGGGAAAAGGGGATCAGCTGTGTGTGCTACATGGTTGAGGATAATGCCAGCAGGAAAGTGTCATGTTCTTGAACTTCACAAGGGCCGTTATAGATAGTCAGAGGTAAGAAAAAGAAATTAAAATCTATAGAAAGCACTTGACACCAGCTCTTTTAACATCGCTGTTGATGTCTTCCAATTCTGTTAGAGCTCACTAATCTTTGAGAGTTATGGCCACCCAGTCTGTAATAAAAAAGTATTCTCCTTTAAACAGATTTTGGATATGTAATTTGGCTTTAGCTTCCTTTTTCAAGTGAATGCTATTTTCACATGAAAATTATGCAGCTCTGAAGTCATTAATAAATTCATTTACAAGATCTCTTTTCTATGGCACTGTAATATTACATTACGTTATCAATCACTATGTTCTTTTCATTCGGACTATTCTTCCTTTCTGTCTTCTTCATGCTTCTATTTTCAATTCCCAACTTTTATGCTACACCATGTTCATCTGTCAGTATACAAAAAAAGGAGAGACTGTCAGGCACAACATAGGCTATTCTTTGTGTGAAGATTTGTGTTGTCCTCCAGGTGATTTTCTCTTGAGTTTTTAGTATTTTCCTTGTCAGCTTGAAGAGTAAAAAATGTGTGTACAAGGTCTATATGTGTGTGAAAGGAAGCTGGGGGTGAAGGGTAAAAAAGAATCATTCTTTCCTTGTTACTGAAAGCAGAATACAGACATATGCTTATGACTGTATATTTAATTTTTCTAGTTATACAAGACAGTAACACAGTCAAACAGAGTTAACGTAGAACTAAAGTAGCTGCAGCATCAGTGTGCGTAGCTTTTCACCTTTCTCTTTCCCCCTCATCAATACATGTAATGACCTTTAGACATCCAATAAAAAGTGTTTTGGGGCTGCTGATATGTAATAAAAAGTTTCAGGTTCCAGTAAGCCTGATTCATTCCTCCCATCTGAGTAAAGGCTGGATGTTATAAAGTAAAGGTTGAGTGTGATGAAACTGCTAGATGAAGCATGTCCTAGTCCTTTGAATGGAAAATGTACCACCAAAGCAGGCTCCACCAGGACCTTAGGAGAGATTTCTCTGCTCAAATCTGAGCTATCTGAACATTATACTTCTCATCTAATCTTAAAGTTTTCCTTGTAGTCAACAGATAAAGACAGTTGACTCCAAATGGGCATTCATCTTCATAAAATGTCTAGCAGAGAGAGGATGACTTGTGGTTGGTTAACTTCTCCCTCTCTGGGAGCCTAAAGATTACCTTAATCAAGTTATCTCAGATTCAGAGAGTGGAAGATAAGATAAATCTCACTTGAACTAGGAATTTGCTCCCAGCAGTGTTCTGAAATAACACATTCCCCTCTCCTGCTCAGAGTTCCAGTCACCAGATAATGAGATTCAGGAACTTTTGACCCCTTTAGGCTTGCCAAGCCCAAACAGCCATAGGAGAAGGAAGCAGGTTTCAATGTGCTAAATGAATTGTCAACAGAAGCTTAATGAAGCTACACTGCCAGAGTCTATTACTGACAATTACGTTGCAGCCAGAAAGAGTCCAGCTTGCCAATCAGGGTGAGATTTCAGTGTATGTTTTAAATACTTCAGTGCTACTTATAATCAAAGTGCATTTGATAGAAAAGTCATTAAAGGACAATAAACATGGGTTCCAATAAACATCAACTCCAACAACATTATGTTTATGGAACCATTTTTATAATTATTCTGGATTACTTCAGTGTGCTTAACTGAAATTACTTGTCTCATCCATGTATGCGTTAGGCTAGAGACTTTTTGATTCTGCTGTTACCTATTCCCACTGCCTCCCTCTTAAAAACGTTAGGAATCTGGAGGTGTTTTTATTGTACAAGTTGTATTTTGGAATCCCTTTCATTGCCAAATGGGTCAAACACAGATTTTTACATTTGGGGCATGGACACTAACTGTCAGGGTTAAATTTTGTCACTGCACACAAATGTACTGTCTCACTTCACCAGGGTACACATTAACCATTTTTGAAACACTGAAATATGGGAGTGGTGAGAACCTTTGAAGAGCGAGAAATGGTGCATTCTGTCTTCAGATTTGACCAGCACATGGTAACTGAAAAGACAATCTTACCCACTGAGCCTGGTTGCCATGCACGCTGACTAAAACAGGATCTTGGAAACTAAACAAGATGTAGCTGTATAGTTCAAGACTTTATAATGCATATTCACAAGCATGGTAAGTCAAGATTGCATAGGAATTTCTGATGCTGCATTTTCTGATTTCTCAGTGTTTGACTTTAAAACTTTCCTGCTGTGGATCTCTATTCTATCGGTCTACATATAAGGATGCTTTAGGATCATGAAGTCTCTCATCTCTCTTTTTCCGGCTCAAGAGTACAGAGGGAGAGAAGACTCCTTTTCTGTAGATGGATGGTGGTACACGCAGGCTGAGTGCTCAGCTCATACCTGTGAAGACAAGTAAGACAGAACTGAACTGCTGCACCATGAATATTGGGCCAGTGTATTAAATGAGAAGGGCAGTAAAGGGTAAAATAGCAATACCAGAAACGTAAGAAGTGCAATGACTGCAAAGTCCAAACAGGATGTCAGCTGTCAGGTGCCTTTAATCTCACCTTGGTGACAGTTACCTCCAGCATGGAGTGCAGGGACTGTCAAGGAAAGCAGCATGTAGATGTGCCTCTTCATTTATTTTTCCCTTTGCCACTACTTACAGATGGGCTTTTCATGACATGTCTTGGTTCCACAGGGCAGGACTGTGCAACAGTACAAGAATTTGTATGGGGCAGTTTTAAAATGATCAGACCTTCAAGCTATGTGAAATGCCAGGGATCATACCACCACCACTCCCGTGCTCTCTACCTGCACAGTAGATCTCTGTTAGGATGAAACTTTGTTGAGCCGTGTTGAAGAATTTCATACACCACAGTATGAGGTATAAAGCTCTTAGCATTAGTGCCAGGTTTGTACTCCAGCTGTTCCGAAGAAGAATCACTCTTTGACCTCAAGAAATTACACTTAAGGCAAACTGGATCAGGCCCCGAGTTTTTATTCCTTCCTCAGTTTGTTCCACAAATATCAGCCATTGGAGTAGCATGACAGCAGCTGTATGAATAAGAAATTGATAGCACCACAACAAATTGAGGGCAAAAAGGCTATGATCTCTATTTATCAGGATGGAAGTAAAGGCTTAGTTATTCCCCAAAAACACAGGAAATAGAACGCTACTGAGATTTTCCCAGCCAGAATATGGACACAGACTGACATTACAGGGAAAGAAGAAAAAAAACCCCAAAAACAAAAAACCAAAACCAAACCAAAACCAAACCAAAACCAAACCAAAACCAAACCAAAACCAAACCAAAACCAAACCAAAACCAAACCAAAACAAAACAAAACAACAAAAAAAAAAACAGAGAGAGGAAAGGAGAGAAAGCAAAAAACAAATTAGAAATGTATATTAGATTAGTCAACACAAATACTCTTGTGCTTTTTCCATGGTAAAAAATGCTCATCAGAGAACATTTCCAAAACTTTCTAAACAATTGTGCAGTCTAAATCCATTTTTCAGAAGAGACGTAGCTCTGAGAATCGTGTGTTTTCTTCACTTTCTATACTAGCTATTTTCCTAACTGATTTAGACATCACCTATGGTGAATACAGTCACTCTAGTAGTTACAGATTCTATAGATTGACTAAAGGTAGACAGGCTCAGGAGTCAGCTCACCACCAGTGAAGCTGACCTGAGTTTGTAATGAGCTGCAATATTTAGAGTGAATAAAGACTTTCCAATAAGTTCAGGCAAAGCTCTGTGCTGCTCTGCTTATCCTGGGGAAAACGACCAACTGCAAGCTCAGGTATGTGTTTCCAACATCCCTTTTGAGAAGCACTTCAGCTTGCAAACCTCTCAGATCAGGGAGGGAGGGATTCCTGAAACACAGCCAACTGAAGAGCTGTCTGCATAGTGCAGCATATGGCAGGTCAGGTCTTGGAAGCAGCCTGGTCACACTGGTGAATTGCTGCCAGTTGGCTCATAAGCCTGGCTTCCCATCACCTTGGCAATTCAGCTGAGTTACTTGCTGCTCTGACTCAGTTGCCACCAAATCAGGAATCCCTGTTGGCTCTCTGTAACAGAAATGTGATTTTCTGCATCTTTAGGAGGCTCTGTCTATTCACGTTACACCACCACTGTGGTCACTGAATGCACTGCCTTTTCGGTCCTCCTCCTGGGAACAGGGGCAGGCATGTTTAGTTTCTATAAAAGATCACTTATTCACTGACATCATCTAAGCTGTGACTTTTCAGTAGGTTTCAAAGCAGCAAGACTTCCTGTGCTACTACATACTCTGGAGCAGAGCAAACCTGCAACATTGTTCTACAGAAATGCAATTGCAGTTCCATTTGCTGAGGTTTTAAATAATGTATATGTATTCCCCAACAGCCGGTTTAGGGGAAAGTTACTGCTTTCAAAAACGTTCCTTATTGCCTATGTTTTCTTATGTAGGTAAAGATTTTCCAACTTTAGTCCTACGGTATGTTCTCTGGTTTCTAAGAAGACAACGTACTTTGCTATCCATTAGGTAACTGCACTGACAAATTTCTTAGTGATGTTGGCTTAGCATATTCAGGAAACTCCTTTCCTTTTTTTTTTTTAAGGTCTCTTTTTAGTTTACCTCCTTGAAATGCCTTCACTAACTAAATTCACTACCCCCCTTTGCACCTGCAGCCATTCAAAATCTTTAGAATACGACCACATTCTGTCTTTTCCACCAGGTTTGTTGGCGATTAGTGAAGTGATTCATGTTTATCTCACTTTCAGCCCATTACAGAAAAGACTAAGACTAATGTACATCAGCTTACAGATCAGACAACGATCTTCTCTCTACCAGTAAAGCCCTCTAAGACTCACCTCTGTATTTGTTTCGCATTTTTGCTCTCTTCTTTCTTCCAGACCTCAGTTGTTCCTTGTGCAGAGAGCCATGTTTGTTTCTCAGGTTAAGTTTTCTATAACTTTTTGAGCCTAGCTGGTTCTGTCTTGAAACTATTGATAGGCAAAGAAGGAAAAGGAGACAGGAGTGTTGGCAGAAAACTCCACATATCTGAGTTATGTGGGCTAGGAAGAAACTGATGTCTCATATTCAACAACTGCAAAGGGTGAAAGGAGGTGAATATGAAATATGTAATCCTTGTAATTCCTTTTGAAGGGTAGTACTGTGTGGATCTGCTGTTCAATTACCTATAGGCCACCAAGAAGATTATAAAGGGAAAGAATTTCCTCTGTGACATACAAAGGGACTTAAACCTGAAGCGCAACTGAGAAGATTTTGCAGGCTGAGCACTGTGCCTTTTCTTAAAAGAGGAAAGATGAAGTTTTCCCCTATAGGTCCGCGGGTTTGTTTTAATCCAGTATCCTACAGTTTCAAAGTCTTACATGAAGCGGGAAGCAGTCATCTCACTTCTACCCTCTCTTCTCTTTCATGCAAATCATGTAGCATAAACTTTTGTATATCCACTGCAAAGACACATATGTTATTATCATTTGCTCAAGGATTGATCTCAGGAGATGCTGGGCTGCAATGGGAGAGCAAATTCTTTTTCTCATTCTCAAGGAGTGCCACCATCTCAGAAGAATATTGTGATCTCCCATTGGAGCAGTAGAAGCTTCAAATTTTGTTAGATCCAAGGCCTGGGCATAAAATAAAAATCTCGGTCCCTTTATGGGACATAAACATAGAGCTTTCCTGCTTCATGTGGGAACTACACTAGTTCTGATACCTGCAAATGGATAACCAGGACCATCAACCTGCCCCTTCCATAAACAACAATTATTCTGGTGGCACAGACCTCGTCGAGTCTCTGGGAATGCCCTCCCTCTCCTCCCTGCAGTCACATGGGTAGCAGGAAGCATGTGAGCACTGGAATAAACTACAACAGTTGTCTGCTTGCATAGCTGCATTTAGTACTTCCAGAGTAAAATTAATCCTTGTGGAGTAAACAAGAGGAGGACCTCAGCTTAGCTAAAAGACCTTGCCCATAAGCAAGTTGTTTTTATTCAGGGTAGTAGTAGGTAATCATGCCTCTGTGACACAAGCCCTTGTAGTGTGGTGAGTTGCTGTATTAGGGACAACGTTTGCCTTTGCGGCAGAACCATCTTTTTACTTTTTACACTTGTACTACTGCAGCAGCCAAGGGGGCCAAGCTGTTGCACAGGACTCTAGTGACCCCCTAAATACAATTTAATGCTGAGATTGTAAGCAGCATTCCCTGGTCTTCAAAGAGCTCTTTGCCCTCCCTAGAATCCACAGGCAATAGCCGGGACTTCCAGAGTAGCATCCACAGCTGTGCTGTACACGGGCGCTGGGAGGAGGAGGAGGGCAGTGCTCCAGCCCTGTCCCTTCAGCTGACTCCAGCTCCTTTACGCTTGGATGCATCTGGGTTTGTTTTAATAACTTAGCTGTTTGAGTATCATTAAAATGGCTTTGACTGGAGCCAGTGATAAGATAGCAATCAGCATACGAACCAAAGTGACTCACTCCACAAATAATATTTGCCTGTACGGTTATGAGAATAATGAGGCCACTATTGTAAGGCTCCTAGGAGCCAGGTGACAAGGAGAGAGTGGAATTGATTGTGAGTCTTCCTAGAAAGGCGGATGGAAAGGGCCTTTGCAGGGCTGGCAGTTTAATATAGTAGCTTTCCTCTTAAGCAGTTTTGGATACTGATACACATTGCATGCTTCAAGCAAATTTTGTATGAGTCACAATTCGCCCAAAGGAAAGACAAAACCAGCATATGTTGGCATTGGCAGGGGGTGTGTCTGAGTTTTACTGAAGCTCCTGATGCACACAAATATGTTTGGTGAGTCACCATATTGTATATTACGTTCTCAGAAGAGTCTGGATCTTGGCATAGCAGAGGGTCTGCATTCTGGAAGACAAGATGCAGACAGCACATGGCTCCAGTTTAAGGATGTTTCTTTAACAAGACAAAAATTTCCCAACTAATGAAGTCTCCAACATTTCTTACTTTCTATATTTCCAAATAACATGGCATGTGGTACTTGCAGTTACTATGGGAATAAATGTAGCTTGCTTTGAACTGAAAATACTGTTGCTGATCCAGGGCACAATTCAACTGCATGAGAGCTGGGGACAGGTCATATCAGCATATGCCTGTGCAGGGCAGGGCTGAAATGCCAGGGCAGGGCTGCATGGGCTGGGCTGGCCCAGCATTTGTCTGTACTGATTCTGGCTCTGCTTACTGCTGCCTTTCATAAATACCAAATGTAAATGTAAGAGAACAGATCAAACAGTAGAGGCATGCGTTCCTCCTCTGTCTGTGAAGAGATGTCTCAGAACGTCTTCATTTGAACTATGCAGATATAATTAGTCACTCAGTGATAGGAAGTGAAATCTTCCTTGTTAATAACCTGCAGTGGACCTGTGGAAGCTCTCTCAGGCTTCTAAGAAGTAACTTCTTCTAATCTTGCCACAAACTGCAATGAAATTAGGGGTGCTTTCTTCCTTCTGACAGGCACCTACCTCCTCCCAGCGTACTGTCAATTGGTCCTTATCAGTTACTCAGGAGTTTCATAGGCAGAGTTCAGAAAAATATTATCCTGACAGAATTTCTGACCAGAAAACCCAATTTATGTTTATAAAGATTTTTTGTCTGCATGCTCCTCCCCTACCCCTAACACCCTCCTACCCCCTCATGAGGATTGTTTGGTTTAGATTTTTTACAGACAAATATTTGAACGTGTGGACATTTCCTGACAACCTCCAGTGCTGATGCTGCTGAATCTGTGCCTGCTGATCTTGGACTTTTTAGTATTTTGGGTAGGGTCCTCAGCCCTCTCTGACTCCTTTGTCTTTTCTCATCACCAGGGTGCTGGGGACACTGATGCTGCGTGGTTCTTGCTTTTAACTGAAGGGGACAGTTACCTTTTGCACGTTTCTGCCTCCAAGAGAGAACTGATGTCAGCTACATACCTCCTTTTCTCCTCTTTCTTTCCCTACTGAAAATTATATTCCCTCTCTCTATGGCTGCTCTTGCCACTGGCTTCAGTTCGTTCTGTCTCCTTGCTCCTTCTTACTTAGGAAAGGAGCTGCAGCAATAGCATCAAAAATATTCCACAGATAATCCAGGAGTAGCATCATGTGTTATCAACTGGACTGTAGCTCAGGATATGTAAGCCAGTTCCCTTTTCCCTATGTGACCTTGGATAAATTCATTCTGCTCAGATCTAAAAAGGAAGCTAAGCACTTAAAGTGGGACACAGGAAGATTTTGCAATGCTCAAAACTGTCGCTTGTCCAATGCTTCTTGTTGAGAGTTTCCTCAGTTTTTAATATTTAAATCCCCTTCTCACTCCAAGTCCTGTTTCTAACCATGGCTAGAAATGACACGGTCTTGACAGGGCTTATGCTGATGTCACACCAGAATCCATAAACTCAGCTGTCTTCTGTATGCCTGGCCAAAGCAGCTGAATTCAAAGATGCACCGTGAAAATATTTACCAGAACAGTCTTTGCAAGAGGAAAAGGGAAAGCAATTCACTTCCTTCCAGATGAGAGCCAGGAAGCTCTGTGGTGAACACACACCAAGCAAGGGGACTGTCTGTGAATCCCTTCAGAGCCACCTCTCCCTAGTTCTAGGACAATACCCAAAACACAGATCAAGGGAGCATCTAAGCTCTCTACACCATGTTTATGGAAGCTGCTCCTTCTAGCATGAATAAATAAAAGATTCACTGGGCCAGAAAAGAAGTAGCAAGGAGGCTGTCTTTCCAGCCTGTCTTTTCATGGTTTTCATGGGAGGGGAGAATCCTGTGTTTAAGTTCCTCTTCCAAGGGCAGTTACTGTGTTTCTGGTTGTGACAAACCCATAGAACTAGCCTGAAATGCAGCTGGGACACTCTTCCATGAGTGTCCTGAAAACTAGGATATAAGTTCCACAGAGGACAGGAAAATAAAGATATTTCCTTGTCCTTCTTGTTTCTTCGTTGGCTGCCTCGCTCGGCTCCTTGCCAAGGTTGGTGGTCGTCTTCAATCTCATCCAGGGACTTTGTACTCCTCTGTGCTGGGTTAAACTTGGCCAGCAGCCAGAGGCTCACATAGACACTCTCTCACTCCTCCTCTCCAAAAGCTGCATGGAAATACTTGCTTGACTATGGTCCTCTCCATGGTTTGCAGGGGAATCTCTGCTCTGGCACCAGGACCACTGAGGCCTCTGGCAGATCCAGCCTCGTGGAGTTGCCAACACCTTCTCACAGAGCCAAAAAGTATGGCGTGGGTACCACACTTTAAAATAGCAATTTAAATTGTCCTCTCTATTTAGTGATAGCACTTTAAAAAACTTGGTTACTTCGTGCAAAGTGTTTTGGTCAGAATCGCCTCCAATTATGTGCATGGATAATATCTAGCTTTGTGAATCTGTGAGTTATGTTGGAGTCCTAAAGTGCACTGTAATATAAATAGTAAGAATGGCTAAGTGAATTCACCTCATTTTCTTCCCCACCTGTTGTTCACAAGCAACTTCAGAGACAAGATCACTGGAGCAAAGAAAAAAATGTGCATGCAAGTCAGAAAAGCATGGCATAGCAATGTATGACATCTGTCCAACTAAATAGCGATGTATGGCATCTGTCCAAGCAAAAGCAGCATTTAGTTGAAAAAATTGGATATTCTTAGCAAGCCGATCAGAGAATGATGCAGACTAAGGATTATTTACTGAGATTATTCATCAGCAAACAAACAAGAAAAAAGGTGCTCTCTGTGTGCAGTTCAGGAACAGGAAAAGGAAAAAAAATCAAATCCTAGATGCTGTTCATCTAATGAATTATTCACCATGACTTAACTAAACATTAGCTTGTATTTTTTTACAGCATTTAGTAACACAAAGTGATGTGCAAGCATTATCTTTGTCTACAAAAAAAAAAAAAAAAAGAAAAAAAAAAAAAAAAAAAAAAAAAAAAAAAAAAAAAAAGCTGAATAGGTTAAATTAAATCAGAGCCCAAAGATATGAATAAAACACATCAGCTGATCCACATAAAATTGAAATAATTTCTAAAAACCATATATTTTTCTTATTTTTCATTTTAAATCTGGATGCTGAATGCTTCTGAAAATTACATCAATATACCATTTTCCTGCCTATCTCCAGTGCAGATGTAAAGAGAAGTTATTGATGCAGAGTTTATGCATCCTTTGTAGGCTGTTATTAGAGTTCCCTCTGCTGCTGACTATGCAGCTCTACTTGTACTGCTCAGGTGCTGGGTACTAACAGAGGCAGGTTCATCAGTACGTATTACTGAAGTGAATAATACCTCCATTACAGACTGTTGGTCTCCAGAGATAGCACAGGAGGGGCAGGAATAAAAATCCTGGGACTCTGCCCCTGGACTTGTGGGACATAGTTCTGATATTTCACATGAAAAAGGAGTATGAGTAATGGCACATTATTATTTATCATATTTTCTCATCTAGGAGTCATGTAATTTTATTCCCCAGACTTTGCCTTCAAAAATTCTTTTGCAGCCACTAGATACATTCCTGAAAGTACAATACGACATCTGCCAGCACCTTGGCAAAGCAGCTACAGTACACAGGTGCAATATAAGAGTGGCCATTACACAAACAACTATATTTTGCAATGTATGCCAGATCCTGTACCTGATTTTTTTAAATTTTTTTTTTTTTTAAGGAACTAGGAGTTGTAAAACAGTAGAAGCAGAAATGTCCTTTCCCTTTTCTTTTAAGCCCCAAGGTGGGGTGGGGGATTCTTTTCAGATCCATTTCTCTCTTGCTTGGCCTCACTGAATTTTCTACCAGATCCTGACACTGTCTTGAGTTGGTGACTGACCTCTACCCCACCATGCTCACCAGTGCAGCACCCACAGTGGGCTGGAAACAACCAGGTGGACCAGCAGGCCATTGGGTTCCCACAAGTTTGTGTCTCACCCTGAGGCCAGCAAGCACTCTGCACAGCGTTGTCAGGATTCTATGGCCCCAGTCATGACCAAGAAGGCAGAGCAAACACTGCCTGCCAGCACTTATAAACGAATCGTGTAAGGGAAGGAAAGCAAGAGAAAAGGAAAGTGACTTACTGGTGACAAACCAGAAATTCATCTCAAAGTAATTCTCTTCAGTCTCTCTGTGACATGCTCAGTCCAAAGGAGTCCTTTTAATTTGTGATCAGGACAGAAAATTCTCCCAGGAAAGAGAATCTGAGTTATTTTACTTTCACCAGCTTGAAGAAAGAAAGAAAGAAAGAAAGAAAGAAAGAAAGAAAGAAAGAAAGAAAGAAAGAAAGAACCGTGAATGAATGCAAGAATATTTTCTTGAGGAATTTCATTAGAAAAAAATGCCTTTCCTACTTCCATGCAGTCTCAGCTAGGTAAAATTCAGCCAGCTGCTGAGTGCAAAGGAATATTTTCCAACCCAACTGTCTGTCACTCCTCCTCATTTTTCGGCATTTTCTTGGTCTTATCCGTAGTTGCCCCTGAGATGTTACATTTGTCCTATTTTTGTAACCGCTAACTTCTACTTGGAGTCTCAGAGTATGAGAAGTCCTTGATTACACCTTAGTGCAAATGAGGCATGAGCACAGATTGAGCCTGTCTCGGGAGAGAGAGGATGAAATGGGAACAGAGATTCAGAGCTGAAAGTCTCAGCTGCCACAAGCCTTGAGGCACCGTATTGAAACTCTGGAGAGCATAAGCCAACTCGTGCTTTTTGCTTGGTGTGGAATTGAAAAGAAGATCAGAGGATGATGTCCACCTGAACAAATGTAGGCCTCTGCAGCTGAGCCAGTGACCAGAAATAGGTGCTTCTAGAGTGCCATACTTCCCAGCCTAAAGAAGGAATATGATATAAGTCAGGTGAAGCCAGTCTAAATGTGTCTAGCTCTCTGCATTTACACTATAAGACAGTGTCTTGTGCAGATGTACCTTTTTACACAGCAGGGGCACCTTGACTTAGTAAGATGAATTCAGGCCCTAGGCTCTGATGGTACCAGGGCTAGTGTCCATCTTCATTAGGCACCCATACCAGGTGATACAAATGTTGCTCCCTCTCCATCCCTGGGGAGCTGCTGCATGGTGAGACTAGGGAGGTATTCCTGGATGGTGACCCAGTGGTGGACAGAAGTGGTATAAAGCATTTGACATTGCCTTGAACTTGAGGGGGGATGGGGTGGCATGGGAAGGACCTAAACACCTGCCTCAGAGAAATAAGTGACCAAATTTTGGTCCTGGGGAATTTGTTCAAGTTATAAAGGAAGTCCCTGGCAGAGACAGATGAAAACTCCTCCAGTCCCACAGAATAGTAATTTCCCATTAGTCAACATGGAGAAAAAAGACTTCTTTGCTTCCATTGCTTCGTCTGTCCATGTAGACACTTAATATTTTTAGATAAAGTGTTTTTAATAAGTTTCAGTACTCAGTACAGGTAAACAGGTAAAGGAAGAATAGTAAGTTCCAGACAGGGTCAGTTTGTGCTTTAGTACTAAGTAATTGTAGAAACAGACCAAAATAAGTACCTAAATCTTCATACCATACAAAAATGTTTGAAAGGTGGATCTACATCTTGCCACTTGAGTATCACATGACAACACAGATATGTAAAGGGCTACTGGTAGTATCCACTGGAGATAGTCCATGACAAACAACAGAGACTGACAGCCCATTGGCATTGTGAGTTTCATTGAGTTAATCAGATTCCTCACAATGAGAGAAATGCCAGTACATCCACAAAGAGGAACATCACTGTCCTGCAGGCAGCTTTAGAGAGGATTTGGTTATGTGTTTCAACAGGACGTTTAAAATTGCACTCATCAGTTTTCAGAAATCTCACTCATTTAAATTGTCACAGCTCAGTAGCCCTGGGATTTAAGAGCAGAAAAGGATAAGACTCATCAGCAAAAACTCCTTACTAATTTATCAGAGAGCAGAAAGAGAACAAATTATTAGTGAAAGAAACAAGAAAGAGGAACCTGACTACCTTTTCTGTCCTAGCTACTTGATGCCAAGCAAAAAGGCGCATCGATTTGGCTGCTGCTAACCGTGGCAGGCTGACAGAAAGAAGCCAGATTATCTGCTGTTGACTTTTTGTGCTGGTGAAATCAGGGGAAGACAGGGTTAGGTAAAGGGGAAAAGGGCAGCTCAAAGGAGAAAGACTCAAACTGGCTTTAATCCAGGTCACTCTGGTCAGCTGTAGCCCAGTGGAGCTCTTCTGAGAGGTGAAGGACAGCTTTGGGAACAAATCTCTCTGAACAGCCCACTGTATAAATATTTTTTTCTTGACTCTGTGGCTTCAACCCTGTGTTATGAGACAAACTCAGCCTTGTGGACATTGCTGTCTCTGGCAGGAGAGCAATTGTGCATCTCCCCAGCTCTCTGCAGAGCAGGGTCTCCTTCCTGGGCTGTCGGCCCTTTCTCAAGCACCTACAACCCACTTTGTCCCTCCTTCAGTTTAATCTTAAAGACCTTCTCACATTCTTTTTTCTAGACACATGAGTCTGGTAAACATCACTAGCGCAGTCCAACCCCAGGCTCTGCTATGTGGAAGTGCTTCTGAAGTGATAACTCAAATTATAGTCTTATTAGAAATTTCAGGAGTACATCAACTTGAGAATCATTTCTTTCTTACTTTCCTTTATCTGTAAGGTAATGGGAGGTGACAAGAAAGACTTGTCTCTGACTGTGCCTGGGAGGCAGGAGGGAAGAGAGGTGAGATGAACGAGAAAAAAAAAAATTCTCTGCTGCAAATGTCTTAGAATTCAGCAGGTGAAGAACAACCCTACAGTACCACATGTGAGATCATCTGTGCCCAAACCTCTGGGACATCTCAAAAGTACATATGAAGACAGGAAAGGCTCTTTCCCAGGCTCAGGGAATTGCCAGCACATCACTGACCACAATCATAAGGTGTAGTGAAATACTGGGGAGTGAATTAAAGTTAACAGAGGCCCCTCTCTCTTGTATCCTGTAGACAGGAGTTACTACCTGGAAGATAAGAAGTTACTACCAGGAGATACTGCCTGGAACAGGCACCTTTTTGACAGCATAAGGAGAAAACAGGCAGAAGGTGAGTTAGCCCAGCCTGAGCAGGCTGTAGACAGCAGACGAACAGGTGTCAGGGCAGGAACTGGTACTGCTGCAGCCCTGCTACACCAGCCCTGCAGATAAGCAGGAGCTGTCTTCTGGTTTTCTCAGACAAGGCAATCTAACAACTTGTAGAAGTGCTAAATGCACTTGCAAGGAGGAAGCCTGGGAGCAGAATGCAAATGCCTGATGTTGGTGAGACAAGTATCAAGCTGCAAGAGCACCCCTGGGAAGCAGCATGGCTCCTGGTCAGTATCCACCCCACAAGCACTGCCAGAAATTACCTTTAACCCTGCTGATGGGAAGGAGTGCTGAGGAAGGGATTCACATGAATAGGGGGGTACATTCTATCCCTGTCTTCATATTCTCATTCCTCTGTATCTAGTGTGCTGCTACTTGAAATTGGAACCCATAAATGGGACCCAGTGGTAAGCCACCTCCAGGTTCCTGGCCCTGGCACTTCGGCCAGTCCCACAGACCACGAGAAATCACAGCCATGTCCAAAGAGAGTGGTTCTTTAATTCCAGCTTGAAGAGGCTGGGGTGGGTTTTTTTTGTGCTCTGAAAGCCTCTGATTTAGTTTCCAGTCACTGGCATCTTTAGGAATGAAGAACAAGTTACAGCGTCTCTGCCTGCTTCACAGGCTTTGTGCTCTTGTGCTTACTGGTTTGCATGCCATTGCCCGTCCCCTGAACACGCTACCCTGTAGGCAGACTGGCTATCTAGACTGATCATGGCCAGCATAATCTGTGAGAAAGGTTTCATGGTGCCACAGCCTTAACCATAGATATGTTAAAAATTTGTATAAGCCTTTACAGCTTTGCCAGAAAGAAACAAGGCAAAATATCTACAGGGTAAGTGAAATAACCAAGTAAGAATGTTTAAGGGACTAAAAAATATGGTAGACATGGGGAGGAAACAAGACATGTCTCAAAGACTTGGGAAATACCTGTTCCTGTTGAGTTCTTTTCCAGCTTTTCTCAGCTGCAAGCAGTAAGACTTTCCTTCTGTGTCAGTTGCCTATTAAGGAAGGAACGAATAGCCTTCATAAATGAACATAAAAATGAAGAAAGGAAAATCAAGACCACCTGTATTCATGACTAAGCCTTCTTATTTGAATTCAAACTCCTCTTCATTTTCAGTTAGTGACAACTCAGCAGCCCTGATTCACGACTTCGTTACCTGGGACATGTCCGTGGCTGTGCTGCACAACATGAAGGCAGGTGATAATTGCTCACTTTGAGCAATTCAGGTATTCAAGTTTCCCTGGCTATTTCTAACCAGCCCTGAAGTCTGGGCAGCATTACTGCAGTACCAGTAATGTCAGTGAGTCTCAGTCTCTGCTGTGTAGTTTATAATAATTTTAATAAGTAATTATATTTGATTGAAAACTATTCACTGGTCTTTTACTTACTTCTGATTTATTCATTATCACAAATACCAAAATTTTACCAATTTTAGCGTGAATTACTATTACTATTACCATTATTATTGCTACTAAATGCTGGCTGTATTTTCACTTATAACTGAGATTCAGTATTTGGTTTGGGAAATGGGAGTTCAATGTTGAATTGTCTGGATCATTCCAAATCACATGTATCTTCTTTGGGTGCCTCATTTACTCAGCTGTAAAATAGAGGGCTGACTTATCTCACATAGAGATTTTGAGGCTACATACTCAGTAAAGAGAATTAGGTGTTCTCCAAGACTCCAAAACTAGGGCCTGTATGATTAACTAAAACAGATGAGTTCCTCACTGGCTGCAACATTTTTGTATAAATTATTTAGGGAATACTTTATGAAGAACTAGTACTCAGGATTGTTTCATGAACAATTCATGCACAGGAGAAAAAAAAAAGGTTAAGTTAGACAGTTATTCATATGTAACAACTGATTCAAAAACTTTTAGTAACTTTTACTAGCCTTTACCAATGAAGAAACCAGGGGTAAAGGAAGCTACTGAGAGCTGCAACAGGAATTCTACACCACAGACAGTAAGAGAATTGACAAAACCCTGGCTTGCAGTCCAGCAGTCAGATCATCTGGATACCTGGGGTTTGGGTTTGAACCTCCAAAGTTCAATTTGTAAGATAATAAGTTTTTTCCAAAAGTATCAAATCTGCAAAATGAGGTTTCACCAGTCTTTCCTCAGTCTTACCTCTGACCAACACGTGCCATGACAATTGCTCTTCTGGAAGACAGTTACAAGCATTCATCCTGGCCATGGTAGGAAATGAGCTCCTCTGCTGACTTCGACAGTCCCAGGTTTGGCTGCCTGCATGATGCCTGACAGTGTCCAAGTTCTTAACCAGGAGCTTAGGAGTTCGTATAGTAATCTTATCATCTTCTGGCTCCCAAAAGAAGACCAAGAAGTTTTTTGAGAAGGGGGAAAGCCAAGGTCATTATAGTGGCTCAGTAATGCAAGCGAGGTAGGGAAACTTAGAAGATACTGTGTTATTTGTGTTACCGTGGACCAGCTGTCACCAGAACTGAGGTGAGCTCTTGTTCTGCCATTTGAAAAGCAAACTCAGCTCTGAATTTATACTGAAGTAATGCTTTCAAAGCACCTCTCTAGCCTTCCACAGATGCTCCCACTGGCCATGGAAACTTCTCTGTTCAGATGAGATTCTATAAGATAATTTATTTTGATACAGTGTAAATTGTTTAACAGTCCTTTCCGTTGCCTTTTTTCAAAGTAACTTCTTTTTTCCCTGTCCTCATGAACCATTTTCTCAGCATCCTCTCATCAGAACTAATCTATGAGCAGATTGTTCTTCCTCTCAGATTTGCAGTTATTGAGGTGCACACACCTACCACTTCCAAGGCAAGATATTTGGGGACCTGCTTTCATTTACAGAAGGGCTCCTTTTTATCCTGTTTTGGTAAGCAAAAAAGAGCAGGTGTTTCTACCCATTTCAGGGTAAGGAGACCTTATTGGCAGTAAGATGCAGGTTCTCAGCTGAAATGAAATGGACCCTGTTAGATTATTTTCACTACAAGATTGTGTAGAGGGTTCAATCAGAGACTGCAGCACTGCTCACACTGGTAATGAAAAGATTTTACAAGTGTATTGTCTTGTAATAGGACTCTCATGGCTGAATGTTTATGTCTGCACTGAATCCCAGTGAAGTAAAGCAAAAGCACATACCCACCCAGCTCCAGTGATTAAAACAAAGTTAAAGCTGAGAATCAGTTAAAAATTACATTTGAAAGAATAAATAGGCACAGAGAGTCTGGGAAAGAAACACCACAGCATCAGATGAAGAGTATTTTCAGATTACGTTCAGATCTGAATATTACAGTATAAATTGAGTAAAAATCCTCTGTTAGCCCTGCATATTAGCCAACCAAATATTTTTAAAGTTATATAAGACAAGAGGATTTATTTGACTAGGCTATTGAAGTATAGAAGGGATTTATGAATTAAATATTCTTTTGAATAATATCAATATTTCAAGAAAGGCAAGGAAATAATCAGCAGGAATCAACAGGATTGTTAGACATTGAGTTAGAAACATAAAGATCCCCACTGAAGGAATAGCTAGCATTTGCTAATATGTCTTTAATTAGTGCTGCTGATATATCTTTTTCTCTAGGTCTTGATGTCTTACAGTCATGTTTAAATGGGGCTTTGACAATGCAAAATCTTCTGCAGTGGTTAGAAAAAAACTCATTCAACAAACTTCTACAGTAAAAGATCACATTTTTGCCATTTCCAGAAAGCTACATAGGTTCTTTTGTGAAAATACCTCAGCACCTGAAAGTTTTTAGTGCATTATCCCTAAAATATTTTTTCAAGTCAGAAAAGCACTATAATTTCTATTTCACAGGTGAAGACAGAGAGGTGAAAACAGAACTTGTGGCCAGCTGATCTCTCCTTCACATGAAATAATACACAGCAGACTACCAGACCTGACAATTAAAAAAGAGCTGCCTAGAGTGAAGACCAGATGTAGACCAGTCAGTGCATTTGAAGAGTTCTAGAGAACTTTCTTTGAGAACAAAATCAGATATTTATGTGATTAATTCAAACAAGTGACACAAAACACTGTACACCAGCCTAACCCTGGAAATACCTACACAACATCCACTTTCAGGTCTACAAAAGGTATCTTTAGAGTGCCTAATGCACTGAGAAACAAATTCAGAGCAGAGTACCAGCACCCCTCTGTACCTGTACCTATATCTACCTACAGGCCAGTTAGAAGAGCAAGCCCTGGGAAGCAAAGTATGTGTGGGATCACATCCCACAGGGGTACCAAACCCGGGTGTCCCACGTTTTACCAGCACCTGGGCTGGAGGGCAGAGGCAGTTGTTCAGAAAGGATGAGATTGGTCAGAGGAGGACTTCAGGATCATTCATCCAAAGGAATACCCCTCATACAGCTCTTCACCCCAGGAACAGGAAGAAATTCGGACAGGCCTTGTGCCCAGCATTTCATACCAACTACTAAGTGCAGATTAGGAGCCACCTGACTCTCCTCATGGGATGCCTATGCATCTAAAACGCCCATCATCTTATCCAACCTATCAAGAACTTGCCCAGGAGGTTTGTAGAAGAGTATAGGCTGGAAGTTCAGTTATCCAAACCCCAAACCACCCTGCTTCATACATAACACCTGCTTTATCCTACATATATAAACAGGTTCCAAATATCAGACACATAGAGGGTTTGAGCTAAAGTATTTCTAAGCCAGGTAAGGACTTATCTAGCTCACATCAATTTTAATAGAAAGCATATGCCTGGATACACCAGGACTTTGGAAAATTTTGCCCTGATTTTTCCCTAGTGTTAGACTGTCCGTTCTTGATTGTAATGGGGAAAAATAAAACAAAACAAAACCCAAACGAACGAAACAAACAAAACAAACAAACAAACAAAAAAACAACAGAACAACCCTTGCATTCATCATAAAAAACACACACACTCCCCGCCCCCATAAAAAAAAAATGCCAAAAAACAACCGCCACACCAACACTATTCTAACACGGAGTCCTCAAGCTGATGTATACATATGAAGATCTCATACATCATTCTTCTTCTCTGTGACATATTTCTTTTCCTCTCTCCCTCCCTTGCATTTTTAAATATATCTACTTCGTTTATAGTGTGGGCTAGCTAGTGGACTTTTAAGACAATAAGAATGAGAAATCTGATAGTGCCTTGAGTGATTGATTTTTTTTTGCTGAAATAGAAGTGGATTTGTTAGTGGAATTTGAGATCGATATTGTATTTATTTGTTCATTTCTGTCTTTGGCTGAGTGTAATCTTATAGTCCTTGGCACTTAGACCATTTGTTAAGAAGGCTGTTGAAGATGTTACAGCGGGATTTATCATGCACTTTTACAGATTTATTTGCTGTTAGACAATTTGGTGAATGTTCCATGTACTGCATACTGGATAATAGTATAAAAGGATGCTCTACTTGTAAAATTGAACAGAGTCTTTATTAGTAGAATAATTTACAGAGACATTGCAGCCACAGTTGGCAATCTCACCCTGCATATCCTCACTGACTTCCCAACACCTTTTAAAAACTGCCCTCATGCTCTTGCCTCCATATTTTGTGCATTGACTACTGATCTCTTCCTCTTGTGTGTACTGGTCATTGGTTTCCTGGGGACAAGAGGAACCACTGCTTACATCAGTGTCCAAGGCTGTGAATGATGTGGACTGGTAACAAATAGTAAATAAAAAACAGTGACAGTGGGGTAATTAAATGTCGAGGGCCACATGGAGTCAGTTATTGCTCTCTCACCCCATCACAAATTAAAAGATGCACAGAAACACACAAGCCTTTGGCAGAGATAAAAACAGATGCAGGAACAGCACTCCTTTCAGCTGTGCTTACTTCTTCCCCTACTCCCTCCGGCCCCTCTGCCCTCCTCCTGTGTGAGGGCATGTGGCAGCTGGAGCTCGGGGCAGCACAGCTGTCTCTGCCAACTGTCTGCTGACAGAACGATGGTAAAAAGGTCACATCCAGTCAGTGGAAAGTCATCTTGTTCTACTCACATGGTAACTTCAAGAGATCTCCGGGGTCCACCTTCTTGTCCACTCAACACCAATCATAACTGATTACAAGCCAGTACTAGCAATGCCAACAGGAGTGTATGAGGGTCAGCACCACAGCTGACAACAAGCCTGGTGCAACCTAGAAGTACATTTGGGGCAAAAACAGTGGATGACTGCAGTACAGGATGAATGCTGTTCTCTAGGCCCAGTGAAAGTACCAACACAAACTCAGTCCAGCTGCTTTTCTCCTACCTGACAGAGATTTATAATCATTAAGGGTATAGGTAGGAGGCTCCCCTTAAGGGCTACAGGCAGTGTATTCTTGATTTGCCACATCTGAATGACCACACAGTGCATAAAACAGAGGGAACCTGACACTGCGAGCCACCACACTGCAGGGCGATTCTCCCACCACCCTGCCCTGAGCTCTTCCCAGCTCCCTTGGCCTTTCCTCCAGTGCTATTCACTTGGCAGCACAAAGGAGAGCAGAAATGGCCAAATGTCTTGGAGCTGCCATCCACACTGTGTTTATTGCTAAGCGTATTGCCAGAGGCTTTGGACCAAGCTCTAATTAGCTTCAAAATGCAGCCCACTTCTCCTCTTGTGGGACTTCAGTGTAGCGTAGAGTCTTAAGCCAGGTTTGACTGATCAAGTTGTGCCCCTGGGAGCAGTTTTAGCACTATGGTACAGTACTATGGGGTAGGCTTCTCAGCAGAGACCAGGCTGGCAGACAGATATTCTACCAATACCAAACTCCTTGGAGTCCAGTAAGTTTTATACATCAGTGAGTCTCTGATAGTAGACATTTAGGTATCTGTGGTGTATTGGACTACACCTGCAAAATCACAACCCAAATCTGACACTTCCAGCTATAAGCATGGCCTGTATTTTTCAGTGGTGCATGGAGAGCATGAGACGTGCTTTTACTGAGGGAAGAACATGGATGGAGAAGGGGCATGTGCCTAATGCAGCCTATGAAGTACCCACTGAGGGAGTGCAGCACATCCAAGAAGAACACTGGTGATGGAAAGATCCCACTGGTGTGTCTAGATACTGCCTGCCCACGTCCGCGTCTCTGCCAGGTCCTATTTAGTGGAAGTGAGCAAATGGCAAGCTGCCCTTAGCAAGAGGGTCTGGGCTCACTTGGGAGACCTGCTAGCAGAAGCCCTGAGGACCCACAGCTGCAGAAAGCAGTCCGTGTGAGAGAAACTTGGGTGTTCAAGTGGTTAGAGGAGGGAGTAGGGTCCGCAGAGAAAATCTGCAGTGGCTGTGAAGGAGAAGCTGATAGTGACCCTTTAGATCATTCCTATCTGCAGGGCTATTTGCTTCCATAGATACAAACCGACTAAATTAGGTATATTTCAGAGCATCAGGAAAAATTCCCTGTCTTCTGCATTCATATCTCTCTTCTTCTCCTAGCTGTCTGATCACTGCAAAATGCCAGCACTGTTGCTGAAGAACTACAGCATTGCTCTGCCCTGCACACCTCAACCTTTCCCCAAGCCTTACTGAACTTCCAGTGTTGCTTTATTACAGCAGACATCATCATCTTGGGCAGTGCGGAGCTACTGCTGCTCCCACAGTAACAGTGTTCGGCAGGATCTGGCCCTGCATTGCTTGCATCAGAGTGCAAATTGCTTTCCACTTTCCCTCAGTAATTCATCAGACCTTCTCCCCCTCCTCCACAGTGTAACTCTCTTCTTTTTCCTGGCACATATACGGCGAGGTAGGCACACAACAGGTAAAGCAAAAGCTAATTGCAAGACGTAAAACACAACAGATGTGCTAGGAATCTATATATCAATACTGATGGTCATCCTTATGTGCACTGCATAGCTCAGCACCTCTGATAACAGGCTGGACTGGGAATACATTGCACAGACAATAACGGAGTACTAGCTACAACCCCGAAACTAACAGAATAAAGGAGACAGGCTTCTGGGTTTGTTCATTATTCTTATAATCCTAAATTAACAAAAACTCAGGGCTGTGGTGGGGATAAGACATTCTCCCACTGCCCCCTTCTACCTCCTAATTACAGTTTTGGATTAGTGCAATGAGTTGCCTATGGTGGTTTGGCCAGGACCCAGGCTCTGAAGTCACTCATCACGACAACTGCCGAAGTAAGTCAGAACCACAGCAGCTGGAAAATATTGGAGCTGGGCTGGCACCCTGCCTGGAAAGCAGAGGCAGTTTCTGTGTCTATACCCCACTCCTATGAGACTTGGGGGCCCTGCCACCTTCTGTCCTTCCCCACTGTTGTGTGCCCAGAAGCAAGGGAAGCAAGAAGGACTGAAGGAAAAGGATAGATGGAACAAGTGACTCTGGGGAAAGTCACCATGGAGAGTGGTAAGGTATCTGCATCCCTATAGCTCCAGCCCTGCAGTTGTGGAGGCTGAAGAGCCCCTTGATATTGTCAAGAGGAAACTGGGAAAACAAGAAGGAAAAAACCAAGAATCCTATAGTACGAGCATAGTGTGTGCATGTGTGTATCTCTGCATTGTAGTCATAGCTACGTGTAAAGTGGCAGCTACTCTTAGAGACAATCCAGATTTTACATTCAGATATTGTCAGAACAGCTACATCACTCAAAGATATTACCTCTTAAACCCCCACACTCTTCTACAAAGTTGGCAAAAGTTTTTTAATTATATTTGCTCGCTATGCTCAGCAACAGTTTCCAGGAAAGGGAGGGAGAAGATGATAACTTGGAGGAGAAGCTGAAAAGTGGATATTTACCATGTTATTTTCTTGAAGGTTTCCTTAGCTGCCCGTGATTACACGTTACCACTCAGCACCACCCCCGCAGGAGGTAAATTCAGGGCTAACATTGCTCCTAGCCAGAGCTCCCAAGTCCTTCAACATGGTCACTGCCACTTCACTTTGCAACTCTACCCCATTTTGACTGAGACTGGTTTTCCCTCAAGCTCATACAGTCTGGCTTCTGCCCTACAATGGCTTGAAATATACTTTAATGAGCAAAGTGATGGTTCTTCTTAACGGATTGCTGAGCAGCCCCGTCAGAAAGTCCCAGCTTTACAAACAGGGAAAGAGGGTGACACCGTTGAAAAGGGTCTATTAGCTGGTTTAGTTAATTTCTTTTTATTGTCTAGTCCTGTCTTTTTTTATCTCAATTAATTGGTGCCCCAGTAAAGAATAAAGTTTTTCTTACACTGAATGCAGACAAGTCAGACAGGAAAATAATGCTCAGACCTATACATGGTGCCCTTTGCATTAAAACAAACAGAAAGTGCTCTGAGTGTGTTTGCAAGATAAATATTTGGACAAACAGACTGGTGATACAGAAGCTGAATGTAAGGAGCCAGACTGGCCTCAGCTCTAACTACTCTAGTTTTATTGGGAATTACAGGTGCTCTGCATCTCCAACAGTCAGGTCTCAAGCACCTAGCATTTTTGTAGCTCATGTTAGGAGCTTAAATTAAAGAACAGTAGTGTAAATATATCTCTGTGAAAGTGTGGACACCATAATCACGCTGGAAAAGTTTCTTTTTTATATTCTGACAGCATATTGACTGAATAATTTGTGGAGCAGAACTTGTTAACAGGGAAGGGGCTTATTCTAATCATGTAGCTCTTATGTTTCTTCTTATAGGGTCGTTATTGCCATTCTCTTTCATAGGCTCACAATCACAAATTTATCCTACCTTCACACCGAAATCCTGTGAAACAAGGATGTCTTGCTCTACACAACAGATGAGGCTGGAGAGGAGACACATCTGTAGCCCATTATATCCTTCTCTATCCAAGTGCTGGCACTTGCTAAGCCTCCACAGTACTGGGGCTTCGTAAATAGGTTCTTCCTCTGAGGGCAAAGGACTAAGGTCTCCCTCTGCCTGCAGGTGGGCCAGCACCCTTTACAGTCCCCAACACACAGTGAAAGAGAACAACCCTGAGGGGGCCTTCCTCCTTCATTCTAATTTACATCAGGATACATCATGTTCAGTCCCCATTTTGGAAAACAGGTAGCTGAAACCTGGGAGAAAATAGGTGAAGAGTAAGTCAAGATATAAGGCAGATGGAGTAACTTATCTGGACAAATTCCTGCTGTACATAGCCCAGCAAAACACTGAGGGAAGCTCCTTCCTCATCTTCACTCCACTAGTGTGTATATGGATTTCCAGGCAAGGTTTTGCTGTAAGTAGGATTGTTCCAATGGTGACTGGTAATGGTAGGTTTCCATTAAACGACTTTATCATGCCATCCAAAGTGGCCAGCGAATGCACTTTCTCCTTTTCTCTGCAGAGGCCGTAATACACACAGGTAATGCTAACTCTCTAGGCTTTGTTTAGTCCTCTCCTGCCATATGGCACAGCTTTTAATTTGTCAAGCCAAATTCTGATATCTCCATGGCACTCTCCAGGCAGCACTTTCTTTCCATAGTAACTAGCATTGCAGTCAGGCCTTGTTCATTTCCATTGGGGTGTGCATTGAACCATGCCTCTGGAGGACTACAACCACATTTCCTGGATTATTTCATAAAAGAGAACACATTCCCATTTTCTTTCCCTTCACATGCAAATTGGCAGCACTTAAGAAAACCAAAAAAGACAGATTGTACCAGTGGATGGAATACAGCTTCGAACTCCCAGCTCCCTTTACTATTTGCTTGGTAGTCTCAATCCATAACATCAAGGACAACGCCCCACTGAATTACAAGACCACCACTTCTTCTGAAAATAAGGCTACTCATTTCCTTAGACAGGAGCTTCACCTTCAGATAAAAACACCTAGAGGTCACATAAGGGAGTAGCAAGACTTCATGAGCGCTTAGAAGACCCCTGGATGAAAGGGGCTGCAGCAGCTGTATGCTTACCCAGGAACAAGGAATGTGAGGAAGAGGGGAAGGCAACTCAAAAATTTCCTTTGCTAATATAATGCCAAAACAAAAAAATAATCTCCGTGAATGGACTGTACCAGGGGCTTCTATCTGACAAGCCAGATGAAATATGAGAAGCTCTGAAGCAGGATGGCAAGCTTTATCAGGGAGGAAATGAGCAGAGTGTATATCTGGCTGTCACCAGGAGAGGAAGAAGGTGCCAAGCCCATATCTGCTCCCAGCACAAGGAGCCGATGAGCTGCCCTGAATAACAATAGCTCTCATCAGAGAAGGATACAAAGTGCCTGAGAAGTGATAAAAAAGCAGCCAAGCTTTTCATTTTCCTAAGTGCATCCCCTCATTATATTTTCTTTTAAAACCATCTTTTGACCAATTTTAATGCAGATGAGGAGTTGCCGGATTGACAGCCCTGGAGACTAAAGACCTTCCTCATTATCTGTAGCCTAGACAAGGGCAATAAAGCATCCCTCAAGCTCTCTCTGCTCTGGAAATGTGCCTTCTGGCCAGCAGGATATAGAGTGGAGGGAAGGGAGCTTTTTCTGAACACATGCTAGGCTCCTGATCCCTGCATGGAGCTACCTGCTAGCCAACTCGGCTTGTAGCCTGTAAGATGTGTGGAACAGGAATGTACAGAGGATAATATTTTAATTTTATATGACAATAATATAAGTCCTCAAGCAACCTGCAGTACTTAGTGGACTGTATTTCACAAACACAGTGACAAGAGAATAAGCACTGTATGAGCCGACATTTCACACAGTGAGCTGGACTTTTAACACTGAGGTAGGAGAAGTTCAGAGGGAAAACCAGATCCCTTCTCTGCCCACAAACAACACATTGCCAAGCAGCTGGTGGGTGACATCTTGACTCTGAAAGCAGCAGGCCATGCCAGTCTCATGTGCGCTCCAGGAGAGGAGCTGCCTGTATGCAAGGTAGAGATTTTCCTTTTGCAGAAACAGGGCAGTACCTTTCCTCTGAGGCATTGCCTTACCTTCGTGTAGCCCCCAGTTCACCCATTTTCTTTTAGCAAGCGAATCCAGCAGGTGCTGGGAAGTTGCACTTGGTACCAAGATATCTCCCATCAGTCTTGATCAGAGCAGTCACATTGTTGTGCAAGGCAGAGCTCCTGGCTCCTGTTGAGTTAGGAACCATACTCACTCTGCAACAGCACCTCTGCCTCACATCCAGCACAGAAAAAGACCTTATTTCTTTCTATTAATATAATAATGAAGTTTCTGGTTCAAAGACCTGCATATTCAAGTTGGAACAATCAGCCACCTGAGTTCAATGGGCCTTTCTCTGCTAAAAAATTACACTGATTTTGCAGGACTTGCTTGGGGAGAGGAGGGAAAGATTGCCTGCATTAGAATCGCTAAGCCACTACTTTCTATGGCAGTAATGGGTATTATTATTATATCTGTTGCCATAGACATTATTAATGCTATTATAGTAGTAGTTACTATTATAGTTGATATAATAGTATTATAGTAATGCTATTACATAGTATAGTAGTATTATAGTAATAATTAATGTTACAGTAGAAGCACCTGCTGAGGTCCTAGTCATCTTTGTTCATCATAGCTGGCTGTATCTGCGCCTGTATATTCGGACACATTCACTACCTCAAAAAGCAAACTATTTTAAAAATAACAAAGAATGGTTGTAATAGACTTAAAGTACTGTCTACCTTCTCACAAGATGGTGAATTGAAAGAAACCTTCAAAACGAGTGCAAAATGGAGACAGTGACGTAAATCAGATCATAAGATGCTGTTTGTATCACCTCCCTTCTAAGTGCTGTACAAACACCTGGTCTTATTGTGTAACTTGCTTCAGTGTGACATGGAGACCTTGCTCTTAAGAGGGAGGTTTTGATCTCAATGGAACAACACAATCCCTTCTTCCCCTGTAGGAATTTTATCTTGCTTGCTCTAAGTCTCTTACTGCAATTCCCAGGAGATCTGATGCATTTTTAATGCCTTCCTCCAGGAGTGTCAAGTAAAGGGTTAGCCAGGCACTTTCTCTGGGAATAGTTTTTTCAAGAAGATGTACCTTTTCCACCAAACAGAATTACTTTCCTGGTCATCATTCTTTTTATGGTGATCTACTACTGGTTTATGAACAAAACATGTTTCCCCAGATCAGCAGATATTTCAGAAGTTTTTTTAGTTCGGTGAGTTTACGTGAAATGTTTTGTCTGCCTCAATTCAGAGCTAAAGTACATTCTACCTGTCATCCCAGATACTACTTTGCTTTCTCTCCCATCCTGGCTCAGCCAGGTGGCAGCTGTAATGTATTTAATGCTGTTCAGCTGAAGGCTCAGGTGCAGATAGTTGAGCAGTTGCAGCTTCCTTCATGCTTACGTGTGCAAGGCAGGCTTCCCTGCAGCAAAGTAATGTTGGGAGCCACTATTGCTGCAGACTGTAATTTAGGTATGTTTATTCTCAGACTCTTCTTTTCCATCTCAAGCATACAAGCAACAACTTTGAAATATTACAGATTATTTTAAAAGCTAATATTTTGGAGCATGCAGATCTGATGCGGTCATCAAGTTTTATATACATAATCTATTGCTGGCTAAACTTTTTTAATCCCAGTATCTGTGATTAGGAGAGCACAAGTCCTGCAGCAGTGCTTCCAGGTACAGGATGGAATAGGATTGACACAACCAGTCTTGCCTCTGGTCTGGGGTACCAGAGGAGGCTCCAGCAACTCTGAAAGCTCCTCCTAGGTGCTGTTGGGACAGCAATCAGGGAGCACTGAGATGTGCAGCAGCTTCCTTCATGTGTCACACTTTCTGACTTTCCATAAATGTATGAGCTTCATCTTAAACAGATTGGTGGGGGAGTTTGGTTGTTTTTATTTGGCTGGTTAAGTATTTTTGGACCCTGTCTATAGCCTGTGAATTTTGTCAGAAAGGAAGCATAGCCAAAGTTTAAAAGACTGTGGCAGGAACCAAGGATCCTACCTGAACTCTGAAGTTTATCTTTGCCACTGCTTGATTCTCTGTGCTTTGTGCTTATCACATTTTTCATTACACCTTCAAAGCTAGCTATTATTCCTTCTGTATGCAGAAAAATTGTAATTTTTCTCTTTGGGAGAAGACACACATGGGATCTCAACATTTTTTTGCTAGTGTTGATACTCCTTTGACTCAGCAAACCAGATTTCACTTCTGTTTAAGCTGTGTCTGCATCCAGAAGCTGCATAATTGCTTTTATGTTCAGCACAAACCACTCAAAAAGCGACAATCTGAAGGAAAAGTTTCTCTGACAAATTCTTCTTACACCACCAAGAACTTGTAAAAGGAGCTGCTTTCAAGGTGGTGAATGTTTCTAGGAAAAATAGCTCCTGAGGTTTAAGGTTTTTTAGGATGATGCCTGATGTCTTTTCCCTGCTCCCTAGCCATAAACTATTACTAAGTCTTCAAACTTCTGCATAATATGTTTTGTCCCCTGGAGGTACAAGGGGCATTTTTGACGGGGGATGGAGGATGTTTAGTTTTTTAATATCCTGTATGTTTATACAAATCAGACTTCCCAGCTACCTTTTTTTACAAATAAACATCTCATTAGTTTTTCAACACAGGTATTCTTTGTTTGCTATGCTATATATTTGCATTTGATAAGATAGCAAGAAAGATGTTATTTTCTGATGTGGAGGTAGTTTATCTCCCTTGCTAGTTGCCATGGCATTTTAAAAAGTTCTAACAGAACAATTGGCTTCTCCATGAGATCTCAGAGGGCCAGGGCAAGATAAAACAGGTTACATTTCATTAACCTGCTAAAATGTTACTGAATTGTGTGGGTGTAAACATTGATAAATTACCAGATATTAATTCATTACATAGAACAAAAATGAAGTGTAAAGTCTTCATGGCACCACTAGTATTAACCTGGGATGAGTATATATAATAACTTCTTGTCATTTTGATTGTGTTTCTGTGTCTCACCTGGAGCTTTTGAGCCTGAAGGCTGCATCCTGAGAGGCTGAATTAGCCTCAGGTTGTACAAACAGATAAAGTTTAGTTAGGGAACGGTTACTTAATTGCTGTCCCAGAGCGAGCCTCCTGGGAACCTCTAAAAACTGTAGTCCTTGTTAGCATCTCATTACCGAGCATCTTGCTTTTATCCACTTTGCTTTGCCACGGCTTTAATACAAACCATGAGAGGATGCAGTTTGGGAAGGCTATTTAAAGCTTGCTGGGGACGTACATCCAAGCACTGAGTCAGATCCTTGACTGGTGGCTCTGGTGGCTGCAGTGTGTCTCCGTCAACAGGAGTAAGCTCGTTTGCACGCAGCAAAGGCACTGGTCCTGTAAAGGCTACAGCAAATCCAGACGTGATTTCTGCTTGTTCTTTGAAATTTTGTGACTTCACTGCCTAGTGTTTTTTTGTTTGTTTTGTTTTGTTTTGTTTTTTGCGGCTGCCTTCATTCTTGTTTATTGACTCCATTTTCTTGTACTCATGATTTTGCTTTTTAAACCTCTTCTCTAAGCAGCTTGTGCTACCTCACTATCCAAGCTGCTTTCTTTGCTCTCTGCCCAATTACATGCGCTCAGTCTTTAGGGATTTATGGCATTTTGTGTATTTATAATGGCAGAAGCCAAGTGAGTTCCTTCATTTATTGCAATGAAAACATCATTGTTTTAAATTTCTGCTCTGAACTGGATGCACATTTTCAACTCATTGCTTGTTTCAAGACATCCTCTGCTTGATAGCTCTGTTCTTAGCTTTACTCAGTCCAAAGTCTGCTTTTGCAAGCTGCTGCTTTTGTGGATTATGTATGAACAGAACCCAGACACAAATCTGTCCTATTGAGGCATCTCTAAAAGCTGTCAGCATTGGAAACGAGCTCCTATTTCTCTTAGCTCAGCTACAGAAGAGTATCCCTGAGATTTTTTTTTTTTTCTCTTCCAATTAAATGAAAACATTTCTGGTTAATTTATCAGCTGTTGTAAAACAATATTGTTGAAGTTAGCAGGGCTGTACTGATTTATGGTCATTGGGAATTTGGTACATGAACTAAGCTTAGTAGCTTCTCCATCAAATGGTCTTTAATTGTAATTCTAGCTGTGACTTTCTTGGTAGAAAATTTGGATCTACAGTTGCTCTAACAACAGAACAGCATAATCTTATTTCTTTGCTTTGTGTCTAGCGTTATCACTTAGGTATAAAATATCACTGTCAAATAATCTCACACTTCAGTCTGACAGCTTTTCATGCCGACTTCGCAATGTTATACCTCATCTTACAACTTGCAAGCTTGCAGAAAATAAGGCGTCCAAGGCCAGAGTCTCCTAGACACATCCTCCTTCCAGTGTCCCTTTGGTGCAAATACCCAGGGATTTGGCTGCCACAAGAAAACATTCTTCTCCCTTTGTGCATAAAACTTGCGCTAGGGCAGAGTCAGTCTGATCTCAGCATTGGGTGCATTGCTAAGTCACAAAGATTTAAGGTTGCAATCAATCACTAATTTATACTGTCTTCAAAACATGAGAAGCCCTTCTAGCTTGTGGCTCCAGGGACACTGACCGAGCCCCATCTCTGTGCTGGGGCATATGCACGGTTCCCTCTGAGGTGTACATGTGATCCAATAAAGTGAACATTTGAATTCAAGACCAATGTCAGGAAATGTCTGGATGGGAGAGGTGAGAGAAAGCAGTTTTGAGCAGCCTTAACTAACTCCTATGGATCCCTTCTAGACTGGAGACTTGGCCTGGCTTTGCCTGTACACACGGACAAAATCCCACTGTACTGTCTCATGGCTGTCTTACTTAGCTTTGTGCTAGTATAATTCGTTTTTTTACCTCCTTTTCTGACCTTACCTACAGAAAGTGCTTCAGTTCTCTTTCCCCATCCCACCTCAGCCCTATCTCTCTGTATTATCTTTCCACACATGCTGTCATTTTCCATTGTGAGAAATAGTAACTAAAATACTTCTCTACTTTTTCTTTGCTATTTATTAGACACTCAGCTAGGCTGTTTCCTTGGGGTATTTCTTTCTTAGGAAACAGAAAGCAGTCATTTATTGACTTAGTCATCCAAGCTGTTCAAAGTTTTCTTCCCCTGCCCCTCTCTCCATTCTGAATTTTTAGCCGAGGAAGAAGTGTTCAAAGCAAGGCAATGCCTCTGCCTCTCCAAAGGTTTATGTTAAGTTTGTCATAACAACCTCACCTTCCAACCCTTGCCTGCTGCCCTGTTTATTGTCCCCTGACTGGATGAAAAGGCATTGAGAGATGACTTCTTTCTACAAATTCCCTGGGGACGACCCTGATATTTTTACAGGTTTCAGAGGGTTTTAAGCTGCATACATCTTCCGAGACCAGATTCCAGCCCCAAGAATAGTAACTGCTATACATATAGACCAAAAACGTAGACCCCGGCCTAAAGAGCTTCCAAAATCAATTCAAGACAAATAAGAGAAAGGAAAGAAGAGAGAGAAGTGGGCCAGAGTAAGAAGTGCTACAGGTAACAGCAAGTCTCAGAAAACCTGTCTGGATTTGAAATTTTTTCTAGGGTTCAGAGCCAAGGCAAAGCTTGCAGGAGTGTTGTGATGGAAAGCCAGGAAAAAAAAAAAAAAAAAAA
>VWYH01009357.1:152345-329203 GCA_013399365.1 Pampusana beccarii
AAAAAACAGAAAAGGAAATTATAATTTGGAAAAGACAAGAGTCTCCTAGGCTTACAGAGAACTAGGTTTTACCTGTGCATTTTTGAAATTCCATATGTGATACGGAAGATTTAGTCCCATCAGATGAATACTACTTAGATCCCTAGGAAGAAGAAGTCTTTCCTTTAACCCTCTGCTAGATTGCCACTACAAGCTTGCTTGCTTGCTTGTTCGTTTATTAGTTTGTTTAATTTATGAATTTTAGTAGTAGAAAACAAAATTATGTTCATCTACCAAACCAGTTCGGACGATATGACTAGATTGCCTGAGACCATGAGAAAACCTGATGTTCCTTACTAATACAGTGATGCCCTGCAGATGCTTTAAGACAAGTTTAATACAAACAAAAATGTATTTTTTTCTCAAAGTGTGTGGTATAACTGTGGAACTCGTTGCCACAGAACACTTACAGAGGTCAAAGGTATAAAAGGGTTGGAAAAAGGGTAGATGAATACTCAGAAGTTTGATACCCCAAACAGCTATTAAAATTAATGCTCTGAATGTTCTAGGAGTACAACATGGAAGATGAAGGTCCTAAAGACTAAAGAATTTATGCTTACTTACATTTTTGTCTTGTTTTGTTTTTGTTGAACATCCACATTATTCATTTCTGCAAGGAACAGAGTGTGGGTCTTGGCAGTCCTTTGGTCAGTGTTTAGACAGATATTCTTGTGTTTTTGTACTTTTACCTATGTCAGAGGAGTAATACTCCTATTAGCCCAACTAATGTTATTTAAGGAGGTGATAGGGCTACACAAAAATAGTTATAGAAGTAGGTGTAGCATGGGCAGATCCTTAGAAAAGTTACTCTGTATTAAAAAGCCTTCCTTGGTGCTACACTGGAAAGAATAACGAGTTAGTTCTTTAAGCAGTTTCAGGTAATGAGCACCTTTGTGAGACTTACGAGAAGGTACAGTAGTTGCAAATTCAAGATTTTATAAATGTAAACAGTTCAAACCCCAGGTGGAAGGCACTGGCTGTGTTATGAAGTGTTTATGAATGAGAGGTACATGTCGTTCTTCACACTTAGGAAATAAGCATTAAATTTGGAAAGAACTGAGATAAAGCCAAACACCTTGATTAATCCTATCATGCATTGCTTGAACGCAAAATTCATTATAAAATGGAAATGGAAAGTATTTTGCTTTATTTTCTCTTCCATGCTGAATGCATATAGGGATTGCTGTCCAAAAATGGCATGGATCCTATATGATACTCAGGAATTGTTTTTTTCCCAGTCTTTAAGGTGAATGATATGAGTTAAATTTTAGCTGCAGATGAATGGAAAGATAAATAAATTACATATGTATATTAATTTTGTGGACAGTTTTACCCACTCAAGGTTGAGCTCATAAACAGATACTCGAGAGTGCTTACCTCTCTAGGAAAGGGGGCGCAGTCACTGAGGCAAATACCTAGGGGGGCTCTGGATTTACTGCCAGAGTCAGGGTGACACATAATGGCTTTCACCTTACAGACTAATGAAGCAGGGACAAGATAATTGTTTGCTTTTCAGGCTCTGTTGTTTGCCTGAGAGGAAGTATTCCTGAGCAAATATTTCCAAATGGGAGTATTTTCACCACTATTAAAAATAATGCTCCTGGATATACCATGAAAAACCGGAGAAAACATTAGGTTTACAGAATGAAGACCTCATCCCCCTGAGCTTAAATGGTGTAAGCAGTAGGTCATAGGCTGGGTCATAAGCTTTATGTTGAACTTCTGCCTAAGGGTGAGTTTTACCCACTGCTATACGGATATCATTAGTCTGTTGAAAATTTGCCAGAAATGTTTTTTGTTGAGCCTTGATTGTGAGGGTAAAGGGATAAGATATCCTTACTGACCTTTTCCATTTATTGTTTCTATCAATCTGTGAACAAAATTGCTTATTTTGCTCTAGTAACTTAAGTAAAAAGCTATATCTTTTGACTTTTTTTAATGTCTTTAGCAATTAAGATCATTTGTTTTCTTTCTTCTTCTACCTAGAATTAAATCAGTTTAATGAGAAAATCACAGGCCAGTGGTACCAAATATATAGATTTTAACAGGAGATCCCACTGGGAAAATATTCTGATTTTACTGAAATTAGAAACAAGCTCCTTTAAAATAAAAGAATGCTTTAAAACCTTGGCAGTTTAAAAGACAAAGGCAAACAAATCGATAAGTAGACATAGTTTGTATGTTGTTTTGGAATGTCTTTTCTTGCAACAGAAGATATAAACTCATATATTGATTTACCCTGGTTGCATTTTGATGGCTCCTTGTAGCCAACAAGGAACTATCAAAAGTTTGAAAGTCACTTACAACACTAGTAGTAAAGTACTCTGTTAGAGAACATGCTGACTGTGGAAAGAAGGAAAAGAAAGAAAAAAAGCCAAACAATGGAGAAAACATATAGTTTGCTGTCCTCACTTTAGTCTGAAGCATGCTTGACTGTCTCACCAGACCTCATATGGCAAATGCATCCCTGAAAACAATATCCCCTTCTCTACAGCACACAGCTCCTTGGGTTTTCACTACCAACTTCCTAAGGCAGGTTGGCACAACTAACTTAATCCTGATTTTGCCAAGCCCTGCCGCTGCCTACAGCCATCATCTCTCACTGACCCAACCACAGTTTAATAAAATCCTTTTGCTGTTCCTAAGCCCCCTCCTTGCCCCTCCAGTTACTGTTGTACTGCTTGCCCAGACAGCCATTCTCTGGTCCCCATCATGCATCTTTACCTGCCCATGAACTGCTCCCGTCACTTCCACCCTGTAACCCCTCCTGATCACCCAATCCATCTTACATTTGGATCAACCTGGAAGGAAGTAAACATGTCGCTGAAGTTTGAGCTGTTGGTCCTTAGAATAAACTCTGTTTACCTCACTATTATTTTTCGTGTAATTTAAAGTAACAAAAACATACATGGCCCACACGGAAAAAGGCTGGGAAGAAAAGAGATGGTGACAGCTCTAGAGGTGTTCCTGCATTAACTCAAAGTACATGCCAAAATCCAGCACTTTCAAGCAATGAGACATGAAGATATCAAGCCATCTCTCAAGCTTGCTAGCCCTACAAGACCCTGCATAGTGTCAGGCTCCTTTGGCTCATAAACTTGAGCCAATATGACACGATAATTGGGAAGGGAGCAGACGCATGTCACACAGAATTAACCAAGTGACTGTCTTTTTTTCCATCATGGCAGAATACTTTTAAGTAAAAACTTTTCTGCTTCTCGGCAGCAGTGGCTCAAGCACAGCAACAAAGATGGTTTGCTTTGATCTTCTGTCACACTCATTGCTGTTCCAGGGGAGGGAGAGAGCAGAGACCAGGCAAATGGTTTTTCAACTATTTTAGTGGGTCATTCTGAAATTATTAAGTGGTGATATAAAGCCCCATATTTGTACTTTAATAGGCTGAGGTTTTCTGCACAAAATGGCTGCCTTTTAGCTGCTGGAAAACCCCTTATTTGGCTGAGGTGTCAGATTGAGGTTCCTATTACAGACTGTTTGTGATGCTTTATCACTGCAGAAGGATTCATACAGCCTTCATTTTGGACTTAGCCAGAATTCTGGTTTGAACACTCTTTGACTACCTCCTTACTTCCATCCACAGCTCAGATACAGTATAGGCCTTTGATTCCTGCCCTAAAATTCAGCATAGTGTTGCAGGGACCTGCCACATTACTGCTGCGCTCCCTGCCAGGGCTAGTCACAATGAACGATGGAAAACTGGGAACCTTCAAAACACAGTGTTCCTGGCTCAGGAAGCCCAGAATGGCTCTTAGCCAGGAGGATGTCCCAGAGAGGATGCCTTTGCCTGTGCATGGCTCCTGTGCAGGTTCCTCAGGTACACTTTACAGGCTGCTGTCAGTATGGTGGGCAAGAGGAACTTGTGCTGTAATTCTGGGAAGGCATTTTAAGTTTGCAGCTGCCTTCCTACCGTTTTGTTTCTCTTGCCCAACAGGCTATGAATTTCCCTGTGTTCCCCCAAAAGCAATGCACCAAAATCACATGAAAATTCAACAACACAGTATGTTTCATAAGGGGGGAGTTTTCCTGGAAACAGTTCATTTCGAGAGAAACCAAGCACGATTGTTATAAAAGTATCCTGCACCAGCTCCCACCTCGACAGCAGTGGAGGTGGAGGTGTGGGGCTCCATGCCAGGGCTGATGGGCAGAGCCGGGCAACCACCAGCTGCCTATCTTCCCTGACTCCTTCAGAGCAGCAGCCTGTGCCAAAGAGGAAAATGTTCTCTCCAAAAGCTTTTGAATTGCCCAAAGACACATATATGACTGAATCACCTCCCTGTTATCCCCGGAGAGGGGCACAAGCTCTTTGGTTTGTTGTTTCTTACCTCTGAATTTTAAAATTTGTCTCTTTGGTGATGATTTTTGGAGATGCTGTGACCGCTGTGTGTTAAGAACAAGTCCCAGCTCCCGGAGTGGTTCCACTTGACTCCAGAATTATGGGGTGGACGGGGGAGTGGGAGGCAACACAGGGGTGACCTAATTGGGAAAGACATGACCTAGAGCCATGCGTTTGGCCAAGTGACGTTGCTGCTTGCCACCTCTGAGCACAACAACAGGCAAAAGCTGAGTCTCACCAGCAAGCCCGGTCCTCCCCAGCTGCTGGCAGCAGCAATCTGCTGCATCCTCCCATATCTCCATAGAAACTTCCTTGCCATCTGGAAGAGGCTCCCAAAGAGCTTTATTTCTGTGCAGTGGTCCCTTAGCATAATGCATAGAGAGAAAAAAAAAAAAAGGAAAACACAAACAAAGAAACAACCAACTAAACAAACAAGAGCCAACCACAAACAAACAAAATAAAGGGTGAGGAGATCAGCAGGACTTCCATGCAGCAGCATTCGGTGGGGTGTTAGCAGTGCTGGTAAGGCAAATGCAGCTTCAGCCTGATATTCAAGCTGGGTTGCTTCTCTACATCTCTTGGCTGCAAGTTTCAAATCCACTTAAGGGACTTGAAGACTCTGTTCCCATTAATTTTCAATGGAAAGGGACCACCTGAGTTCTCCAGGCAGCTGTGGAGTTATAGTACTTGAAAAGCCTGGGCAAGGGCTCCAGGTCTTCTGAGGATAAAATTCATCTTGAGATTTGTGGCATCTTGGGTGAGGCTGGAAATTCTAAGATGTAGAGCCACTGTCCTCCTGGAAAAAAAGGCAAAGGCTAAAAAAGGACAAGAAGTGATGAAGAAAAAAGCTTTTTTTGAACTCTTTTCTGAACTTATATAAGTTCTGTCAAGCTTGGGGTGGGAGGACAAGTCAATCTGCTTTTTAATCCAAGCCAGTTCTCAAACATATAGCAGAACTAATTAGAATTTTTGCAAAGGCAAAAGTTTTTCTTTTGTAGATAGCTTTTTTATTTAAACACACCGAAAAGTAAATACGATATTACAGTGTCTGTTTCTTATGAAGTGTTGGATGGCATTCTTGAGCAGACTGTCAGAATCATTACTGAAATGATCATCAAGAATTTTTACTTCTTGGTTCCTTCATAATCCTTGCTAGATTTTTTTTTTTTTTACATTTTTGGTAAATGTAGCACAAATAATTTCAAGAGCATATTCTAAAAAAATTGCAGTGCACTCTAAAAATAACAAAACCAAATCCAAATCTCTGTAAAAGGGAAACAATTTGCAAGTCTCCACATAATACGTATTTCTCAATTATTAATTTCTATCAACAGCTTTCCACAAGAAAAGTTTTCTGTGTGGTAGGGAACATTTTATCATAATACTGTGGAATAAATAGCAGTGCCGTTATAGCAACAGCTGAGTGCCATTTGTTCGCATATTCCTAGATTCCTAGTGCACTCACTACCATGACATTTAGGCTGGTGCTGTGGGAGAGACTGGACTGAATGAAAAGGTCTGGGCTCAGCTTTTCTCTATAGTCTGCCCTCCACATCATCTGCCTAAAGCCTTACAACCTGTGAAAGACTTATAACTTTGTGCAGAGAAACATGAAAGGCAAGGTAATGAAGAGAGGAAGAAATATCCATACCCAAAATGTGATGAGAGTGAGAGCAAAGAATATTTCATAGGGATATTAATATTTCCACTTACACAGTTCTGTGTGTGACACACAGATAACAGGGGAAGAAATACAATAGACAGGAAGGTAAGACAGATTGGCCAGAATGGAAATAGTTTTAAAAATTTACTACTCCAGGCTTTCAGTGGGTAATATGAATTTACCATCCCTGCCAACCTCAGCTTCCTTCAGAGACCAAACATACAACATTGCTCATCTCTAGGCAAACAGCTCCAGACAAAGAGGTAGGGCCTTTATAAAGTTATTGTTCTCGGAGGTAATTAAAACTTATATCAGATCTCATTGAGGAGCAAAGAGGTATTGAAAACAAATGGAGGAAAAATAATATTGAAAGAACCTCTTGCCTCATCTTCAATTAGCCATGCTGTCTCTGGCAAGTTAACTACATGGTTCATTACTGGTGAATAACTACAATTAAAATAATGAACTCAAACCGGGGAGACTGGCATCACTCATCTGGGGAGCATTTAGTACCAGTCCATTTGGCAGAAACTTCCCCAACAGTTAAAAACGAGGTGAGAGAGAAATGCGTTCTCCCCAGACTGGGTATTGCCAGCACATAGCCTGAATGCACTCAGCTCAGTCTCATAAACCTTTTCCTTACAAGAAAGCACCATAAAAAATCATAACTGGCTTTTGTTTTGTTTTGCTTTTTGAAAAAGCTGTAACAGTAAAAACAGATCCTTCGAACAAAAAGGAATATAAAAATTTTGCATCATTCTCCCCATTCCAACTGAAATCCTGGGAAGGCAAGGGCTTGGCAGGATGCAGGGGCCAGACTCAGTTCACTTTTGCACCTCATTAATTTGCTCCACTTTTAATCCTCTGAATCTGGGACGCTGGAACATGATTTCAGTAACAGAGGAATGAATCTGCTGAAGAAACGGAGCATGTTTTGCTCTTCATTAACCTCACATATGCCTAGATATATTCCACAAGTTCAGTGATCTGAAGATGCAGCCTGAACCTCCTTTCCGTTGCTCCAGCTCCCAGCCAGTGTGATCTCCACCAGGCATCTGAGGTGGATCAGGCCAGGTCTTTCCCACATGAAGAGCAAGGAGGCAGGCAGCACTCTTCAGGATTGTTCCAAGAGACAGAAGTTTTATTGAAAGCATCATCCAAGATGCAGAATGTTTGTTCAAAACACGAAATAGCTTAAGTCTTCCAGCAATAAATCCTGTGAGTTCTTGCAGAAGAACCATACACATCCTCAGCATGTAAAAGAAATGGGAGTCAGGTCCACACATTAGTCGATTTCCTACACCATCTCCCCAGCATAAAGGGGCATCAGGCCCTGTGAATCAGGTAACTGGAGACAAAAGAGACCACGGTGGCAGCATATACAGTTACTTTATCAGGATATATTTGTCTTTATGGATTAACCACATAAATGAATTTGGAATGGATCCACAGCTAGGATAAATCAGCTAAAGCCTCTTGACTGTATAACTGGTGAGGCCCCACTTTGAATATTATGTTCAGTTTTGGGCCCCTCATCATAAGAAAGAAATTGAGGTGTTGGAGAGAATGCAGAGGAGGGTGACGAAGCTGGTGAGGGGCCTGGAGCACAAGTCTGATGAGGAGCGGCCGAGGGAGCTGGGGCTGTTTAGCCTGGAGAAAAGGAGGTTGAGGGGAGAGCTTATCATTGTCTACAACTACCTGAAAGGAGGTTGTAGCATGGAGGGTGTCAGCCTCTTCTTCCAAGCAGCAAGTGATAGGACAAGAGGAAACGGCCTCAAGTTGCACCAGGGGGAGTTCAGAATGGATATGAGGAAAAATCTCTTCGTGGAAAGGGTTGTAAAGCCCTGAAACATACTGCCCAGGGAAGTTGTGGAGTCACTGCCCCTGGAAGTTTTTAAAAGATGCTAGATGAGGTTCTTAGGGACACGGTTTAGCGTCAAAGTTATGTTAATGGCTGTACTCAATGATCTTGAGAATCTCTTCCGACCGAAATGGTTCTATGATTCTATGGTTTTTTGAGCATAGGTCTCTGCCTCTCTGCCCATTGCAACACAAAGATCCCTTCCTTCAGGAAACCCCATGCCCATGTTTTTTCTGCTGAGGCAAGATGAAAAATCATCTGTTGGAGTGCTGGGCAAGGGCTTTCCACTTGCACTCCACAAAAGAAAAATAGCTGCTAACAGGCAATCAGCACTGAAACAGATTCGGTACAGTGTCTGATGGACAATGGAGAAGTTATTAGCACACAGTATCATGACAACGGTTGCTGCCTGAGAATTGTATGATGCTTGTCATCATGGTCCCCTGAAGCTCTGAAGGAGAGTTGACAGAGGAAGCAGCAGGATCAGAAGAGTTCCTGGCAGCTCAGCCCCCAGTTGCGTGATCTCAGGAAAACAAGAACAGAACTGCCCCACATAGATGGCCCCTCTGTCTCTGTCCAGCAGCAGGCAGTGATGTTCATGCACTGCTGTGGTACAACCTTTTCAGTTCCTTTCCTGAGCAAAAATTTTGGCTTTCTCTATACAGATCTGTCTGTACCACTTTTACAGTTCCAGAAACAATATGATTTCTTTAAGTTGTTTGCCCTGCCACTGTCTGGCACTTTTTATTCTACCAGGAGTTAAGCCTTGACACTTCTGCTGAATTTTAAGAGAAAAATCTTTCTTTTTGTTTCACCTGAATGGGAAGGCTGTGACAGAAAGACTGCAAGAAGGGACTGGGCTTGCTGTGAAAGGAGGGGGAGTGGGAAAAGAATCTACTAATTTAAGCACTGGAGTGGGTTTTCTTATGTTCTTCCCAGCAGTGGAGGGCTTCTGTGCTCTCCTACCATCCTAACACATTTTTTTACCCTATGTACCGGCACATCCAGAGGCCAATCTCCCCTCTCCTAAAGGTGTTATGATTTTCCTGCTCCCCTGTCCCCAATTCTGCCCTGATCCACAACTCCCCAGAGCCTGCCCCTCTGAGTACAGGGTCTGAGAAGTGGAAGGAGCAGCATATGCCAGCCTTAATCCATGCCACATTACCATCTGGTTTAGCAGAGCTGACCTGAACTCTGCATGGTATAAAGAAGTCAAAATATCCAACAGCAGCTGCAAAGCAAGTAACCACACTAACACCATCTGTACTACACTCTGGGGTACTTGGACTAGTATATTACAGGAGCCTTTTCAGTCTGCTGCTTTTGTCGTCTATATTAACATTAAAGGATAATATTGGAACAAAGCTAGCACAAGAGCAAGCCTGGGTAAGAGAGTCTTGGGAGTAAATGACTTTCTCAGCCTCTTCTATCCAGCTCTGCACTAAGCAGCTCTCTGTCTTGATGTTTCCTTTTCAATAAGCTGCTCAGAATTGACAGGCCATTTCAGTGAGAGATGTCATGTTGCTCCCTTGCTTTCCTGGAGCTTTCAGTGCAGAAGCTTTGATTCAGCAGGTAACTTTTTGGCTGTCGGCAAGGAGTTAGAGACCATCGTGGAATTTATGGAGCAAGAATGGAGGAGTCTTTAACACACAAACACGTGATGAATGGGCATGAAGCGAAGTATTGCTGCCTCCCTTCTTCCTGAATAAAAAGATGATACAACCAAAACCACAAGATTTTCTTGTGCAGATAGGGATTAGCCCTCACTCCCCTGACAGGTAGATAACCCAGCCCTCAGACATGGTTCACACCTTCCTGCTCAGTGTCTCCCATGGTCCAGCATCTCTGCCATGAGCAGGACACCAGGACCACAATTTACTCTTCCCATGGTGATTACGCCATATCAACTGCCTGACACAACCTCAAATTTAGCCACTATTCTCTGCCTGGGCCTGAACCAATGTACCATGGCCCTGCCACATGTGCCCTACTCCAGCTGCTGCTCGTGGCCCTCAGGGTCTGCCCTCCAGACACCACGTTCCCACTCACAGCCCCTACAGACTGCCCCAGGATCTCTGTCCCACACACTCGAGGTTAATCCTCCATAAACCTCACCGTATTTGCCCTGTTTTCCTCAGGACTGCATCTCAAACTGTTGTGCAAGTCATATTTTCACACACATAGGTCCTCACGCACACGCCACCAGATTCCTGTGCCAGGATCCCCATCCTTCCTCAGCCCCTCAACAGCACCACTGCCTCCCATTGTGCCACTCTGGGAGGACTGCTCATCAGACTGCACCCCTTCCATACATCTCCCATAGTAAATAACTTCCACTTCCTTCAAGAGCCTGTTTTCCCACCACCAGGGCTATTGTATCATCCACCCAAATTATTAACACTACTTCATCTGAGATCGCTATATCTGCAACATGCCTACAACTTGCAAATAACATTATCTCAGGTTCCTCACATCCACACACATACAGAGGACTTCTCAGCACTAGCCCAGGTCAGAGCCCCCCAAAGCTGTGGGGTTCAGCTGCTCACCCTCCTCCCCTCCATGGAAATTGTGCTTTCAGACAAGAGGGACACATTATTCCTGATATCACAGTCACAAATCTCCCAGTGCTGACACTCAAAATAGCCTCCATCTGCTTCATTAAAGAACAGAGCTGTGGGTCAGGCTGTTTATTAGGCACTAAAATTTAAATTGAAGCAGTTTTTGAAGAGCAAACTTTCCCAACGTGGCATAAAAGTGCTTAGATACCTAAAAAATGCTGCATGGACAGATTTAGAACCCATCTCAGGTTTTGTTTGATTATTTATTTATGGTATTGTTCTTTTTAAGGCAAGAGCAGTTTATCTTGTGTGTTAGCTCCAGTTGCCTGGGAGGATAGAGACCCACCTACAAGTATGTTCACCAGCAACAGTCCTCCTGCCTCTCCAAAGGGACAGTGCCTTAAAACCTATAGGCAAAAGTCACAACAGCACCAATACTTAAGATTGGCTAATATTTTTCATTGTAGAGCAGCTTTCCCTATATGTATGCTGCCTGCCTAAACTACAACTGTCTGGACAAAGCATCAGGCTGACAGGGGCCAAAAGAGGACTGTGCATGGTTCACTGCCATTGCTAAAGCCTCTGAATGACTGAAACCAAAGCAGAATGGAAGGAAGCAGTGGACTTGGCAGGGTCAGTTTATAAATCCCTTCTATTTCTATTTATTTCGATTTTGGCACTTTATTTACAGAGCAACGGATTGTAGTCTTTATTTTAATGAATGTTTTTTAGGGTTTTTGTTTCTGAGTTTGTTTGTTCATTTTTAATTTAAAGATTTTTGGTCTACTTTGTGGAACTGGTAAAATGAACATCTCCATCTCAAAGCCCTGATTGAGTCAGGGTCACAGGAAATTATGATCGTGCTATCACCACTTTCTAACAAGCTGCACCCATTTTCTGTTCTGGAGTACAGCTACAAAATTTAGACAGGACTTCCATCAAGGCCACAGAGGTGCCAGCTCCCCAGATTGGCCAAGTCATGAATGTACCCCAGTGCAATAGAACAGACTGACTCCTCCAAGCTTAGAGATTCCCATCAGCTGGCTCTCAGTGCCATGCCATGTAGGGTGTCACCTTTCAAGGGTCTGGGACCCTCCCTGTGCTCCTGGGACCCATGCTGGCTTCCCCAGGCTCATGGCTTAACCCAACATGTGGAAGAGGCCCATGCCAAACATCCCAGGACAGCACTGCACCTCTGCTGTTTGGCTCTGGTGAGGAAACAGGGTTTATTAACTCAACTGCAGTACGCAGCTACCACACCTGGACTGTGTACAGATCGCATCTCCAATGTGTGCATTGCTGCGAGGTCTCCACAGCATGCCCCATCTCCAGGAACTGACATGACCTATCGCTCCTCACAGACTGCACAGTGAAGACAGACACCTGGCTTCAGGGTTTAAATGCGATTAAAGGATAAATGATTAAAAGCTAAATATTCCTGGCCACAGGTAATGCTCAAGTTCTCAGCTGAAGGCTTCTGCAAGCACCAGATTTTCTTGGAAAAATAGTCGCCGTATTACCAGAACCAAGTTCTCAGTCACAACTCAAAGTCTTATGACAAAACAAACTCCTAGGCCTTTAGATTACTTTCCCAATATTTTATGTGTGTTTTGAAGTCACAATCATTTGCCACAGACATGGAAGCTAGCAACAGATCTTCTTTATTTCAAATAAAATGGAAGATCATTCAAAATCACATGAGCGCAAGCAGTTAAGCTTTATAATACATCAATATAATACAGCGAGCATCACAAAGATAGACATTAGTCAACACTAAAAATGCTAAAACCGTCTCCTTTAGGAGTCAACTTCTCCTCAGTGTTTTTAATGTCAGTTTTCCATATTATTTTCCATTTTCAGGGGCCAGCTCATACTTAAGATTCCTAAGCAGAAGTGCCTGTTTCTCTTATTTTCCTGCAATATTCCTAATCTTTCTGGGTTTTGAAGGCTGGAAGATGTTATACATACCCTATGCCTTGTCCATTTTTTGGTTTTTTTTTTCATTCTAACCTACAGCACAATTTCTCTGTTTCCTGTCAGCCCCTATATTCTTAAGTTTAAGGGTTTTTTTCCTCAGTGACCTGAAGGTGGGAATTCTGCTCTCAGACAGCAATGTGAAGGTTATTCCTACTCTAAAGCTATTCTTCTCCCCCGGGATCCACACCCAGCTCCATGTGAGGAGTAAAACCCAGTGTGGCAGAAGGATGGGGCTCGACAGACTCCTCTGAGAGCCCTGTTGGGCAAATTCACTCTTTTCTTGAGACAGGTCCTTTTCCTACTTCAGCTGGCAGAATAAGCAGCTGTCTTCAAGGAGGTTCACCCCAGCTTGAAACAGACTTCTGCACTGTTGAGAGTCACTCAGGGGTTTTCTTGGTTTGAGTGCAGCCGCCCAGTGCTCCTACCTCCTGCTCCTGCCTCCTGCTCCTGCCCAGGAAAGTGACTTCTGCCCCAAAGGGCTCCCCTGGCCTTGCTTCAAGTAACAAGCAACAGACATGAACATCAGCTCAAGTCTGACCAGGTTTGGCAGCTGGCGTTAACTTGCAAAGGCACCTGCAGAGATGAGGGAATTCAGAGTCGGATATTAGAACCTTTTCAAAGCCATTTAATTAGTCCGACAATGGCTCCGTTTCTCAAAGTATTTCTTTTTATGTTGTGCCCATTAGAAACCCTCAATCATTCATAGCATTATAATTTATGGTTATGGTTTTGAGTCCCAGTGAATAATTTAAGCTGCATGGACTATGAAGGTTTTATTACTAGGTTAACTCTTCCTGTTTTTTCTATGGCAGTTCTTTGAAACGCAGGCCGCTGATGTTGCTACTTGTGACTCACCATCTTAGCCAGTATTTTTGATGTGAAAAAAAAATCAATTATTAAATGGAACATTTTCCTCTTCAGAAACCAGTCCTTTTAACTGTTTCCTATGCAAAGCAGACACGAAGCTGTTTATGAACAGGGATTACATTCCTTGAATCTGCTGATATTGCTGAGCACCTGGGCTTAGTGAATCTGAGCACAGGAAAATTTAGATTGAGCCTCAGTTTAAAAAACTATTCTAGGGAGCCCCTTCAGCCAATAAACTATTTTTTCAAGATGATGAAGACAGTGGAAATACTTGACCCTTCTGAGACTGGACCAAACAAAGACACAGACCTTATTCTGGCAAATTTTCATAACCATTTTAGCAGTATCGCTTTCTTCAGTGTTGGCAGCAAGAGAAACAAGATGATTTCCATGGTGAAGCATGAGAAGGCATTTAGCATTCTTGCACTAGTGTGCCACTGTTTGATATAAACCATTTTCCATAGTATGCCACTTATGTTCTGTGCTAAATGTGTGGTATAGCATAGTATGCATGTCATCAAGGAGACAACTCACACTGCTAGGAAAACCCTGACAGTAGATAATTTAATATAATTCTGTAAACTAAAAATCGTACCAGAAGCTTGCTTTCCTCCATCCCTCTTCAACCTGGTGTATTTGTCATCAAAGCTTTAATTGCATCCTTTCAGAGTGCAATCATCTTCTCTTCCCCCTGCCTTAGAGCCCTTTATTGGATTAAGCAGGATTTCTGGTAAATGATTGCTCTGAGATATCTACAGGGCTGAACTGCACCCTCCAAGCAGCAACTGAAATCCATAACCAGAGATTGGATAGCTGTAGGGACTGGAAAGCAGGGTCATTTCTTCTCTGGAGCTGTAATTTGAGTAAAACCCAGGGAAAGCTGACAGGAGACAAATTATAGTCTGATACAAGCATTTGTGATGGCTCGATTTGTTTCAGTGGATCTGTGCCAGCTTACACTCTCCTGGAGTCTGATTCCCTTGGCTTCAGTGGTGTTACATCAGCTGGGGAGCCAGACCAAGGCAGACACCAACATTCAACACCCTTCTGCCTGGGGGTGAGCAGGACAACCAAGGGTGCCCAGGGAGCATCTATACCAGTGTCTTCCCCTGCCAGTGCCAGCCAAACTAGCACACACCATGTCACGTCCCACATCTTAAGAGCACATACAGGGACATTGTGACTGTGGATCAGCTGGCACACACTTAGGTCTTGCCTTAATGAAGTTCCTGGGTGCGTCTGAATCCCTGTAGAGTTCAGGCTTTCCCTTCACTCCCCTGAGGGGAAAAATTCAATGAGGCACTGGAGTTCCTGTGTGACTCAACCTGTCATTAAAGCATTGGACCTTCTGCGTGAAATCTATCTGGTCAGAGGCTCCTAAGGCTCAAAATCTCCATCCCATGAATCCATCCCCATAACATCGCTAAAATGCAGTAGATACCTTATCTTGGCAAGGACAAAATACGAGTAGAACAGTTAGTGAATATTTTTTCAGTGATGTGTCCCACTGGTTCCTGTAGCAAGACAGGGCAGCAGATCCTGTTGGGATTTTACAGCTTTAAGGTAAGCAGCCAAGCATGTAAACCAGTGATGAGCTTTATTTGCACTACAACTGGAAAAAAAGAAGAAACTTCTTTTTTATCAAGCTAATCCTTATCCACTTTATATCTTTGCTCAAGGACTACTTGTAGTATATTACAGATGAATCCTTCTCTGGGGAAGTGCTGATGAGAGCCCATCCTGAGCACGCAAAAGACATAAGCTCCTCAAGTGCTCGGACCTATAGAGGGAAAACAAATGGGACTACAACAGCTGAGGAGCTTGTGTGTATTTTTGGATTTCACTGAAGTGAAGACTCTCTGGGATACAGATTTAGTTCCCACTGTCGTTGTTCCAGCTGCCTTGAAGTGGAGATGACAAAGTTTCTCATAAATAGATTGAAAGGTCATTTGATTTCACTGTTGCTTTATTTCAATACCTTTATGTCCTCAACTGAAATGTTACTGTGCATCTTCTTCAGAGATACTCCTCAGTGATTACCAATTATGACACATTAGGTGTACATAGAGCATAAGAGATCACAGGCCAACATCTGTTCTTAATTATAGTGGCATAAATTTAATAATCCCACTGACTTCAGCAGAGACACTAATGATTTACACAACTATAAATGAAAACACGATTTGGCCTTTACAGTCTAGACTTTACATCAAGGCACATCTCTATCTTCTGAAAATTAAGACTACTAAGAACAACGGAAATATCATTAACTCTGTAAGAATGAGTACCATTTCTACGTCACTAGCATGATACTCTTTTCCTTACAGTATGCTCAATGCTGGTGTATGTTAAAGGTTAACTGATCATTTGTCAGTAGGACGTTCCTTCCCTAAAGAAACAATGCTCTTCATCAGAATCCAAACTTTTGATAATGATAGCAAGATTATTCTGTCATTCTGATGGTTTTTCATTTCCATTTCATATTTATTTTTCCTATTATAACACAGGGGTAAAAATCTTCAGCATTGTAAGACATTTTTGTTTTCTCCAGTCTAAAGTATTCATTGATCTAGATCTTATTTCATCATTTTGGTTTGTTTCTCAGCAAGTTCTAACGCCAACAGTCAGAAATGTTAAGACTTCCTACGAAAAAAACACGGGGGTTTTTTTCTTCCATTTTATAAGGGAATGACTTTATCTAAATATTGTTAACCTAAAGATTTTGCTTAGACGTCAGTCATATTTTTATTATTTGCCAAAAAGATAATTAGACATATTAGTATTTTCACAAATTGCACATTTACCAGGACTTTTTCCTCTTTTATTTTTATATTTTGAAGTGGGAGAAATAACAGGAGATACCATATTTGTCCAAATGAGAGGAAAAGCAGTAGGGAAGAAGAAACATGAGATCTCTAGCATCATTGAAGCCCCTAAGATGGAGAGACTAGTATAACCCACTGGCACAACAATGAAGAACAGAAGGAAAAAGGAAGAACACGAAGCCTGTTGGCCCTGTTGCATGACTTCCCCCTCAAAAGTCCATCTATCCTCATTCACCAAAGTCATCCCCTTCACAAGACTCTCCTCCAAATTTAAGCACTGGAGATGCAGACTTGAGATCATTGGGTGAGCCATCACCAAGGCCTCCCCCACTGCGCTCCTGATGGGGTGGTAGGTCTCATGGCACGGGGTGAAGGATAAGAGAGGAGTGAGTCTGCACTGGCATTTAATTTACTGGCTGATGTAGGGCAGCTGGATGCATCTCTCAAGAAGCTACAGACCACACGTTTCTGCTGTGCTTGAAAAGAAAGGCAGGTATTAGCTGGAAAGTGGAAACTGGAAGGCAGACAGCTGCAAGCTGTGAGCACCCAATAATATTTTTAAGGAATATATTTAGGGGGCTCAAATGCACTGGGGGAAGGGGCTGAGATGCTGCTCAGTCTCTAAAGGCTCTTGTCTAGTCTCTAAAGAGCCTGAGGAACAAGCCCCCCAAGTTGAGGTTCAAGTATAAAATGAATTTAGAATGAAAATTAGAGGCCTTATGCAACCTGTGTGAATGTAAAAGGACTGAAGGTAGATGTCAGGTTGAAGACTTTCATTTGGCTATAAATAACATCAAGAATGGGAAGAAGTCATGTCAAAAAAGTTATGACTTCGCAGTAGTTGCTTGAAAGTCATTATACAATTCTAAATGCTATTTACTGTGTTTTATTTGAGGGGTAAATATTAGGTATTTTATGAAACTTCCTCCTCTAAACCTGACTGGGAAATATTACTGCTTGGATTTTTGTTACGATTGTGGCTTCTGTAAGTCCTGAAAAAAAATAACTCTGTTCTATACTTTACAAATAATCAAAATGAATACAGGCAAAAAGGAAGTGTAAAAGAATTTTGCCCAATGCTGCTTAGCATCTCTTTCCTTTTTTTTCAAACACAGAATGAAGCAAGTATCACAATGTGTCTTTTCTGAGCAAGCAGGAACTTTGTTTGGTGCAAGCTAGGGAAGAGATTTGGATCATTCCTTATTATTTCTATAAATTTTCCTGCCTACTTATCTGTCTATCTAATTGCCCCTCATCACCTGAGCACTTAGCATTTGAGTATCTATTCTGACTCCTTGTTGCGGATCAGCAACGGCAGAGAGATTATGTATGCTACAGGTTTTTTTACAGGTAGTTATTTATTAGCATTGCTACTTGATATCTTGTAATGCCCAAAACCAAGGATAATCTGTTATGTTCATTCCAAGTAAAAAAAAAAAAAAAGAAAAAAAAGGTATATGCAGGGACTGCGGAGACAGATAATTATAGAAAGAGCACCATCTATTGTCAAGTAAAAAATATTAATGCTGTTTATAGGCACCAAGCTTCAATGATGTGGAGACAGCTGTGGGATTTGGACCTATGCCAGAAGCTAAGCAAAACATACTCTGAATGCTTTTGGCCCCAAGATGAAATGGTCTGGGTGATACGAATGTCTTATGTCTCATAAAATATGAGCCACTGTAGCTTACGTGGGACTGTGAGGTTTTTATGTCATTTTTTTATAGGAGCCTGTTAGAAGTGGGTCATGAATGAAAATTGAGCGATAACTTGGTGAATGGGGACAGCTGCGATGTTTAATGTGATATTTGGATTAAGTGGGGAGAAAAAGAATGAAGCATGAGAAGTCCCAGCTGGCTGCAGGCAGCACTCAGCTCTGGGCACGGTGCAGTGTGGCTCTTGTCCAAAAAGAGTAGCTGCAGAACAATTTGGTTGAGGTGAGTCCCCTCTGGCAGAGTCCCCTCTGCTGGATGCAGCAGCTCAGGAGCAATCTCGCTCTGACAGAGACAGGGTGCTGCCAGGCAACCCAAACCAGAGCTGGCTCTCTTTGCCACCTCCATCACCTGGTGCAGACAAGCTCAGACCTCCTGCTCTTACTCTGCTTCTCAGAAGACACTGATAAAGACCCTGGACTGGTTTGGGGTTTTGCCAGATTTATATTTGGAGATGGGAAGAAGGGAAGGAGATAATTCCTCAGTGATTGTTCGGAAAGAGTGACTCATCCCAGGCAACACAAGTTGTTATGCCAAGCATTTCATAAATCATTTATTCAGCTCTCTGCGTTTTCAGTAGACAGCCTTCTTATTGATTTAATGTCTTAATAAAAATGAAGGGCAATGATTCTCCAGACCAGCTTGTGTGGCCTTTTCTTCTTGCAGATAACAGAAAAGAGAGGAGGTGCCAAAGGAAGCTAATGGGAATGAATAACTTCTTTCCCTTTCCTTCATAAGCTTTTCCATGTCACTGATGCTTTCTTGGGACTTCCCACACATACACAAAAAAATAAGGTTACAAGGACACCCCAAACCAACAGAAAATGCATCTCATCAGCTTCATGCAACCTGCTCACTCTGTCGCTCCACACGTGCGCTTATGTCCCTTGGAAGAGAACTTACCAACATCCAGGATATTCAGTGATACAGGGCCTAAAGGAGGGCATCAACTTTGTCTTCAAAATAGGTGATTTTTTAAAAGAACATACCCCTATCTAGCAGCTTGAGCATGAGGGTTGGAGTGGGGAATAAAGCAAAATACAGATATTGGCCCAAACCACCAGCAAGAAGTCGGCTGTTTATAGCAGGGGAGAGGGAAAGCGGGTCCCATGTGGGCCAGGCAGCCAAAGGGACACTAGCATCTACCAACTACTCTGCAGGCAGACAAGCACCAGGTAGGTATGAGCAGGGAACATATCAGGGATGTGGAGATGAGGGAAAGCAGGCAGCTGTCAGCAGAAGCTACAAGGTTGCTTACCTGGTTCTTTGATGCCCACAATGACTGACTCTGCAGGAGGCTGTGCTGGGTTACTGATGCAGAAGAAAGGGCAAAAGCTTATTGATGTGGGCACAGGGGAGCTGACCATTTCATCTTGATACCCAAAACTAGAATTTCGTCTTTTATAGTAACTGGAATCAGAGCTATAATCCTGCTACTTGATATGCAAAAGTTAGAGACAGGGGTAACACCACCAAAAACAACAGCACAAAATCTTACTTTTCTTGGCTATCTGGCTAGATTTGCCTAGATACACAGCAGGTGACCCCTTCTTTCACTGCTGCTAGAGGCTCCCTGCCAGCAAAAGATGGGACCAGCCCAGTGCAATACATGAAAGGTAGTGCAGTGTCTGGGGAAGTACACTTCCCAGCACTGGACATGGCCAGAGACTGCAAACACTGCAAAAGCCCTCCAGCTTGTCTGGGCTGAGGAAGAAGGGGGTAGACGTGATGCTCTCTGTGTACTCTCTCTGACTCTAGCAGTGCACAACAGCCCATTTATGCCCTGTTCCCATGAAATAAGTAGGGCTTGAGCCAAGGCACAAAGCAGGATCCCATTCTCCTGTCCTCTTCCGTCTGAATCCTGCCTCATTTGTCTGTCCCTTGTGGGAAGCACTTCGAGCACAACTGATGCAACAGAGTGCAAAAGCATTTCTTTAAGATAATTATGAGCAAACCCCAGGCTGTGAGTCAAAAGGAACTTTTCTACCCTTCAGGTCTCCTACCTGCAAATGCAATTAGAATGAATGGATGAACGAACGAATGAATGAGCAAATACCTTATGAGGGACAAAAGAGCATTTGTTTCCTTTCCAGGTCTTTCAAATTCAGTGTTATTAATTGACTTAAAGGTCAATCCACTGTTTTATGGTCAGCCATGGGAGAAGGGGAAGAACTATTGTCCTTGATAATTACTCCATTGAAAAATATTCTCAATTTAATAGATTTTGCACTGATGAAAGGAATAGTGGACATGGTGTTTCACATGTACACCTTCCTTGAAAGGAGTTGAGGACTAGAAGTCCATTTGAATAGAAATCCATCTCTCTTCAGTCTATCAGTGCCAAATCACAGTGCCCTGTGTCTGGCCCTTCTAAGCCCATGCCTCAGGAGATTTATGCAGCTTCAGTAACTGCACTCACAGACTTTTTTCCCCTTAGTGGCACTGGTTTTGAAGGAAATAAATACATGAGTGCAAATCAAGGCAAGGCAAGCCAACAATGAAAATATATGTGCTCTGACTCCAGTCTCTAAACCAGGTCAAGTACAAGAACCAAGCAAACTGCCATTGTAAGCAGTGAAAAGTGATTTTTTTACCATTATTTCAGTGTACATAATCCAAAGAAGGATATTACAGTGGAAATATTATTTTATTTTTATATATTCAGGCTGCATGATGTCAGATCTTACATTTCCATTGAAACATACTGAATCTGAGGTAGACTGGGATTAAGCTACCTCACCTTCTCTGTAATCTAGTGAAACTTTTTTCTCTTTCACTCTTAGCGTCTTTCCTCCTTGATTATATGATAGTCTTATGGAGGCTTTTTCATCAGTAGATAGTAAAGTGCTTAACAGTGAGGAGGGGTGTTATAGTCTGTATTCATTCATAGGTGAACTAAGAGAGAAAATTGCTGAAACTACCCAGCAGAAGAGGTGGGAGTAATATCCAGCCTTCCAGTCCCTTACTGAAGCCCCTCATCTACATCAGCTAATATAATAGGTTATAAAGTAATACAATGGAAGTGCTTAGACTTTTATTTCCTACCTATTATATGTTTCACTTGCAATTGCATTACATAAACCTGACAAGGGGAACAGCAAAATAGTAATACTAAGACTAACAGCAAACTCTACAGTGGGAAAAAAAGGGAAGAATTAAGAGTAAGGTACCATTCAACCAGAAATATCCTGATAATTCATAAATACTGGAAATAACACAGAGAAGAAAACAAAAATGTATCCCCCATCAAGTGCAGCAAGCTCCAGCTGTACAACATTTATTTTGTTATCTGAGGTTTATAACAAAACTTTTTTTAAGCCTCAAGCACAAATGTGATTAAATGAAGGTGAATTTTCAGAGGTGATTGTTTGTTTGTTTGTTTAGCTATTTCTTTTTCCAGACAACACTGAAGAGAGCTTTCTTTCTGATGGTACTCCAGGTTGGAGTGTCAGGATTCAGAGGAAATTGTGGACAAATGGGAAAATGACAGTTGAATTCTCAGACTTATGCAGTGCCAAGTGCAGCAGCTCTGGATGTATGATTGGCTTGTCTGCTATGGAAGGAAATGCTAAGTAGGTGATCTCACAATTTTAAATGATAAGAACTAAGGAATCCATGGCTGAAAAGGGAAGATGAGTCTCATCTTTAATATCTGCATTCATCTCAGCAGCAATATGTTTCCTAAATACTTATCCTGTGAAAATCTGAGTGATATCTAACTTTGATAACAAATGATGGTGAAAGTTCTTCCCAGATGACATCCATCTGGTGGCTTGCCAGATGTATATTGAGTGTATATCACATTCAGCCTCATGAGAATTTTTAATCTTTAAAAGTAGAGCAATGAGATGAAAACCAAAAATATTTTTTACTCTCACATAACTTTTTTTCCTTAAAAAAATCCCATAAAATGTTTGAAATGTAAGAAGCAAACCTGTTTTCCAAGCAAGTCCCACATGGAGTTTAATCTTCGATAAATAAGTATTTCCAGGTGAAAATACCGTAAAGTTTCCTGGATGTTCCACTTACTGGACTGAGCTCCAGTGGTGCTGTATAAGAACTGGCACCACAAAGAGCTCCATCAGCACAGTTGTGGGGCTCTTCACAACAACACCAAGAAGTCAGGGGACCTGAGCTGTTCCCTAGCTTCGAGAGGTATTGTAAATGACAGGGAAAGACAAAGTTGTTACAGAGAAATACAGATGGGAAAAAGTGTGCTACGTTAGTCCTCAGAAGATTTGTATTCACCTGCTGGTACTCCTCCAACTTTTTCTGACAGTTTGAGGAAGCAATTCAGTATGTTCGGGTCTTTTTCTGTAAAACAGTGTCTTAAGGCTTCTCCTTCTCTTCATAATCACTGTTAGGAGAACAATCTCATGCAGGTAGAACTGTGTTTCACTAGCTATCTGCTGGAGAGAGCTAACTCCCTCCCAGTGGAGGGAGGCCCTGACATCACCAGGTCATTACTGTAGCATAAACAATAAAGATCAAGAGCATTTTGCCAAAAGGGCTTCTTTTTCCAGGGCTGCCAATTCAAAACCATTTGCCAGCACTGATTTTGCCTAAAAGGATGAGTGGCAAGCTAGCAACGACATGAGCCATCAGATCCCCTGGAAGCACAGGTGCTCTCGCAGTAGAGCCAGCTATTCAGGAGGAACAACATCAAGCTTGCAGAAAAGAAGACCTTAGAAACAAAATGAAGTCAAACTGATACTTACACTCGGGCCAGAGGCATTTTCCCATGTTGGTGACTTGTGAACTAGAAGATAAGGGAGCCACGGACATCATCTGTAAAGAGAAGACACAGTTTCCCAGTCAGTGGAAGCCTCTGCAACCAGTGTTCTCTTGAGACCACAGTGTCAACAGAGCATCAATGAGGCCTATTTGCCCTGTGCTCCTTGAAATCCTGCCCTGGACTTCTGAAGAAATCTGCCCAGTCTTTCTAGACTTCAACCATAAGCAAATCAAGGACAAAATCTTAGTGACCAGTGTCTGATCTCTGAACTAGTGCTCTGCTCCCGTAAACTGGACTCCAGCTGGGAATTACAGGGAACATTTTGGAGCAGGAAAGGTATTACCCTTATCTTCCTTTATTTGTTTTTTTCTTTTCCTTGAAATGTATCTCTCATTATGAAGCCTGATGGAGGTATAAAAAATAGGAGGGGAAGTGAAAGAGAGGGAGCTGCAACTAGGCTGCAAATGAATGGAAGGTTATGGACAAGGTGATAAGAATAAATTTTATGTCCAGGACTGGGGAATTATGGCACCTCTGCACGTCTTCGAGCCTTGTGGGACTACATGTTTTCTGAAGGAATTCTAAAGAGATTGGAGGCTCAAATGGGAGGGAAATGAGAGCTTTGCAGTGTGAGGGCTCAAATGTGCATGACTGTGTGCGTCTGGCATGAAAATAATTGAATCTTTCTCCCTCTGAAAAAGATGAAGAGGAGAGCAACCCAGGCCATGTCTTTGGGGAAATCAGCATATGCACAGAGCAGCAACTGTGGCATCTTGGGCATCTGCTGTTTCCAGCAGGGAACCAGCTTGTTCCTTTGGAGCTGCCTGGTAATTTTCATTTTCAGACCAAAGCCTTCTGAGAGCAGGGGGATTTGGCAGGGCAAAAGAGCATTCTACGAATATTTGTTTACTCAAGACTTGGATCTGACTTTCACCCACCATCTAATGTGTTCAAATATTTCTCTCACCTCCTGTAAGCAGTGCTCTCACATATAATACTTTTGCTACTCCTTTCTTCAGTAATACTGTTTATATGAGGATTGCAAGGCTCTTTACAAAGAAATGCTGGTATCACCACAGGGGAAGGCTAGAATCCAGGACAGAAGCTCTTCTTTCAAGGACATACAGCTTTAGTGCAGCAAGATCAAAACTTGATACCAAATTTGTTGGTTCTCTAAGCCTGCTACAGCACATCATTGTGTGTTCAACCTGCAGCTGCAGCCTACTTTGAATTAGAAATAAGACAACACCAAACACCCCCTGGCAAACATTTTGAAATTCTGTTCATTCCGAAATGGTTTGAACTGGCCTGTTTTTAATGTTCTCTTTGGTACTTTCACAGATTCTAATTTTATTTTGAAATATTATTATGGCACAAAAATACCATGGTTTTATTTATTTTATTTTTTCTTTTTTTTTAAATGGGAGAACGAAGTTTTTCTTATGGACTTAAAGAAGACAGGCAAAGAAGGACCCAACCTGCACAAACAAAGCCCCCAAACCCAAATATGCCTGAAACTTCTTACAAATAACTGTGCGAGCAACCCAGTGCTCTTTGTCATATAGGCATGGTTTCAAGAGCTGCAAAAAACAACCAACAGCCCAAAGGTCTGGGCTGAGCCCATCACTAGTTGCAAGATCATTTTCCAGGGTACAAATGTTGACATCAATGCAAACTCTCTAAAGATTCACCTTTTTCTTGCCAAAGACAAAGGCTGCTTGCTGTAATCAGGCTCCCGCAGCTAGATGGGAATTTAATTTTATTTTAGTAGTGTTCCAATTTTTTAAGGTGCCTTGGGAATGGGTAGTTTGGAATTAAGATTTTATTAGTCTTCTCTTGCATCCTACCTTTTTTGAGCACTGCTCAAATTTAGGATTAAGCCCCCACAGAGGGATCATGCTCCCTGCTGCTGGAAGGGCCCCAGAGTCCAAACAAAATGCCTGCTATCCTACAGGGAGTATCAACATAACTGGGTAGCTCAGGATTGTATCATCAGAGCAACCGGGTAGAAGAAGCTCTGGGGCCTCCATCCCCCTCTCAAAGAGCCCACGCTTGTTTTCAGCCTGCATTGAGATACACCTCTGTTTTTGCAATTCACTAACCTGAACTGACCTGAATTCTCTTAGACTTATAGTTTTATTTCATAAGCCCCTTTCTGAACAGTGACTGGAAACCGCCTTTCTTCCTCTAACTGTACATGCCCTGTAGAGCCATGTCAGGATGGGGAATGTTTAACCAAGTCAAGCAGAAGCAGAACAGCTTGCACCAGAGGGGCAGAGAGCTCTGTTCCAGAACACCCTGGCATTTGACGGCTTAAGCATGTTTTATTCTTAACTGTCTTGGAGAAAGAGATTCAGTTCCCTCCTCTGCCTCTGGAGGTTTGTGTTTGTTCCCTGCCTCCAGCATGACTGCTCTGATGATCAGCCTAGAGCAAGCTACAGGGAGCAAAGGATTCTCAAATTCCAGCCAAGCAGTGGCTCTGTTTGCATCCTCTGATGAACCCAGTTCACATCAGCTTGCAGGAACAAAACTTCTTCCTTGCAGAAGCAATTTCTTTACCAAGAAATTATCTCACCTTCTCTTTAGTGTACACAGTGAATTTCAAGTACTGGTATTAAAAGAAGTTTCACTATCAATCTCTACCTGGAAATCATGGCTCTAGCTGCTAATCTGTGTCCCTACTGTCATTGCAGTGAAGCAGGTATAACTCTCTGTTGGTGCAAAATTGCAACTGCAGAGCCAGGGGGGCCCAAATTGAATCAATTGTCTATACTTTGTCTTCCCTTTTACTTTGTAGAAAAACAGGATTTAATACTCTACTGCACAAATCAGGCTCTTCAGGTCTGCAAAGCTCTCCAAAGCAGAAATTAATGATAACACTTTTCATCCTTAGATATCAAAGTGCTGTGTGCAGGCATGTGATTACATCGTTTCCTCTGTTTTAGCAATGGAGTAACTCTTAAATATATGTCTCTCTGATTTGTTGAAGACCAGATATCAGGTAAATGGCAGATGAGCTAAATCTCCTAATTCCTAGTCTATGCTCTGTTGACTGACATTATAAAAGCTGGGGCTGGGAGGCTAGAGAAGGGAGGGAGAGGTGAGGAGAGCTGAGACTATGTCTCAGGCATTTAAATCAGAGTCTCCAAACACTCAGAAAAATGTACTCTGCCAGTGTGCCCACAAGTGCTAAATGGCAGCTGAGTGCTTTCAGGGGGTCTGGCAAACAAGGGCACAGCCATCATTTATTGGCAATTAAAAAACAGAAATGCAGTGTGCAAGTGAACTGCCTGCCACTTTGTAATCGAAGAGCACTTTGCAGTATTTATCAATTCTATGACCAAGAACGCATGAATTTTTAAATAATTGCTCCATTCACATCCTCACCACTGCATACTGAACTCGGCACATTTAAAAGCCATTAATTAATCATTTATTACTGATTATACTTCACGATGGCATCCCAGATTGCTCCTCTGGTGGTGGTAGTAAACATGTCATGGCAGTCCCTTGCTTCACATTCAAGAGACCAGCACATCAGCTGTCTCTGATAGCAAACTACTCACCCAGAAGTGCTCCTGTGCCTCTTTATCATGGCAGCGAGTCTGCAGCTTCGGGTAGCATAAGCTCATCCACAGTATAACACTGTTCCTCAGGATATATATTATGGCCGTGGAACCCTCAGCCAAGGCTGGAGGGAACGATTGGGCAGGGCTGCTGGGAACCTACTGCAGGACCAGATGAAAATGTGACCTCTACCAGGCCTGGAGAAGAATCATGACACTTTCCCCTCTGGCCTTCCCTGGACACACGCAGATAAGTGAATCCAGCATTCATGCTAAGGTTTTGTTCCAAAGGCTGGGTTTTTTTTAAATTTCCTGGGCTGTTTTGAACTACTAATTAGACTGTTTTCACCTCAGTCACAAATTGTCCATTCTACCAGTATGAGCCTGTTTCTAGCCTAGAAATTTCTTCTAAAGCCGTCTGAAATAGCTTCCTGAGTCTCCCTGTTACATTAACTCTTCAGATCTCAGATGAAAACTTCTTTCCCCCACCCCCTTTTTTTTTTTTCTCCAGCACTGGTCCGCTCTTGCTCTGTTCTAGTCTTTGTAAATTATTCACCATCCAACATCCTTTGCACCATAATTTCCTGTAATTTATGGTGTCTACTATGTTGTATTATTTAACACCAAAAAGCATTTCAGGATCCAGCTTAAGATGTATCAGGAAAGATGTAATGAATTGTGTTGTATAAAACCCCTAGACAATAAAATGGAAAACTATTAATAGCTTAATGATTGTTTTCTTGCTAATGTCTCAGTCTTTTGTGTTCATAGCAAGCTTGTCATGTTTATTAGACTGAGAAGGGGGCAGGAGCTTTTAAACTTGTTTGCCTCCTCTCGGAGAAATTGCTTTTTTCTTTCCAGCTTGTTAATGGAGTGTTAACAATATCCATGTGATAAGCTGCTTCCATCAGACAGTGAAGTCCACTAAATAATTTCCAGCAAAGTCTTAATTCCAGATCAGAAGTGCAGGAGGCAAGGCCGCAGCTGCTGGCAGTTTATTCAGCTTTCATCATAATGTCATATCAGACTAAATTATTGAAGATGACTGGCAATTTACATATCTCCTCTCTAAGTCAAACAAACTAGAGTTCCCATCAGTGTGTTACAGCTCACTGCATTTATAAAACTAGACTAGCAATCCAACTTGTTTGCATATTATATAGTGAGATGAGTGTAAAATAAAGTTTTATTTGGCAGGTGTGGAAGAACAGAAGCCTGTTACAGGCAGAAAGCATAAAGTCTAGATCAGCTCTTCTTGCCTGGTGAAGGACATGTCCACAGCCTGTTAACTTTCTGATTTTGACAACCATATGACTGACAGTGTAGGAATTTGCCCAACATTGAGGGATTCATTTTGTTGGGTTACTCTGTCTTTACACCAGAGTAAGAAAGAGGAGAATTAAGTTCATTAGTTTATATTGAAAGGAGCGAACAATAGTTATTAATCTAGACCAGTTTCTATCTTGAGTAACAACGTAACTTTCTATTAATTGTACTATGAAATTCACACTGGTTATGTTTTAAATGCACGAAGATTTTCTGGAGCTAGATCAGGTATCCTCTGTGCTATGGCTGTGAAAGTCAAGTGTCACCAACTTCTGCTTTACTTTCACATTCCAAAATTATTCATTTAGAGAACAGGATAAAAACAAATGTGTTATTCAGAACTGAGTAATAGCTTTCACTAGATACAGGGACTGCTGGATCAGATACATGGGTTTTTTACATGACATGTAACCATTTGATGCAAATCTGTGTCTTCAGTAAAAACTTTACTGAGAGAATAACAATTTCAAACTCAACTTCCAAGTGAAGATATCTATATGCAGAACCTATATCCCTACTTAGACATCCACATTAAGTGGTTTCATTTCTCAGAAAAGCTGATCACACTGGATCTGATTTTGTCTCAGAGCTTCTGAAATCAGACTGCTTCTGACATGCCTTAAAATTCATGGCTTTCACTGGGAGCAGTTCACATCAATATTTTTAAATGACTTACTCTTAAAGTGCAAATCTAACCAACCTAGTCTGAAAACCTCACCCTTTTTATATGACTGTTTATCGGGAACATGAGCTCAGTTTTTAGTCTCTCTGTAACAGTAATACTCATTCCACAGTGTCCTGGTTTTGTTAAAAACAAGACCAGTTTCTCTTTTAGTGAATTTTTTTCCTTTTAGCTAAGTTCTTCTTAGTAACTGCACTTTTCTGAAGTTGGATGTATGTTTTGGTAGACATAGCAATGGAATGCAAGGTCTCTGATAAGAATGCACATCACGTATTTGCAAGGAGAAGTAAACTGAACCGGTGACTAAAACTGACCAACTAAGTATTCCATCCCAACCACATCATACATCATATATAGGTGGGAGATCACAAGGATCTCGCTCTCTTTGACTGTGGTTGGCACCTGGGGAGGACTCTGCCTACTGTCCCCGCGATCTGAGGCCTAGTGACAGACTGAATCCAGTCCCAGTTTGCTGCGGAGTCCAACCCAGGACTTCCGAGTGCCTGCCCTGCGGCTGCTGGAGCAGTGTGGAGACAGGAAATCCAAGATTGGTTTTGTATATTTCGTATTATTTTCTCTATTTTATTAGTAGCATTAGTAAAACATTTTTAATTCTTTCCAGCTTGGAAGTCCTCTCTCTTTTCACCTCTCTTTGACCTCCTACTGCCTTTCCTTAGTGGGGAGGTGGGGGTTAACAAAGCATCTGCCATGGTTTATTGTCGCCCTGCATTAAATGGTGACACACACGGAAGTTATGACCTTTAATTCCTAAATAATAATATGATGCATCTGGTTTTGCGTGTTTTGAACTACAGTGAATTCCATTTCATTCCCTTGATAATGTCAGCCTTGTGTCTACTATCCCAATTGTGTATCAGCTTGGTTGGCTACATTGGGTTGACATACAAAAGACTATTCATTATAATAAGAACACACCACCTAATATTTGCCTTACGTTGATGTTACTGTTATTTCTCTTACTAAAGCCAAAGGGCATTAAGTGTAATTAACTGATCAGTATCTTATCCAGGAAGAATCTTGTAAAAAACATTGTAAATATATTGAGATGTCTTAAATGTATTAAAATGGGGTTAGGAATGGGGAAAAAAATGACAAGAAAACAATATAAATTACTGTTTTCCAGAGGGATCTCAAAATTCACCATCATGTAAAATATCACACCTGACCTCTACATTCAAAAAAGCAAGATAAATGGGCACAATAATAAAATGCATAGGAAAAAAGTAACTAAAGTCCACTGCAGGAATGCATCAGCAATGTGCATTAAAAAACTGATGATTTCTTACTGTTAAATCTTTCCTTACCAAATTGTAGGAACTGGGAACAGATTAATCCAGTGTTGCCCCCAGTAGAGCAGTAAGTAAGGAAATTACAAGATAATGAAATCCACAGTTAAAAGCAAACGCAAGCCCAGATAGGTAAATTGTTTGCACTTTTTGTCTATGGGACTGCAGGATATTTTTGATTATGTAGTACTAGGCTGGGAAAATGAAATTAGGCAGCAAATTGAAGAATCAGCTGGTGGGTACCCTGAGCAGTCCAAGCCCTGTTACTGAAAAGCATCCCAATAGGAGATTTTCCCTAGGTAGTTTCTCCTCTTTATAGAGCTGGTAGTTCTCCAAATTTATCAAGCAAAATTCTCAGGTGAATGCTGGATGGAAAAGAACCTGGACATAATGGTTTATTCAGCCTTTTGTCTGGGCGGTTGGTTTGTGGTTGATTAAAACCTGACAGTGTATCCATTTTTCCTAACCAGATAGGCCAGTCTAATAAAAGCTATTACCTGTTTTGCCATCTTGGCCTCTCTTGTACCTGCACGCCATCACTTACTGTCCCTCTGATGTGCATTACTGTGTCCTCTACTGCGATGACTTGCATGAACTGGGACACATCCCTGCTGCTGGGAAGGATTTTGCAACCAGTACTGCCAGGCACCAGGAGCTTTTGTGCTTTTCTCAGTCTGTAACTGCCTCTTTTCCTTTCTGATGTGCTCCAAATAATAGGAACACGGGGAAATGTTGTCATCACGCATTTGGTGAGGTCGAGAGAGGTTATGGAGTTTCTCACTGATCAGAACATGAGCCCTCCTGCAGTGGCATTCTTTGCTCCCTCTGCCTTGCAGCCACCACAGTCCCCACGTCCTCTACAGGAAACAAACATTACGGAGATTTCCGGGGAAACCAAGACTTGGATAAAGCATCTTGTCTTTCCTGATAAACTTAGCCAACTCCTTCACATGCAGCACACCAGGAGTCTATCAGCTCAAGCATAAATGCAGATTTCACTCAAACTGGTTTTAAAGCAGAATCATAAATACTGAGGAGTGTTACAATACCACAGGTTAAGCCTTTACTACTTTGCATATTCCATGTCTGTGGGGTCAGGAAATAATGAATATTTTTTGCCAGAAATTTTGTGTGCATCCAGCTGGTCAACATAAGGGTCAGAAGATGTTCGGTCTTTACTAAATGCAGTCTATTGGTTTCTATTATGAAAGGCAATAAGGGAGGGGGCTTCCAAAGTTTTGCTGTTAATCTTCTCAGTGGCTCCAGATACAAGTGATTGTGAAGAGAAACCAGAGACAGTGAATGCATCCCAACTGTCATACATACAGAGAAATGCTGGGAATCACCTATTCAATCTACTTCTATTATTACACTCAGAAAGTAAAGTGATACTTCAGTCCACAGAGAATCACTACTTTGTGATATTGTGCGAACAACATTGGCACAAATATGTGCCATTTTATGATGATGGCCTCACTGTGAAAGTTGCTAGCATTAAGAATTTTCTGGTATATGTCCATCTATAATTTTACGTTGTCCTAATTTCTATCACTGAAATGAGCCTAGAAATTGGTACAAATAGCAAGGAACATCCTAATTCAAGGAATGCAAATGGCAAAAGTTTCACTGTGTTATCTTAGGTTCTCCAGTCGAGCTGCAGGAGAAAAATGAAGCAAACGCCAACATATCAACCTCTAGTGTGCTTCCTGAGTGAAAAGGAAAGAACACTGATATAGTTTAAAAGGAGTTACATTGCAGCTGGTTAGAACAACAAAATTATCATGACAAGAATTGGCACTTCCACTAGGAGCTGGCTGGTGGTAAACAGGTTTTCAAGGAGGTATCTAGTTCAAGGTCTCATGTTACAAGCTGTCATTAGAGAATCACTGAATCATAGAATGGTTTGGGTTGGAAGGAACCTTAACAATCACCCAGTTCCAACCCTCCGCCATAGACAGGGACACCTTCCACTAGACCAGGTTGCTCAGAGACCTGTCCAGTCTGGCCTTGACCGCTTTCAGGGATGGGGCATCCACAGCTTCTCTGGGCAGCCTACTCCAGTGCCTCACCATCCTCCTGGTGAAGTATTATAGGTGGAGAATATGTCAAGAAAGTGAAAGACTTCACAGCCTATATCCAGGACAAACCTTCAGCACTGTGCTGAGAGCACTCTGATGCTACCTGGAGTGACACAAGCTTACTCGGCTGGAGTCAGTGAAAGACGTCAGCAAATATTTCAGCCCATGGATCCAACTAAATGACCACTGCACCAACACATCCAGAGCAGGCAGACAGATTCAGCTGTACCTTGTCTGCAGGAGGTCCTCAAGAACATATAGCAGAGGCCATTTTCTAAAGAAAGAATTGTTCTTTACATCTGAAATATCTAACAAGCTTTATAGCAATTACACCAAAGATTTCCAAAACCATGCTGGTTCTTGACAATATAGGCTGATTTCTGCAAAAATCTGGATACCAGGGAGTTAAGTGACAGTGTTTAGCCAGCAGCAGCAAGCTGTTTAGTTTATTTTTATGAAAACATAGCATTACATGCTATTTCTGGGTAATATAAAAAGTCATTGACAAGCTACATGAAGTAGAAAAGAGCACAGCAACATATTAATTTAAAAAACGGTAGTGGTAAGCAAGTTGCTGGAAGCTGGTAATGTGGTCTGCTTTTCCTTTCAGTCAGACACTTTAAGATGTACCTATTTCTCCTCTTCACTAAGAAAGCAGCATGCAGAAGGCAAACAGTCATCTTCCCCAGCCAGCACCCTCCAGTACTACTCTTCCTTGAAATAAAAAAGCCTCTTTCGCTCCTGATAAGAGAAGTAGCCTTGGACTCAGTGTAACAGGAAGCAACACTTGTATGCCTTACTGCATTTTTCTAATACAGTTCCCTGTTTCCTCCATGAAAAGAAACAACAACAACAACAACAAAGGAAGATATAAAACATGCTACTTCAGGTCAATTCTGGGTGAAATCTTTAGGATTTTCTGATAGATAGCATTGCCAAACTCACCTGTTAGTATATCAGTAATGCCTAGTCATGCATTAATTTACTTACCTGGAAGAATGAACATGTACCTCAGGCATGAGTTCAGGAGACTCAAATTCAGTCTGCACTTTTCGCTACAGCGTTCTTACTGTGACCTTGATCAAGTCACTGAATGTCCTTGTGTCTCATTTCCCCATTCATAAATTATGGCTCCCCTATATCACCAAAGGATATTCTTATGAAGCTAAAAATTCCTTCATCTGTCCAGCTTGTCTGCCAGAGAGGAAACTGAAAATAATGGGGAAAAGGTGGTACCAAATAAATGCTAAATTGAAACTTCAAGAGCTTGACTACGGGCCAAAATAATATCATGTGACATAGAAAAACCTAGAAAAAATAAAATCGAACTCCAGACCTTATTAATTCTAAACCCAGGCTTAATTTTACAAAGACATGAGTGTTGGGACAAGGGTAGACTTGCACAGCCATGAGTCAATATCTGCATGGGGAAGGGCACTAAGGAGATGTGGAAATGATCGTACCTGTTACAGGAGACCTACAAGAAACTGGCAGGACAATAATGTAAAATGTTGGTTGTTTAAGTGAGGACATAGAAGGACCAGTAGTTATGGGAGAAAATGACAGCTACAAGAGAGGGAAAGATAAGATCAGTTTAAATGAGGAAAAGCAGAGAAAATCACAATAATAGCAAAAAGATCTTGTCACTGGGCTTCCTGATAGGTGGCACACGAAGTTCCAAAACAACATATCCAATTTTGCACGTGGAAGTTGTTCTCGGTTGGAGAAGGTGGGAGGAAGAGGAGTGTTCTGGATTAAAACCCAGGTGTTTAGGAACCGTAGTGCTGCCAAGAAGCCTAATGACGGCTCAAATTGAGGCACCATATCATCTCCTCTCCTGTCAATCATGATGTCTGGTTACTATATCTCTCCTGCTGCACTCCAAACTCCTGGCAGAAGGAAGTAGCGTATTGCAAATCTCCTTCAGACAAGCTTCCAGCAGGAGATGAAGTCTTGCCATGGAGCAAATGCTGTACATGAGAATGAGACAGTGAGTCAGCTGAACTGCAGCTCCCTTGGGACACTCTGTGGCTTACCCAACTAGAGATTTCTTTGTAGAAAAATTTCAACCTGGTCCTTTTTTTTTTTTAACAAAAATTCAACTTTCTGTGGACGGGCAACACTTCTGTCTTGGGTAGAAAATCCAGTTTTCTGACGGAAAAAAAATGTATTTTAACAGTATCAACCACAGCTCTTTGTTTCTTTTGGATTCCTCTTAATTTTCTATCCTCTTAACATTTTCTAGAAGAATTCCTATAGTGTCTGTGTTGTGTCTTTAGGCATTAATTTTGCATCTCAGCAAAGCTCAGCTCAGTGGTTTATCTTAATTTTACACCAGGGCAAATCAAGTGCAGTGCTGCAGAACACAGTCAAAGTGCTTCCACTGGCACAAGGGTTTTCCCCTTGCATTTGTTCTTCATCACATTCTTTCAGAGCTGGACCTCCATATGCTGGATGCACTGATAGATATGCTTGAGCTAAATAAAGAGCTTTGAATACAGTCAACAGTTTCCACTCCAGCCTGAACACACCATGACTGCGTAGTAAGCTGGTATGGAACAACTTCTAGGTCTCGCTTCTGGCCCAGCTATGACACAGAGATTCAGTTTTCAGTGCAATGTTTTCATCCCATAATTTCATCACAACTAATTAGAACTAAATAGAACTATATACAATGTCTGTCTTAAAAACCTGCTTCCTTAGATTCCTCCTCTCATTTTACTGCTAAAACAATACTTCAGCTATGGATGTGCTGTGTCTAATGGAGACATTCTCTCCAGGTCTGAGGTGAGTCTAATTTCATGTCTCTTCTTACAACTGCTTCTCTGGTTTACCCATGCTTTATCTGTACAAGCAGTACAAGCCTCAGAGACCCTGAGGAAAACAGGTCCTCCTAAAGAAGCTCAGGGTGAGAGTCACCACCCATGGGCTCTGCATTCACTTTCTTCTTTCAGCTCAGTGCTCAGACCAGCCTGTAGCATTGGGGAAGCTGGCACTATTTCATAGCCTGCACCTCAGCCACTGGACCATTGCTGTATATTTTAGGGCTTTGGAGCTTCTTAAATCCTATGGGCTGGAATTTTTATCATAATGCACCAAATTCTGATCCCCTAATGCATTTACATCACAAACTTACCACTTCTCATCTCAAGGGAAAGGATGAGAGTCAGAGACAGAAAGTCACAAATTTCAAGTTCCTGTGGAGCTTCCATCCACATCTCCAGCAAAAAGTCCCACCCATTAAAGGTGGGAATCATCTCTCCTAACTGCAACCATTTACAAGTCAAATAACTCCCTAGATAATATGACTGAGACAGAAAAAAAGCACATCAGGTAGAAAATCAGTCCTGTACTGTGTTGTTCCCTGTCTTTGCTGTCTACACAAGTCTAGATAATGACCTCAGACTAATTTTTAAACGGCTGAGATTAAGGAAGATGAATCCTACCCATTAAAGTATGGTGGAACAGAGTACTAAATCTCCACTTCCAAGGACCTACAAATTTTTCCCATCCAGATATTGTCCATATACAGGCTGCTGCTGGGAACACTGATCACTGTTCTCTCTCTCTGCTATATTCTGGGTCCTGCCATCACCCGCATAGCCTTTTCTCTTGCTTTTCCCTTCCTATCTCTGAGGTGTCCCATGTTGCCTGGGGCAGGATTCTGCCTGAAGCCAGCATTCCTCTGGGTGCCTGTCTTAGTGCAGGTCATATCCACCTCTGTAAAACTCTGTTGTGGTGTTTTAGCATGAAAACTGTCACAGTTTTGTAATAAGTTCGACTTCAAGGGACAGCCCTTAAAGTTTTTCTTTAGAAAATAAATGCCAGCTAAAGGTTAATAAATAAAAGAGACAACTCTCAGTAGTTGCAGTCTGTCTCAGGGATTGTATTACTGGTCTGTATCACAATTCTTACTTAAGTATTAGCTAACATCAGATGGATTTTCTTCTATAAATACCTAATGTACTAAAATGGATTCTCCATTCCACTGTGTTGCAATAACTCTGCAAAGTAAATATAGCATAAAACCAGTGTGAAAGAACAGGAAAAAAAGGTTCAGCAGTCTGGATTCTGGTCCTATGACTCCTCATGTGCACTGAAACTGAGATTTATTTTGGCATAGTTTATATCAGGTCTGTTTCAGTTTGTGGTGTGAATGTTTCAGCAAACTATTGAATAAGTATCAAATATATATATATGATTATTTATTTTCTTCCCTTTACACGAATCCTTATAACTGTTCATAGACACACTAGCAGCTCATATCTCAGGCTATTCACTTGTTTGTAAGTTAATGGCTAAACGTGTCTGAAAAGTTTTCATTTTGCAGCCCTGTCAGTGACTGTTTGACAGGCCAGTGCATTCTCCTTCCTTGCCTATTTCTATTTGTCTCTCCTGCTCAGAGGGTTTCAGCGCTAAACCTTTCCACACTCTGCATTAGCAACCCACAGGTTGCTCTGAAAGCTGCTGGTAATTCTGCCATCATCTTCCAGCTTTTCTCTTTTGCATCCGTCAGCAGTGGTGATTTGTGACAGTGATTGTAACTAGAAACCACTCTCGGGCAGTGTGAAGTTGCAGGTGTTTTGTTCTTTTGTTTTTCTGCTCTGAAAAACTCACATGTTGATTTCAGTAAAAGAAGCTCACCTACTTCACTGTGATATAACAGAATTATGTAAAAATGCAGTTCATATATATTAATGTATATATGTATGAGATCAAAGGTATGTAATGCATTCATATACATATATAATTATTTGGATGTGTGTGTGTTACCCTCTATCTTCAGCCACACATGCCCACAGTTCTGTTTGTGGGTATTGAAGACAGTAGCAGGTAGACTGTGTTCTGTGATTTGGGCCAGTTCAATAAACTTCGTTTGAAACTGAGTGTGATTTCCTTCTGCATTTAGTTTCTTTTTTCACACCCCAGGTGGATCTTGAGCCAGCTTGCTCTTGCCTGTTTGGCTGAAATATAGCAGTTGGTTTTCCCAGGAGCAGCAACCAGCAAAGGTGTGGGACTCCAGCACCAGTCTGCAGGACCCCAAAGCACACGGGTGGGAAGTGAACCCTCACTCAGGAGACATGGCTGATGCTTTGCTCTTCATGGGCTATGCCTAGCACAGAATCACAGAATCACAGAATGGTTGAGGTTGGAAGGGACCTCTGGAGATCATTTAGTCCAACCCACCCGCTAAAACAGGGAGCATCACAGGGGCTACAACATTTGAGGCTGTCATTTGGCTCTGCAACCTCACATGGATGTTTCCCTTTAAATATGTGACCTAATGGTGCTGGCCTCTTTCTGGGCTAAAGGCTCAGGCTGAAGAGTTAAAGGGCATCTGCAACAACAACAGAGGCACTAAGTTCTCCATGAGGTAGTTGAGCTTGAAAGGTGCTACCTGTCTCCTTCCAGAAATGCATTCTCCCTTTACACAGAAACCTTGTGCTGACTCCACTTCCAGCCTGCTGCACTCCAACAGCACCCCAGTGTGTTGTATTGGGGCACTTGTATTTTCCAAAAATTGAGTTTCCACTCAATTCCAGCTTTCCAGGTGAAGGTAGATGTCTCCAGAGCCCTTTTAAGGATATCCTGAAGGAAACGGTAAAGGCAATTTATCTTTGAATTTCACAGGTGTGACCAAAAAGGGAGTGGAAGCTGTGACCTAAAAGCCTAGGATCTGCCTCCTACAGAAGAGGACTCTTGTCTGAAGCTGATGCCAGATATGACAAAACTGTGTGAGAAAAGAAACAAGTACAAAGGGGCACATTGCATGAACACTGAGTGCCAGAATAATAGATTGCAACCAGGTACACAGTGTACAATAAAAGTATTGAACTAAATACGAACACTAAAGAAATGCAAACAGACTGAAGCTACCAAAAAAACCTGCAGTATTGACCATAGCTGGACATCACATGTGAATCCACTGCAGATGGAGAGTGGAAGGAGAGAGTGAAGAAGAAATGGTGAGCTGAGAATTTAATGATTCCCCAAAACACACTTCAAATCCACCCCTGCACACCCCTGAAATCCCACTCTGAAATGGATGCAAACATAAATGAGTTCACTTTGAACACATGGCTCTTGGCAGATGTCCTGTCATCCTTGGCTCATGAGGAGTTTCCTTTAGGGATCTGTAAGCGCATTTGATGTGCAGGTATCAACTTGAGTTGTGGGGTATTCAGCCTCTTCACAAATATAAGTGTTTGCTGATGACTGCAGGAAGGGGCTATAGGTTCCATGGTTCAAGGTGTTCAGCTCTACGTGGTGGTTCTAAAATAACACAATGCAACAGATTTTGTTTGACTTCACTCCTTCCCAGCTGGTCTCAAAGCACCTGGGCTCTGTGTTTGCATCTGTAGTGCTGTCTGAAACAACAACTTTTGGGATTTGTGTGCTGTCATTCTCTGTTGGTTTCTTGCAAAATTTCTGTGCATCACAATGGCTAAGTTTCTCTTCGTGTTTTTTTTGGTACATTTTGTTTGCTTGCTTCCACTGGGCAGAGATGAAGACACAGAAGGTGCTCTGGGACTGTGAACAAATCCCCACTTTGATGCACAGACTGTGTTTAGATCCAGGTTTTTGGCTCAGCTGCCTACTTCAAATCCATGTAGGGATTCTCACATGCAAGATGATGTTCTGTTTTAACCAAATTAAAGAAACAGAGGAGAGCATAAAATGGAAGTGCAAATCCCAGTATCCTCAACTGCCCACAAACCTCATGAATACTTGAACCAGATGTTTTTCTGCAGCTCCTTCCATAGACACCAGGCCTGGATACAGGCTGAGCCCTGTAGCATTGTGCAGAGAAGAACAATGAACAAACACTATGGAAAGACCTGTCTCTTGGAGCATCCCAAAATCTTGACTAAGAGCTGGGTGCTTTCTCAAGTGCATAGAGCAACTCCTGCTTCCCAGTCACTCCCAGGAGCTTCGAGATTCCTGATGTCTCTGGGAGAAGTCTGATTCCCTACTATGACAGGTGTTGCGGTTGAGATGAACAAACAACATGGACCAAGTTCTTCCAGGATGAAAGTAGTAGATGCCATTTATTGCCATAAGTGCACTTTTATACAGTTTTACCAACTCACATGTCTCTTCACTATTGGTTACAAGTTACAGCAGTAACATCTCATTGGCTAATTTTGCTATCATCAATGTTACTCTTCTACTCCCTTCTCTCTCATGGGTACACCTTAATATCTCCAGATACTCATTTACTCCCATCTTTCTCATGGGTAGGCCTTAATATCTTCAAGGCTAGTTTCTATTCCCATGCCCTCCGTCAGGGAATCCACGGACCTACCATAGTTTCCCACGGACAGGACACAGCAAGACTGAGTTTGTCCACTTTGTTCACCATCTGAGGGGTTACCCAAGCAGCCCTGGCTTGTGTGAGCCCTCCACAGCACGACCACCTCCACAAGTACTATCTCTGTGAGTCAGAAACAAACTCCTGGGAGGGTTTGAAGCAACACCTCTTCATAGCAGGTTAGACTGCAAAGCAATGGTTTGGAGTAGTCAAGCACTGATCCCCGTACTGCACCTAACATCCACATGTTAACTTAATTCCATTTACTGCTGAGGGCATGTAAGAGTCATGGACCATGATGCTATCCATAGCACTGCAGATGAAATCTCCCTTCAAAGAGAAGTTACTATGTAGCTAAGTCAGGGAATGATGCAAGTATTGTCTAATGACAGGTGAGTCAGTGTGATGCTCGCTGTACGCAAAGCAGAAGAAGAAAAGGTTGGGAGCTCTGTGGAAACAGGCCTTTATCTTGAATCATGGGTGATTACTTTTAGTTTATCTTGTACAGCTCAAGTAGTCACAGAGTATCTGTCCTTTATCAAAGTCTGACCTTGCCTGAGTGGCTTTCTGCAATAGAGTCCCACTGGGCAGCTGCATGCTGCAAAGACAAATAGTTGTCTTGGGATTTTTGTCTTTCTTTAATTTCACTTAGTCACTACTTGTGCTTGTGTTATTGACTAGTGTCAAATGGGCTAGCAGAATGCCCCCTATTAAGTATATAATAAAATATATACCAGGGGACTACTCACCTTATGTGTAATCCTTTGAATAACCCACAATGGCAGTCTGAATCAATGGACTTCTGCACACAAATGAAAGGAAATGTAACGTTTTTTTGGTCATCCCAAAAGGGTATTAATGTTCTCCAAAAGCAGCAGCCAGTATTTTCCAAAAGATGCACTGATTTAGGGCAGCAGAATTTTTAGTATGCTCCTTTAAAAGTAGCTTAATTTTCAAAGAGCACTCAACACCTGGCAGCTAAAAATTAATTCTCTTTTATGAGATTAGCTATTTTAGACTACAAAACAGATATCTTTAAAGGCCTCAAAGTATTTGAAATTTTTGTTTAGAGGATTCAGCAAACTAAGGACACCAATGTTTGATCATGTGTTGATCACAATCTGAAACATCAGGAAGTAGCTTCCTTCCAAGAAAAAGCATTTGTAGGCACTATTTTCTTCCTTGCTTCTTAAACAAGTGCCATTGATATTTTTGGGAGCAGCACAATAACAGACTAAATGGGTCGTTAGATAAGGCAATTATTTGGTCAGTAGGTAAACAGGCAGATGTTTGTGGAGAGTCTGTGAAATCTAACTCTGTAACTGTTTCACATAATATCTGTACAGCCCATTCACTTCCAGTCTCCTTTTTAGTTTTGCAAATACAAGATCATGCTGAAAATGACTTTTCAGACCCTCAAGAAATATTTTCTTGTGCACCTCATAGCACCGTCTTTTCAAATGCAAAGTACTATATGCCATGCTACATTTATGCACTTCAGGTTTGATAGATGAGGGATGCTAATGGAATATAAACTATCAAATTAAAAACTTTCATATTAGGGATGCCAGCAGTGTTTGCTGTACCTAGGAATGTGAGATGGTGCTTGCAGTTTTTCTCTGCTTTATAATATGATGCAATATGCACATTCTCATGTCACCTTTTACAGAAAGGCAAATGTACAATTTTAATAAGAAGGCGTTCCAGAATCACAAGAAACTGCATCATTTTTACATTGAGCAGGTTCATTATGCAGCCTGTAGAAAGTGCCAGATGATTATACTTTGCACACAGACCTTAAGCCCGATTCTCTTCCTCCCATCTGTGTCAACTTTACTCTGATCATGCATCATTCATTCCAGTGCCAACATCCTGTCCCTGTCCTGCAATAGGACAGAGCATGGCTGGGGAACTGGAACAACCTCTCAAGTCCAGTGTTGTCACTCCTGTATATGACAGGGACTGCAGAGGAGTCAGGGAAAGACAAGGTGTGCTGAATGGATCTGAGTCAGACCCTCAACCCATGAAAACCACCACAGAACTCAGCACTTCTCAACTGACTCTGTGCAACAGTGTCCCAGCTGGTGGGGAACCTGGGCAGAAGCAGGCTGGGGTAAGAAGCGGGCTGGGACACAGGGTCTGTGTCTGACATCTCAAAGCTGTGATCTCAGAAGGCACTGATTTTCACCCCTTTTGGAAGGAGACAGTCATGGTGAGGTGGGTAGGTGAGCAGCTGGATCTCCTCCACCCGGACTGTTTGCCTGCATTCCCTCTTTTCCCCTTCCATGCTCTGTACAGTTCACTGATCAGATTGCAGCCTGTTTGTTGCTTAACACTGGAAGGCAAAGGAAGGTAAATTATAGGAAGGGAATCTTTCAATAAGCAATTTGTAAAGGATTTTTAGGACAGAGCAGTCTCCAGTGTGGGGTGTTGGTTCTATAAAAGGTTCCCCAGATTAGATGATATGGGATGCCAAACTGGGATAGGTGGGTAACTGTGCCAGCAGTGTGGCTGAGCACTTGTTCCTCCAGCTGCTGCTGGTGACGGTAATGCAGTTCAGTGCAGCTAACTGCAAGATTAATGGAACTGTTCAAATATTTAATCCTATAAAGGTATTACATGAAATGCTCACTGTAGCCTGCATGTTTTTCAGCTTGCCAACAATATATGTGTATGTGTGTGTGTGCGTGCTTCAGCATGGGGTCAGGGCAGGGAAAAGAAACAATAAATCCCATATAGTTACTGATGAATAAACATCATCACAGCTTCATATTTCTTACATGGGTATGGGGACATCTGCAAGGTTTTGGCAGTACAGGGAAGGCAGTAGGTCAGACCTGGGTGCTCTGGCTGGGCTTTGAAAGAGATATTGGCTGATCACAGGGCTGTTCATCTGTCTTGTACAAGTCACAACAAGGAGAGATGAGCTGTAGATGTGAGCAGTGGGAAAGGTGGGAAAGAGAGAAAGATCTCTCTGTCACCCTGAATTTTTAAATTTCTGGTGTGGAAATATGTCCTCTGTCCAAAAATATTTTGGTCAGTGTAGGATGCAGGCGAAGGAGCAGACAAATCCTCTGTAGTCATCACAGATCACAGTTTCTCATTCCTCACCCCATCACAAACCTGCTTTCTCGTTCAAAGCACTCTCAGCAAACTGAATCATTTCTTAACTCACTCCCCTGCCTTTGGTGCCCCGAAAAGACTTTCCTTACCCAACAGCTACAGCAGGCTGTGCCTGTGCAAGAGTCCCAGCCGTGTGTGCACGAGCCAGTGCCAGGCATGATGTGCCAGTGGCCATGATGTACGCTGAAGGGGCTCAGCACAGACCACAGACACCACCTGATTGCAACAGCAATGCCAGCAGCATCCATGCTTGCTTACAGCCAGTGCAGGTACCAGCCAAAAGCCAGGGCATTCCTGCACTGAAATAGAGAAGGCTTGGTTGCAGGAGGCCAAACAACCAACCTGTCTGCAAGAAAAGAGCATAGTTTTTTCGTGAGATGGATAGTTGTACATCTTTGCTGTCAGCTGTGTGATGTTGCTTTGGGTGGAGGCTGGCTGGATGACATGGTAAGGTCAGATGTCCTTCTGAGGCAACTACCCAAGTGCCTCCAAAGAGATGGCAGATTTGAGCTCACAAGAAGAGGAAGATGCCGGAAGGGGGAAGGTGGGACCAAGTGATGGGTTTGGAGCTGCACTTTGAGCAAGGTCAAGAGAAGTAGAGGGCCAAAGACATAATAAGTCAGGGAACACTTATTTCTAGAGCCCTTTATTTATCTTTTGCCTTAACTGAATTTCCTCTATTTCTTAGAAAGTTAATCACTTCAGTCAGCATCCTAAAACAACTTGGCTTTTTGAGCTTAACAACCTGACTTTTTGGCAGATTTTATTCTAAGTATGAGGCATAGGCATGGACAGATCAGCCTCCACTCAGTCTGGCTTGAGGTCTCGTCAGAGTGGAGAAGCAGGAAAATGTCATTTAAGGCAAAAAATTTTCACTCAAACTTTGAATGAGGGGGAAATGATTGTTAATCTCATTGACATTAAATGAAATACTCCCACTAACTCTGCTAGCAATATAGTAAGGAAGAACAAGCAGATGTGCTTGCTTTGCTTGTCCAGGTCAAGTACCAATGTCAAGATCCCCCAGGTCACTTCAACAAAGTGTTTTCATCCTGATGCATATGGAGAACCTAAAGGCAAGAAATGGAGGCTGCTGAATCTGCCTCCAGACACACTGTTTGTAGCCCTGTTGCACTGTACACACACCTCTGGCAAAGGCTGGACCAAAACCCCTAGCCCATTTCACATGAGGACGGTCTGGCCACCAGACTGCCATGGCTTTCTGATCAACACTGAGCTACCAGCTGCAGAATTATTATTTGCAAAGTGGCCTGCTCTTGTTTTGGAACTTCCTTCATTGCTTTTCCCATTACCGACACACCACAATTTATTGCATTTATTCTGACTCATCATGTGCAAAAAAATAGAGATTTAAGATGGCACCGTTCAGCTGTCCTAGGCCATCACTTTCATGTTGTGTATAGCAAAGGCCTCTAAGAGACGGGAAATAGTTTCTGGTGGTAAGAAGTATCTGGGACATAAGGGAAAGTGTTTTCATCCTGAATGAGTCTGGCGAGCATGTTAGTTCTCCTAATGGCTCCATTTAGTAGATAAACCCACAGACAAACACAGAGATAGCACAAGACAGTGATTTATTCAATAAATAAACCCCTTCCTCTCCCCTCAACTTGCAACTGGGAAAACTTCCTCACAGGTTTATTTGACCTGTTGTGTTTTTTTTCTCACAAATTGGTTGGTTCTAGCTCAGCCCAGCTTGGTGGAAACTACACAGACAGTCAGGTCATTTGCATAGGACTTCCATAAAGGCAAGGCCAAATTTCTCTTTTTCCCTACAGAAAAATTTCTGACCAAATGGAAAAGACAGTAGCATCAAGTAATGTTAACAGGCAGAAGGAATTATTAGGTTGGTGCAAAAGTAATTGCGGTTTTCGACCATGAATCATTATAAGTAGGTTCAAACACATCTTTATTAATCAAATAGGAACCATTACAATTAACATATTTTTCCAATGATAAATCATTTTTTTTAATTCCCGTAGCATAAAAGTCCATGCTTTGAGATTCAACAAATTCTCGGAAAACACTTTCTGCATCCTGCTGGTTGTGGAAACATTTTCCCTGCAAAAAGTTGTTGAGATGCTTGAAGAAGCAGTAATTGGTTGGCAAGAGGCCAGGTGAATATGGTAGAGGACACAAAACTTCGTAGCCCAATTTGTTCAACTTTCGAAGCATCAGTTGTGTCACATGTGGTTGGGCATTGTCATGGGGAAGAATTGGGCCCTTTCTGTTGACCAATGCTGGCTGCAGGTGTTGCAGTTTTCAGTGCATCTCACCGATTCGCTGAACATACTTCTCAGATTGAATGGTTTCACCACGATTCAGAAAGCTATAGCAGATCAGACTGGCAGCAGACCACGAAACGGTGATCATGACCTTTTCTTTGTGCAAGTTTGGCTTTGGGAAGTGCTTTGAAGGTTCTTCTTGGTCCAGCCACTGAGCTGATCATTGCTGATTGTTGTGTAAAATCCACTTTTTGTTGGATGTCACAATCCAATCAAGAAATGGTTAATTGTTGTTGCATAGAAGAAGATAACACTTCAAAACAACGTGTTTTTTTTATTTTCAGTGAGTTCATGAGGCACCTACTCATCGAGCTTTTTCACCTTTCTAATTTGCTTCAAATGCCAAATGACCATAGAATGGTCAACATTGAGTTCTTCAGCAACTTCCCATGCAGTTGTCAGAAGATCACCTTCAATGATTGCTCTCCATTGGCCGTTGTCAGTTGCCGATGGCCAGCCACTACGCTCCTCATCTTCAAGTCTCCTTTGCAAAACTTCTTGAATCACCACTGCACTGTACATTTGTTAGCAATTCCTGGGCCAAATGCATTGTTGATGTTGCAAGTTGTCTCTGCTGCTTTATGACCCATTGTGAACTTGAATAAGAAAATTACTCAAATTTGCTTTTTGTCTAACATCAGTAGGGGAAAAAAACAAACAAACAAACAAACCTCATCAAGCGAGAAAAGTGCATTAAAATGATGTATAACATAACCACATTTATTTAAGAATGTATTCCAATATCAAATGGCAAATTTCAACAATAGAAAAACCACTATTCCTTTTGCTTTTCCAGCATCCAAATGTTTTTCTCCTCTGCCCGAAATCTCCTTTCTCAGAAATATTTTATGGTGGATAGCCACACAGAGTCAGCAGGGAGGAGAGCTGGGTGAGGCTCCCCTCCACTCCCCAGCACTTTCCTGGGAGATGGGGACGGGGGGCAGAATTGCAGAATAAGTCAGGTTGCAAGGAACTGCAGGATGCTGTTCGTTCTAATCCCTGCTCCCAGCAGGGCAACTTGTCCATTTGAATTTTGAATTTCTCCAGTAGTGAAGATCCACAGACCCTCTGGGTCCTGTTTCAGTGCTGCACCATCTTCCTGGGGGATTTTTCACTACAAAGAAGAATTTTTCTTGCTGTAACTTGTATCCTTTGCTTCCTTTCTTAACATTGTGCACCTTTGAGAAGAGCCTGGCTTCATCTTCCCTATAACCTCCTTAAGTCAGGTGAAAAGACCAGTAAAATGCCCCTTTGTTTTCTCTTCTACAGGCTGAACAAATCAAATCTCTCCACCTTTTTTCTTACATCCTGCCAAGAGGGTCTTGCTCCATTTTGCTGATGTCTTTCTTGTACTGGGGGCACAAAACTGGACATGGTGGTTCCAGACACAGTCTGCTGCTGAGGAGAGATGCTGGTGAGGTAGCAGCTCTGAAGCCACACATGGAAAGCAGCTCAGTAATCTAAACAGGATCTGAAACCACAACCCTTTGCACAGCTATGAGCAGCTACTGCTACACAAGCAGAGCTTCCTGAAGATACTAGACACACCCTTGAAGCCCGAGGGAAACAAAGTAATTCAGGATGGATATGGAAAAGAAAATAACACCCAAGGGATCACGCAGAACAAAAAGGGGTGTTGCAGTTTGGTGTGGAATTACCTTTCGGAAAACACATTAGTCATCCTATTTACGTGAGTACAGTAAATCAGTATAAAGCCAAACAATCAGGCAATCAGCTGCAGAGACCTCGGAGGAGGGCAGAGCAATGACAGGTGACAGCTCTTTAAAAAATAATAGTGCTTTTCCTATGGGAGTCCCAGTTCATATCATTGCTGTGCACAGCGTGCAAAGATAAAGGTCCTTGTGCCCCACAGATGGCTCCAATTTCCCAAATAATTGATAGCTGGAGCTCTCCTCAGTGGATCAAGCAGAGGAACGAAAAAGGAGTGTGATAATAGCTACATTTTTAATTCAGCACAAACCTGATTTGGTTTGCACCTGGGTGTAGGCTGGCAGCAGCTGCACTGAGGCAGCTGCCCTGAGAAGGAAAGCAGGGACTGATAGCTCAATTGGGTTCTGAACCTCTCTGCAAACCGCCCGGACCTGCACCTAGGAAAGGTTACGTAAATAGCTCAGGCAAAATGACTGTGAAATAGCCAAAATCTTGATTTACTTCAATGGAAGTAATGTATGGACTCCCTATGCTGTATTTCACACCCACAGTCAAGCTGTCTTTATAAGGAATGAGAGGAGATGTAGAAGGAGGCGTGGGGTGAAAACAGACTTAACACTAGTGTACAAGAAGATCATTTTTTCTCCCACAGTAAAGAAGTGCAGCAGATTTCAAATCACAGAAAAAAAAAAAAAAAATGAGAGAGAGCAAATCCCACTGTTCTCTTCAGCCTTACCTGTAAATTATGATGGGCTTGGCAGGGGGTGAGTGAGGGGCAGGGGGGAGGTATTCACATCTTGGAACTATTAATCCAAACCTAAAAAGAGTGTAATGACAAAACCTAGTTTCAGAAGTGGAGTATCTTCGGTTTGGTGTTGCAGAAGCATGGGGTCAGCACTGTGTTGCATGAGGCAACACATACTGTGGTAACCAGGGTACTCTTGCTCCAACAACTGACAAACTGAAGTAGAGATTTCCATTGATGTTTTTTTGTTTTCTTTTGTGGCACACTCTGTTTATTTCTAGTGAAAGTGGAAAATACGGTAGATGGAACTATCATAAAGCTAGTGCCAGAGAGCTTGTTTCTTTTTTAACTGCCCAGATATCTCAGTAGTGGTCCACAGGGGTTCACAGGCAAATGAATGCGAAGAGGTGAGGCAGGCAACAGGGTGGAGGAACACAGCTGGGGGCCAGGCTTCCCTGGAGTTCAAGTGACTTGTCCAAGGCCATCTGGACACCTGTGTCATAGCCAGAGCCAGAGGGCAGGAGCTCTCAGCCAGTAGTTGTTTTCTTAATCATAAGACCCAGGTTCTTCCTAAGATAATAACAGACTAAGCAGGTGCTTTCTCTTTTTTCCAACCCATACGTAATAAGTGATTAGATGGACCACATCTTCCCTGAGATGGTGTTGCAGGATGGAAAAAGTGAGGAGCCTGTCCCAGCACCCTCTACCCAGGTCTCAACTTCTCAAGCAGGTGACCTGATGAAGAGGGAGCAAGATGAGAAGTCTGTGGGTGAATGTCTTGGATGCAGGCTGCGGAATGTGAAGAGGGGGTTTATTGAACTGCAGATTTGGTGCATGAGACATGACAGCTTGGCCTTCAAAACAGACACGCTGCCTGACTGGCAAGGCTGTCACTGCAGTTCAGACAGCTTGCAGGGGTTCACTGGGCCGTACTTTCAAAGGAGGCAAAAGCTGCAGGAATTGTTTGCCTGAATGTTTCACACTGCAACTGTGCATGCAATTAAACACACAGATACATGAGTAAACCTTGGCTCCAGCAGCCATGCTTGTACATTTAAATGCACGAAAAACTGTGGGTCTGCGCAATGATGGTGCAAGGAGAAGAAAGCTAATTGATTTTATCAGCACCAGGACTGGGTAAATAGCAATTCCCAGTTTCCTTCCGCTGCCTCCAGCGCTTCCAATTGCCTATTGTCCAACTGGAAACCATTCAACAGTTGCTACATCTGTATCTGGGCCAAACTAGGTTGTTCTCGTCTATTTTTGTGTTGGAGAGGCAAGGTATGTAGGGACGAAATCTAATACTTTTTATTCTATCATATTATTCTTCTCTTCCACTTTCCCAAAATGATAGTACCTTTATGTTGAATTGTCTTTTGTTGCGCTCTTCAGATCTCACACACTTCAGAGCCTTTCTTGCACAATGAATCCCTGGAAAACATCGCCTCCTTCCAGCTACAATAGCACTTTTGTTACTGCAACAATGTAGCAGCTGGGTGCTGAGGTTGAGATCGTGATACTTTGCTTCTGGAAGAAGTGGGTGTTTGTTAACCAGCCTGAGGACGAACTTGTACATGCAGGAGGTTACACCAGCAGCAGGTCTCGTACCACTGCTGGGCGCAAAGATTGGCAGGCAGCACCAGCCCACAGTCGTGCCTGTGTGTGCTATAAAATACCCAGCAAAGCAACCTCGACTTGCCACAAAAAATAGCAATAATATCTGCTAGAGAGATTTCTGCAGAATTTGGAGGGATAATGAGAAGAAAGGCATGTTCCTCTGACCCTTTATGACCTCTACAGCTACGGCGCTGCTGTATATGTTTAATCCCTTGAAAACTGAGAGGTTGGTCTGACCCTCCACTCATTCACAAAAAACCCCCACCAAGATTGACCAAATGATTCTCCTGGGTTTCCATTTCTCTGTTCTTTTCTAGAAAGAGCAAAAACAGTAAGTGTTTTGTTTGTTTGCTTGTTGAAACCATTTTCACAACATTCTTTTCACGGCTCGAGCCATTGCAAAGCATCCTCAAAGGGCTCCTGGGGAAGGCAACAGGAGCTGAGCAGTGCCACACTGCACAGAAAAACTGAGAAGCACACCGCACGCAAGGCTGGGGGCACAGAGAGAAGCAGCAGAGTTACAGGAGGAAGTCAGAGAGTAGGAGCAAAACCTGTTGTCAGTGTTGTCCTGATGAGCAGTGGGACAGGTATGCTAAAGAGTGAAAGAGGCGGAAGAAATCTTCTGACACAGGGGTGAGAGAGAGGCTTCAGCTGAGAACAGGAATGGATGTGATTAGGTTGGATGAAGGTGAAGGTGAGATGCAATAGGCTCAGGATGGTGGAGACCACATGTAGGTCACTACAGGAAATCAGTGCAGTAGCTGGAAAAAAGCTCTGTCTCCTTGCGCGTAAATTGAGGTTGAATTTGTAACACAGAACAAGCAATGCAACCAGGGACTGATGGAGCTGGTGTTAATACAGACTGAGTCTTTCTAGATGTCCTTGCCCTGTTCTGGACCTTTCAGCTATCACCAGCCCCCAGAGAATATCTTCTAAATTTCCACTTTCTGTACATGCAGGAAGTTAACTACAGGATCGCAGGCTGATTTCTGTCTATGACAGCTTATAGATGAGCATCACAAAGCAGGTTACTTCTTTGTTTGTTAGTTTTTTAAACTTGGGCTTTCTTTTTATTTTGTCTCTAGGTTGGAGGGAATGTCTTTGTTCTCCTCTCCCTGACTCACTGCCTGGCCAGCAGCTACACAAAGGTGTTGATCCTCTTTTCCAAAATTTCTCTGCAGGGCAGGTACTTCAAGCAGGCAGTGAGAGGTATATGCAAATACCAGAAGACAGGGCTTTTCAGGGCTTTGGAGGGAACAGGACACTGATAATATTGTCTGCCTGCTTAATCCCTCCAAAATCCCCTGGCTGAAAGACAGCCATGGCAGGTGTATGCAGATGGGTGAGGGAGAGCCACAAGGCACTTAGAGTGAAAATACTTGAGGGGAAAAAAAAAAAAAGCAAGGGAAAGAGTAGATCTGGAGTGAGGAAGGGAAAAGATATCTTAAAACATACTTGTTCAGTCATTTTGTGTGGCAGAGTTATCGGGAAAATCAGCCAGTGGCCCTGGCAGTCTTTCTCATGAGACATTTCACCCAGAAAGAGGGTAAACTGAGCCTAGCATGCAGAGCTATGGGTTCACATCCAAACCATTTTAGACCTGCCAAAAACCAGGGTCCTTCGATTGCTGCTCGGGAGCTGTCTGGAGTGAGGGGCCTTGATGCCCCAGAAAATACGGCCACATCACTAACCCACTTTAACAGGATTTAACCAGCCTGACACTCGCTCCTGGTCACAGGCGGCTGCCCCAGGACTAAGGGACAGGCAGCTTTCCAGCACTGCCCTGCCAGCCTGCGGGCCTCCTGGGGAGTGTGCAAGCAGCACCTGAGAGGACACCACGACCAGACTTTTTCCTCTGTGCTTCACAGCTGCAGCCCACAGGATGCCTGGGTTGCAACAGAGGTGGAGATAGAGAAGGACTGGAAGTTTACATTGTCTGCCCAGTTCTGAAACATCCCAAAATCAAAGGCTTTCCTTCACAGTATGCAACAGATATCCCTTTAATGTGTTTTTGCATCTAGGCAATAGCAAAGCTTCCACAAAATTAAGGACTTGGGAAATAATTCCTGCAGCCTCTGGCAGGCTGAAACCCTTAAAAATGCTTCCTTCCTTCTGCTGGGACTGCAGTGAATGAGGCTGCAGCAGGGAAACAAAAGGCCAAAAAGTCAGAGGGGATTCCCCACCCGGGCCGCATGCCTCAAGGGTCTGCACCAGAGTCAAGTCCCACCTCTGACATCTGTGTCCTTGCTGGTTGCCCAAATGTCCTTTTGTAGAGGACTTTTTTGTCAAGGTGAGAGTGGTGAGTGGCCGGATGGACAGAGGAAGGACAAGCAAGTGAAATTGATTCTTAGTCCAGGAGTTCACTGCTGTGATGCTGTCCTGCTCTGTGGTCATTGGAAAATACACTGTGTTCTCCAAAGACTGTTGTTATCAACTCTACCCTGGAGGAAATGGCTGGGTGCTCCGCATAACAAAACTTTAGCTGGAGATGACAGTGCTGAGCACTATAAAAACCACACCTGCAAGTTCTCTCCAGCTCAGTGTCCTCACACATGCATGGGAATAGCAGCATCTCCCCATCTCCCACAGTGGAAGAGTGCTCAGACATCTCTTGACAACAAAGATTGTTTATTACAATCATGTCAACAATAATTTAAAAAAAAAAAAAAACAGAGAGTAAAAGATCTCTTCAAATTCAGCATGTTATAGGCTGAAACAGAGTAATCTTTTTTTTTTCCCCAAGAGCTGAGCAACACAACAATGCAAATTTAAGTAGTGGAAAACAATTTGACCGTTTATAGGACTGTTTTTTCATGTAGTGTGCAGGGATAGTCCCCAGAGAGCCTTGTCGTGTCGCCTTGGATTATGAAGGATATAAGCTTAGCTCTGCTGGATCAACAAGCAGGGCAAAAAATGGAAGTCTCAATCAGGCTTGCTGGAGGAGGGAAAAAAAATCCTGCTATCTGTTATGTTCTGTTCCTCGAGTGGAGACAGAGGAGCAGGAAGAAAAAATAAGACAGTGGAGGAATGCAGGACAGTGAACATCAAGAATAAATTCGAATCAGTGGGACAGATTCCCCTCTGGGGCTGACTGACTTGGGGGACAAATGTTTTCTTACAGTGCCTTTCTGGAGCTAACACAGGTTTCATGATTCACATGCTGGTGGATCTAGGCTGCAGTACCAGCCAGCAAGAGAAGAATGCTCACTGCTGGCATAACAACAGCTTAACAACGTAAGTAGCTCAGCTGGAAATATTAATTCTGGAATTCTTAAAAAAAAAAAAAAAAAAGACCGTGCAGGTAGAGCCAGCCAGAATATTATTGATGAAGCATTTTGTTGAAGTGCAGTGTTTCACCAAAGTTGAAACATTCGATGGAAACATTAGCTATAACTAGGAGTCTCATCAGGAAGATCTCTGAGAAGCAGGTTCAACCCTCCCATCAGACCAGGAAATAGACCCTAGCAGAAAAATAAAAACACCTCTCAGCTTTTTCAGGCTGAAAAGAAATGTTCCTACAGAGTTCTGTTTTGGTAGGAAAAGCATGCACACAGATTTGTTTTTACTCAAAAATAAAGAACATTATTTTTGAGGCCTTGAAGGTGACCTCAGAAAGAGCATTTTCCATCTCCAGCTGCCGTTACATACAGGTCCAAATGCATCTTGAAGCCAGTGCTTCATATTCCTAAAACAGACAATAGAGTTACCAGCAAAGCTCCAGCCCTCAGTAGTTGTGATGCCTGTGGAGAGTTGTAGCAAATGACAGGAATAAGAACTAGGCACAGTTACACGAGACAGTAACAATTCCCAAAGACAGAAAACATACAGGACATGTAAGAAACAGTAATTTTGGGCTGAACTTGGGGACAGACTTTGTTCACAGCTGGCAACTGTTTACAGCATTAACAACAAAGCCCAGCCACCAGATCTTGGAAACCCAACTGCAGGTCAGTCCCAGGCAGTGTTTGCTGCCTGTATTCTCCTCCTGGCCCTTGCAAAGGTTTTACCACAATTCCTCAGCCCCGTCTTCTGAGACAGTTGCATATACCCCTTCATCCTGTCTGCTTCTCCTTTTTCTTGACTGTTTGCTATGGAGCCCTGCTTTTTGCTGTGTATCCCATCATTTCCCCTGAGTTTGACACAAACATTAGAACAACCCCGAGCAACCACTGCAGCAGATAGACAGGATGAGATTAATGAAAGAGCAAGTGTAATATTAGACATGTGTTATACTCTCACGTACTTCCAATAACAGGACTGAAATCACCATCACTTTTCTTAGGAAGTCTGGAAAATTCAAAGCATTGCAGGTTTCATTTCAGCACGAACATTTAAGGTTACTTTGGAGTGGAAAACCTTTTTCCTCCTAGTTTAGAGTGGAATAGTCTTAATTATTGCAATCAATCATGAAGGTTGTATGGCCACGTGGGGTGTAGAGATCACATGCATAAAGGTCTAGAGGTTTCCTTGCTGATAACTACTCCTAAACTTCTCTTTCTAATGGCTTGGGCCCTGACTCCAACAGGCATGAATAAAATGGGTTCAACTTTTGCCAGTATTGCATTTTGTGAAAGACATGGGATTCGCATCTTCTTCTTTCATCTGGTCCTATGGAATTTCTGCAACAAATGAGCGCTGCAGGGTCCAAAGTTTGCAGTCATGACAATGTCTCTGGCAGACTGGTCTCCACTTCCCACGTGAAAAAGACGTTTAAACCATGGTAAATAAGTGCTGCTAGAGGACTGGGACCTAAATGCTCCAAAGGACTGTCAAAACCCACTTAGTAATCCCAGCAGCACAATTCTAGTAGAGATAAGTATATGAGGAGGAGAAAATAAACTGCTCAGTAATTGAAGTCAGGTTGCACACTGACTTCATTGTCACAGGTTTTGCCCATAGGTTTTCCTGTAATGCACTTTTCTTCAAAAGGTACTAATAACCTCTTGCTTGCTACTAGGCAGAGGCTGCCATTGTTGCATGCTCAAATATCATAAGTTTCCAAATACCTATCCGGAAAGAATGATGGCAATAACTGCAAACACTCACGTTTGAAAAATACAGCACCTGATGTCTACTGAAATAGCACTCACACAGATGCAACTTCCAGCAGAAGGGTATTAACTGGTCCTATAAACAGGGAATTCTACCTCCAAAACCTAGAGGAGCATCCCCAGCAAGAGGAGGTTGCCCTGTGCTTCAGACCCAGCCTCACCAGTGAGTGTGGCAGTGTGAGGAGTCCTCAGGAGATGCCCAGCACCAGTAGTCCCCACTGTGCCACAAGGCTCACTGCTCAGCTAGCTCTTCTGCTCTCCCTCTCTGCAGAGCAGGATAAAACACAGCCTGCTTTAAGCCACTGCAGTATTCCTATCTCAACTATTTAGCTTATTTTTTTCTTTTTAATCCTCTTAACTATGTTCACTAATTCATAAGCCTATTTGCGTAGATACATTTTTTCATCAGCATTCCCCCCCGCTAATCTATCCAAGTTCTCTAAAATACCTTCTTATTCTACTTAAATAACACTCTTCATTCCTAATGACTTCTATCTCCTCTGCTTTAGTTCTGTAACATTAGTATTATTATTAGCTCCAAGAGTCTCTTGCCATTCCTTTCTAACAGTATTTCCCCTGTAAACACCTCTGTAGACTGAGCCCTTCAGCTTGAGAGAGGCTGTTGAAAAACAGGATCCAAATTACTTTCAGCCCAGGCACCCCATTAAAAATATTATTTTTATTTGTGTGTACAGTAGTGGGGCCAACACTGAGGATAAAAGCCACCACAGGTGAGCACTGACCACTGTGCTGAGATGGGCAGGTGTGAGAGAACACCTGGGGGTGCCCAAGGAAGTAGGGAAGCCATGGGCTCAGGCTGTTAAGCAGCTTTCTCCCGTCACTCATAGCTACTTTTCCTCAAAAATCAGAACAGAGAAATACTACAGGAGAGTCCGATGGACTACAGCAGGGGTCCCTGTCCAGGATGCTCTTCCTGTGCACAGTCAGCCCTGCACGTAACAGCAACTCTGGGCAGTGTTCACCGTAGGGGTGAGAAAGAAGCAATGCCTGTTCACAGAGGTGAGTAAGATAATGGCATGGCATGGCAATGCAATGAATGAGTGATCAGGGCAGTACCACCAGCACAGCAGAGGTGGAAGAACATGAAAGGTGACGGACAGAGGAGGGAGGATCATGGAAAGTGCGCTAAAAAGACTCACAGTTCTCTTTCCTCTTTGGGAGGCAATATTTGCATACACCCTCAGTAAAGCCAGACGGAAATATAACATGTTCCTGGAGACACCTTTTGAAGAAAATAATAGAAATTCATTTTTAGAAAACAGATTCCAGGACATTTTCTGTTCCTCAAATAGTACTTTTCATTTGAAGTGAAACATGTAATTTTGCTCACACCACAATTAAGAAAAAAATAGTTTGCTTCAGCACCTCTACTACTCTTTTCTTTTGCACTGTTGTATCGAACTAATAATGAGAGAAAAAAAAAAAAAAAAAAAAAACAAACCACAAGAAAATTAAGGAGAGGACATAATTAGCCACAACCCCCAAACAATATATCTCATTAGGTGCCAAAACACCACGTTTTACTCTGTCTGCATTGGCTGCAGGAGCTTCAGGAGCCCATGAAAGTCTGGGCTAAGACTTCAGCCTCCAGAGGCCACTGTACACCAATTGGCATCTAAGGAAGGAGGTTTACCTGCTGCCACAGAGATGTGCCCTCCAGCAACAGACCCCTGTGTGCCACCACTGTGCTGCATTTGTGCCCCAAGCACAGCCCCTTTCTGAGCCTCAAAGCTGCAACCACAGAAATGTCAGAGCGTGGCCCAAAATCACCACACAAAATGTTTGGCTCAAGGAAGTTGTCTGAAAACCAGCTCTGGATCTCAGTCCCATGGCCCAGGTCACTGTCTAGCACCAAGTGACCCCCCTGTGGTGCTGCGGTGACTGAAAAAGACTTTGGGACCTGCAAAGCCCCAGCAGCACATCTGACAGCTGCCATGGAGCCAGGCTGCCTGGAGGAAGCTGGCACAGCAGCTTCTGTTTCAGAAACGCTGCAGGATTTCTGCTGCTGGAAAATGCCATGGATAACAAAATGTAATTGTGCAGAATTTCCCTGAGGAGGCTGTCAAAGCTGGGACATTTTATCCCATTCAGGACTTTTTTTTTAAAGTAAAATTAATTTGACCGGTTGGTTTTATTAATTATTGCAGAATTCTGTTTAGCCTGTTCTGCTAACAGAGGCCAGAATATTTATCAGAAAAATAAACACACTGACATAGGAAGGGGTACAGATAAGAAAGTAAGCAGTGTGTTAGACCAGAGTCTATACCAAGCCATCACCCCGGTGTATCATTACAGACAGAGATCCACCATTGGCACGGAGGTATTTCAAATGGCACACACGTTCTGAGTTTTCTTACTTATCTGTTATAACTAAAGGTCTCTTGGCAATTTTCCATGGAAAAGAATATTATCTATACCAGCTCTCCACACAGGGAGTCACAATCTGCCAAGCTATGTTCCCCAGCCAGTTCACTGGATAGTCTGTTCTCTTTTGCTTGGACAATTGAGCAGCATTTGCTGCTCAATTGCTACTCAATTACTCAATTTGCAATTATATCTGATTTGGGTTAATTGTGAAGCACCTGCAGGACAGGCTGCTAAGAAGGATGCTATACACACAGCTTGCAGATACTATACATTGCCAAAGCGGTGCCTGGTGGGATCTCTATCTGGATACACAGTTTCTAGGGAGAGTTTCAGAGAATGAAAGAAGCTGCTGAAATTGGAGATATTTATTATTCTCTGTATGTGCTTTGTGTGTATTTGTATAGCTAACAAGATCAGAGCCTGTTTTGTTTGCTGAATTGATCCTTCATATTCTCCCAGTACAATTTAGGCTACCATTTGTTTCACTTACGCACCACAAGCACTCATAAATATTAGTGCGAATAAGCTCTAAACCTCCAGACTCATTTGTTGTGATATCTACTTTCAAACAGCAATCACGTCCAAGAGCAAGAAAACCATATGGCTTTTCTTTTAATTGAGCAGGTAGAAACAAACATAGTTAAATCTTAAGCCCTGGTACTGAATCCCCATCGTCCCTGGGCTGAATGTCATGATTTGCACCCCTACAAGGGGATGATAAGAGCTACTGGTGAAACCTCATGTTTTCCAAGGCCAGATTGCTGATGCTGCTTGGCACAGCCGTGTTAACGTACCAGAGCAGAGACATACCTTGTGGTTCCACTCACTAGTGTTTCCCATCCTGAGAGCCCAGGAGAGCCCACAAATAATATACTGCTTTCCCAAAGGAGCACAGAGCAGTGAGGTAGGAATCCCATCTCGTTTTCACTCCCGAAGGACCACATTATTAAATTCTGGCTGTATGATGGCATTGCTCCAGGCTAGTTTCCAGCCAGCCTCTAGTTTTATTGTCAGCTTGCTGGTTGTTATGGAATTGATTGAATCTGTCAAGGTTTTCTTGAGATGGGAGGGCAGGACTTAACTGGACAAGTACAGATCACTTTTCACATGCTCATCCTCTCTTACAAGAGAAATGCTGATTGCCTGTGGATGTGTTCTGAAAAGGAGTTGCAGAGGGATGGCACCTCAGTATATCCTGGAGTAAGTAATTGCAGTGCTTGAGAGACATCTCAGGGCCCCTGTATTTGTGCAAGTCAGTCTCCACATGGGCAGTAAGCCTGATATACCTAGAGCCTATAGGTATCATAAGTACAAAATATCTTTTTTGTGTGCTCCAATCTACAGTGCAAGGTTTTAACAAAGCTTTTAAAAAAATGAAGTTTATACTGCAACTGCCCACATCAGTTACTCACAGGTAGGTGGTGTCAAGTAATAAAATCCAAATGAAAAAAGGCTCTGCAAACCCCAGAAGTTTGAGGCTCACAGTTCCCTATACCTGAGTGGGTATTAGACCTCCCTGTGGGTAGGTGGCTTTGATGCACACCTAATGACTGCCCACCACCTCCTCTCCAGGGGTGCTTAAACCTTCCACTGGGTTTTGTAGGCAGCATCAGCCTACAAAAGCGAGATGGGCAGCCAGGTCCCCAAGGACACACATCTCTCTCTCTGGATACGAGACCCCCCCAACCCTTGTAAAGATTTGTTTTGTGGTTTCTCTTCATTTCTCCACTTCTCAGGCAGTGTTTAATGGAAACTACAGCAAAAAATGATCTGCTTCGTTGCTTTTCAATTAGATAAAAACTCCCATTAGTGATGCAATTAAGGCACCGTTTTCAAGACTGTTGTCTAACAGCCTCCTTGACATTTCACAGAGCTCATTTGTTTTGCTTTGTTTTTTTCCTTTTCACAAAAACAGATGCAAAATATGATTCATTTGCAGAAATGCAGACAAAGCAGAAAGACTCAAAGGAGTGGGAGCAGGATGAGGCGGGTATGCTGCAAGACTGAACAAGGAAGAAAGAGAGTAAAAAACAAATGCTTATGCTATACTGTAGAGTAAGTCCTAGCCAGGAGGAACAAGGCAGAGCAGAGGAAAAGACCAAAGTTCTCCCCATGATCCTACAGGGCTGTTTGTTGCTGGAAAACAGCAACCTGTACAGAACAGTGAAAATACAACAACATTATAGGTCAGAAACCTGTATTTTCATTGCGTTTCTTAAAGAGAATAAAAAGTTAAACAACTTTAAAATGTGGCAAAATATTTCGTATTTTCCTTTAAATATAAACAAAAATCCCCCCCAACAACCACAGTCTAAATTAATTTGTTTAGCTTTTTTTAAAAAATATGAAGCATTTGTCTTTACCATTGAATAAACATCTTTAACCATGAAATATCAAATTTTATGAATAATATTTGGAAACTAAATCAAATCCAGGGCTTGAAAAATGAGATGTCTCAGAAGGCACTTACAAATCACTTTCCATGGAGCTGCAGAGGTGGGGCGGGAGGGCAGGACCTATCTGAGCAGCAGTGCCAACAAGGAGAAGGGAAAACCAAACTCGTTTGTCTGTAGTGTACAGCACTTGTGGTAACACAGCTCACAAAGCACGGCCCTTTCTCTTCAGGTCTACCCAGACATTTCATGTGTTTATGCTGTCCTTGCCCCCTGCTCCCCATCTTTCTGATTGTCATTGTCTTCTGTTTTTCTTCTTCATGCAGATGTTTGAAAAGTGTTTCTTCTAGTAATTCAGAAGAAATTATTTTGCATAAAGTCTAGCTGACAGCTGACACTTTCATGCCTCTGGTAAAGAAAAAAAAAGAAGAGCTGGCGTTCAGCACCTGCTCCCTTTGAACTTCTCCAGCATTACAGCTCCATCAGGCCAAAAGCAGCAAACACAAAAATCCTATTATGAAAATATTTTTAGAGCCTGAGACCAGGGTTGCCAGAGATTTTAGTGCATGTAACACACAGCCACAAACATGTTAAAAGGTCAGACAGATTTCATTCATTTTTGACCCATTATCCAGGGGCTACTAGGAAACATTTCTTTCTATGAAAGAAGCAGCATTCCCCTCTTGTTTTTTCACTCATTCCCTGCTGGTCCTATGCAAAAGATTCCTTCCCCCTGAAATGCTGGTATTTTCTGCCTATAAAATCCTTCCTAAAAATATTCACATTTCTGCAAATCCTGAATGGGCTTAGACCCATCTACAATGTGTCACAAGAGGCTGAGATCTCAGTTGAGATCTCAGTGCAGCTTAGTCTTATCCTTTGCTCTAGTAAATATTTTAGTACAAAATAGACATTAAATCTTAGCTAAACTGTGTTGCAAACCTGATGAGAAGCCCAAGGAAGCAAACAGCCTGGTGTAAAAACCTACGTGCTCTGTTCACTGCCTCATTCATTGTCCATCACTGCAATATCCATGTTCAGATAATACTGCAGAGCTCCTGATTTTAGTTCCCTGGGTGATGTATAACAGACCTACACTTTCTCCTCTCTCTTTCTTCTCCAATAGTGCAACATTATTATATGTTTCTTTGTTTACCAGAAGTAGCTAAGGGTCTCAGTTAAAATCCTCTGGCAATAGGAGCAGGTGAGAAGTTAGGCAGCTGGAAGCATCTTCCTGTTACATTTTTGTTTAGATCCCAACTGACAGTGCTAGGAATGCTACAGATGAAACAAGAAAATAAGTCATGCTTAGTTCACTACCCACAAACCCTCCCTGTATGGTTCTCACAAACAAAAAACCCCCACCCTCTATTGAAAGAGGACCCTCCTTTTCAAATACATTTCCTCTCAGAGCAGGGTTGAGGCAGTGCAAGGACCTCAGCGAAACCAGTAGCAGATATTTTCACCTGCAGCCTGCTCATCCAGCTTCATCCCACCTCTTCTCCCCAGCAACCCTGAGGGCTAGTCCTCTCTTCTGTGTTGACACACAAGGCCTTAGTCAACAGCCACCACCACCCTCCTCCATTATCTCAGGAGAGGGGCAGAGGGGAGCTGTGGGAGAGGTGACTGGAAGCATTCCTGCCTTATGCATGTTTTATACCTGTGTAAAGGGGAAGGACTGATGGACTTCTTAAGTGCAGTACAGTAAGTTATTGAATGGTTTGCCTGAGGGGTCTTGCCAAGCTTCACTTTATCGGGCTGCCTAAATCCAGATTAAAGATGCATGGCTCTGCCAACTGCTGCTTTTCAATTTAGATGCTCACACCGTATGCTTATTTATTTATTTTCAGGATATTGATTTTGTCAGGAGGCAAAGTAAGGGTTGTAGGAAAAACTAGTAAGTCTAAAAGTCAACAGTGTTAGAATTTTAAGGGGCTAAGGAAATTTGTCTCTAAAATAAAATACTTGCCAAATACACCAGTTTTATCTAGGCTATGAAGTCTCAAGTTTGCTGCCATTCAAGGTCAATGACAAAGTACTGTTGACTTAGTTGGGAACAAGTCTGGAGCAAGATGCAGCTGCCAGTGAGTGATAACCTGGCAGGTATGGGAGTGGGTTATCAGAGTACCTGGCCGTGAGCTGCGTCTCCAGCATACCTGCAGGCAAGAGCAGTGTCAGTGAGCTATCCCAGGTTAGCTTCTCCGAAGTGAAACACTGTTGGAGTTATCACAGATTTGTACCTGGTGCTGCAATGTGACCCCATAGGTACCCAGGACTGCAGTCAGGCCAGTGCTTCCTGATGGTGCAGCTAGCAGATGCAGATTGCTGTCAAGGTGACTCCAGCCACACGGCGTGAGCCATTTCTGAAGGGACCCATGGCGGTATGACAAGGAGTGATGTGAGTAAAATAGCTCAGTTCTCTTGACATGTCTTCAGGGAGAGGAACGTAAAGAGCACCATTTTACCAATCCCAGCAATCATCACCATTTTACCTACTAGCACTAATTGTACAATTACTTCCTTAATCTATCAAGAGAACAAAAAAGTACTTAAACTTAGCAGATAGTTTGAATTAAGGGTTGGCTTTTTTTTTTTCTTTCAAACCTTTAAAACTATATTTGCTTGAAGTACTTTAAATGTTTTATTGCTCGTACTACAGTACATAACAAAGTAATTGTGTAATTAAGAGATAATGTCAATGCAATAGACCATTGTTGACAAGATAATAGCCTCCTGCTTCTATAGAAATGCCAAGGCAAAGCTAAAGAATATGCAGGAACAACATACATGCAGAAAATTAGATGGGATTGTTTGTTTTGAAACTGAACTGGCAAGCTCTGATTGGAACTAGCTGTAATTTCATATTATGGGTGACCATGGCTTTCCCAGCTGGGAAGTGCTAGCCATAGGTTTCCTGAGACACACAAACTGAACCAGAAAGCATGGTCTAGTATTTTAATACTGCTGGCAACCATGGGACTCATGTTCACACTGAATTGAAACCAAACAGCCAGCAGTGGGGGGAAAGTCAGGGTACTATTTTTGCCCCCCAATTCTGAAGCAGACAAGATGGATTGTCAGTCCTTCCTCAACAAGTCAGCAGATGGCTCAGTGGTGGCTCCTTGCCCATGAATACAGGATACTGAGATAACCCTGTGGATGCTCAGGGCTGGGATTTGGTAGGGAGACTACTCAACATGACCCAGGAAAGAATATAGCTACTCCTCAATGAGGACCATGTCCCTTACAGCATTCAGGACAAGGCTGAACCAGCATGTCAATACCAGTCATGTGATTTCCAGCATTTGTTATGGTTATTTATGTAAGAGGATTGTTTTCATCTTTTTTAAATGTACTTCGTGTACCCAGACACAGATAAATGAGCTCTTTGAGTTGTGTCTGTGTCTCGTACATGAAGCACATAAAAACCCATCACATTCGATGAATTAAAAGGTCAGAAAGTTGCAAACTCAGAGATAATAATAGGAGGTCTGTGCAAGCTTACTTCAGCCCTGTGCGTGTAAATCAGGTCTTATGGTCTTTAATTTCACGCCCACATACGCCACCTCTGAGCACCTTCACCGCCTGAAGTGCACAGTGGATCTGCTCCCTCTAGAAGCAGCTGTTTGGTATTTCATTTTATCTTCATTTTTCTATGTACAGCCCTAGGCCTTATTTATGTGCACTACGAAGACCTAATCTGAAGACAACATTAATCATAAGTTCTTCAAAGCATTCATCACTGCAGTGTTTGAGTGGTTTGCAAAGAAGTAATTAATTGATACACACTACAAATCTTGAGAAATGGTGTGGTACTGTTACTTCCAATGGAGATGGGGAACTGAAACAGTGAGATATTACATCTGAAATGTCCAGCAGGGCTGGGTGTTTCGTTTGGTAGTCCTGATTTGGTAGAGGATGTGAGGTTTTGCGGAACTTTAATTGCTTTGAGTCTGAGTGCTGATTTCTCTCCTCTGATTTACAAAGCAGACTCCACAGCTTGCATCATGCATAGGCAGGATATGGAAAATACAGAGTCAGTATCTCGCTGCCCAACATCACACAGGAACCCTGTGGCTGCAGCACAGACAGAACGCATTTTTCCAGGCAGCGTCACACTGATCCAACCACGACAACCCCATCAGCTGTCTTCTCTAGGCTCCTACTGCATTTGCTGTGAACATTTCCTCCCAATGTCTGCAACAGAGAAAGATGGATGTCCTGTAACCTGTGCTTTACCTTACCTGCAGAAGCACTTGAAACCCCTATTCTCCTGATTATCCAGGCTGGGGCCTTTTTCTGGAGAATACAGTGGTTCCCTTCTTTGTTATGTGTCAGGGTTTCTTTACTGGAGAAATCATGAAAAGCAGTTGATACATGTTCAAGTCTCTCCCTAACCTGCACTCTGTAGCCAGATCCACACTCTCAGAGGCCATCTGAGGACTGGAAACGTAGCCAAGAGTACCCCACAGAGCAGGACTAATCATGTTCACTGAATGAGACAGAAATCCTGTTGAAAAGTGTTGTAGGCCATCCCACAACTAAGGAATCAATCATAATGCACAGAGGGACCTAATTAGGGTTGTAAATTGTAGCAATCCTGTATTGTTAGGTTTTTTAAGCCACAGCATCCATAAGTCTCCAACAACTCAGACTCAGAATAATTAATGGGAATTAGAGCCAAGAAACACCTACCAAGTTTGGGAAGCAAGCACAGGTCCCTGGGCTAGTGGTGATCGGTAGCCAGTAAAGGGATGCAGGAGTTTGATGAAGGGACAAGTGATCCCAGCTCCCATCAGTGCCACACAAGGACAGCCAGGTGTTTTGAATGTGGGTTATTCCTGCATGCAGACCAGGTCCAGTAATGGCAATCTGCAGCAAAATGAAGCTCTCTCCAGACCAGGGACCAGTAGATGATGATGTGAGGCTCAGTAACTGTATCCTCTCTCTCTGCATGAGTCCCTTGCTAGCTGGCAGACCTCATCCAGGGAGAGGAGCAGGTGACTGCAAGTGGTATCAGCAAGGTGACTCGCAGATACTGCAAGTGGTACCAGCTGTCACTGGGATGCACTCCTGGAGGCATCCAGATATATGTCAAGTTCCCTTTCTACCACCTTCTGCTGCAGACCAGTATCTCTGCAGTCCTTCATAAGAAACACCTCTTTTAATCACTATCTGCCTGATTTTAAGCTCCTTGACTTTATAGCATCACTAGTGCCTATGTCGTAAGCCGTGTGTATCGAGATAACCTGTCCTCAACGACTGCATTGATCTCCTATTGGTATGGTGCAAGAGGTTCATTCATCTCACTTTCTCCTTGGCACACACTGACTCCTGCAATTGGGCTCCTGCTTAAAGAGAGAAAGTGCTTTTCCCTCCAATAAATGACTGAACATTTCATTCACGTCAGTTCAAAAAAAAGAGGGACCAGTATCTGTGACTAGGGCAAGAACATTTGTGTGATCACAAAACCACATAAAAATAAACCTATAATAGAGCAAACAAGTGCTTTTAACTGTCTTTCCATTTCTCTTTTCTTCTTTTTTTTACACAATTGTCAAAATTACATTGTCTTTTTGATGGCTAAAGTGCATCAGGTCTTCCAGAAGATAGAGACTGTAAAAAAAGCTGGGCTGGCTTTTCTGCCAAATCCTGCTACATGAAACACTCACATGTTCAGACTCTGGACAGATCATCATAAAGCCTGTCCAGACTTCAACAGCCTTTTCTTTTCTCTTCTCTTTTCTTTTTCTTTTTTTTCTTTTCTTTTCTTTTCTTTTCTTTTCTTTTCTTTTCTTTTCTTTTCTTTTCTTTTCTTTTCTTTTCNCTTTCCTTTCCCCTTTCCTTTCCTTTCCTTCCCTTTCCTTCCCTTTCCTTCCCTTTCCTTCCCTTTCCCTTTTCCTTTTCCTTTTCCTTTTCCTTTTCCTTTAGAAACTTAGTACTCTCAATCAACAATCCTCAAGGTTCTTATGTCAAGTCTTCCTCCACTAGCTCTGTAATGACATTCCCTGTTTTCCTGCTTGAAAATAGATAAACCCAGGCTATCCCATTCAATGACTTTCACAGCAAAAATGGTACAGGCAGCTGAGAAATTTAACATCAAAGGTGCTCCAGCCAGTGCTCTTACAGGGCAGTCAAGATGCAGCCCTGATTAAGCAACGAGGGAAAACCAATCTAAAAGTAGATAGCATTCAAGTCTACCTCTGTTAATAAGTGTCATCATTCTGGTGTTATAGATGATACTTCCTGCTTCATTATTTCATATTTAGATAGGATTTGTAGAGGGTCTATTAAAGCTGTAATGAATTAAGTGCCACTTCAGCTAAACTCTTAAGACTGTGCTTTAGTAAGATTTAATAATACATTTAAGGGCTTTATTAAGTAGGGATGTCCATAACTGCACACATAAGTTAGTGTTGAATCAGGAACATAATCACATTTTTAAGGATATAATTATTATTACCTTACAAGTGGAAAAGACTTTCAGATTCTAAGTTAACCGATCTTGGAAATGACAGATTCATTGCCCTGCCTTCATATCTATTTACAGGTTTGTGATTTCATGGGTGTCTGTCAGAACACATACTTAAAAGATATTCACTTAGGGAAAGTTCCTTCTGGAGAAACTGTCTGGACAAAGGCAATTTTGCAGGGTGTAGCAACATCCAGTGAAGGGTGAGGGGTGCACGGACACTGGCTTGCAGAGGAGGTGAGCTGATGAGGGGAACTTCTGATTCGTATGGCAGTGGCTCGCTGACATGTAGTTACAACAACCACATATCTGTCAGTCTTTGCAAAGGCAAATAAGCAGATGTTAGATCAGCAGGTTGCACTGGGCTTCTCAGATGGCTTGGAGCCATTTTTCTCCAGCTATTTACAGCTCTTGTTCCTGCTGAAAACTATGGTGGAAGTTCACTGGCACTTGATTCAGGCATCATCTCAAAGATCTCAATGATGCGTGTTCATCTTGCTTATTGACTCACTTGTCACAGCCAGCTATGCTGCTTTGTATCTACAATCAGAAATCTGCTCAGTGAGAACTATTCACAAACCTATCCCAATCTTCCAAGGAAGATAACATCGTATACTTCTGTAGCTTCCTGTTACGAAATGTAATTTAACAGTAAGGCAGCAGGTGGAATACCCAGTGGGTGGCCACTACTTTCCCTCCCACACCAGCTCCCATCTTATGCTTTGTAAGAGTTTCCCCATGGCAGAGACATGTGCCAAGACAGGATTTTTTAGTCCAATATGCCTGTGCTATTAGTCAAGCCCTGTGTCATGACCAGCATAATTGTGTTTGCTTGATACATTTGAGGAATAAGTGCAAGGGTCTCCATCAGCTGCAAATGAGTCAAGGTCTTTGGTTAGTTTAGTAATTAACCTCGGGAATTGTTCCAGTCACTCAAATATACACAGTACAGCGTGAGTAGATGCATAGCCAGTACAGGCTAAATACGCAAGCAGAGATCTTTCGAAGTGTATAATTTACCCAATTATAACATGGTACTTTGGTGCACGTTTTAGACTTATTTAGCTGTGCGTATTATTAACCCCTCCAGACCTCTCTAGCTTCCCTTATGAAGAGCATGCCACAGCAGACTCTGACTGTCAGCTTTCAGTTCCTCTCACACATGCTCCTTTCTCTTTCAGAGGATTTCCAGGGCAAACTAAAGCAGCAACACATGCAGACACTCAGTCGATGAGCTGCATGAAGTCCATTTGTATGGGGAGGCAGAGAGTCTGCAGAGACACCTGGGGTCCCTGGGCCATGGAAAGGGTGAGGGTCTCTGCCCAACTTTCCCCCGTCAAGGGCTCCCACTGTTGGCTGGGTAATGTGTTTTGCTCATTTGCACCTACTGAGTCTGAAGGCACAAGCGAAGTGTGGGAACTTTTTATGAATCCAAGCGGAATGATTCTTCTAATAAATTGTGGCCTGACCTTCAAAGCCTGGTCAAGGAGGTCAGCGCTTACGGAAGACATCTCATAGAAACCAATGCCTGGAGCTGACCTTTTCTTTCTATCAAGTCTATTGCCTTCCTTCATGACCAAACTAAGTGGCTGATCTTGCCACCCTTTGTAACCAGTTAAATTTGCATAAGAGCTAGCATAGCATAGGGTTGTGCTTATATCAATAACAGTGCAAAAATTAGCAAAATTTTTATCATCCATCTGTTACTATCCCATAGCTCCAATCTTCTTATTCTTAAAATTGGATCCTCCCACAAGGTGATCTATATTCTATAGGCAAACACTGTCTTATGCAATAAGCCAACACAGCTTTTATGGGTTATTTCACTCTACTCAAACCAAGGCCCAAATTAACAGTACTTTCAGATTGGCTGACCATTTCTTTCAATGTAAATGGGAGGAACAGAAAAACTATCATTAACCAACACAGGGTAATTCTTCATGTGAATTAGGTATTAATTTAATTTTCACATCTGAATGCCTCCCCCAGTTTGTACTTGTGCCACAACAATATCTGTATTTTGACCAGTATCACCTCTTGACACTAAAATCACTGAAAAATCTGTCATTTATTTTATTCGAACCAAAAGGCGCTTCATCTTTCCATTTATTTGTAAACCATTGAGACAGTTCAATCTCTTTGTTCACTTTTCTTGCAACCTAATACACACTGATGTGTATATTTTACTTTCAATGCTCTCTGAATTACATCTTCTGCTGTTTCATTAAGGGGACCTTGATGCAATAAACAAGCTGATTGCCATGGCAACCCTGCCAGCCTGACTCTGCCTGGGGCTGCTGCCAGAACATTTCCACTCTCCTCTCAGATCTGACGTGTCAAAGCCCAGGCTAATGTTCCCTTTCCATTTCAGGAGATTATTTCTCCATTACAGGTGGCATCTTTAGGCAGCCAAGCATCTGCTACCTAGAAGCGTGATGCTTTCCAAGTCAAAACAAGGTTTGAGGACAGTGACAAGCTGGGATCATCTGCACTCATAGGCTGAAGAGTGAAATGTTTTGACAAGCATGCACTGGAAACTGAGAAGAAAATGCTATTTGAGGCCAGTCAGAATGGGTTTTGCCAGTTCTCATAAAACCAATGCTTCACTACTTGAAGGTCCAGGTCATAGAGTACAGAGATGGCAGGAAGACCTCTTTTTTTTTTTTTCCTAATCTCGCTAGCTCTCATAGTTCTGAGACATATCACAATATGACCACTGGGACATACAAACTGCTCAATAACCAGAGTAAAAAATATCAAATATTCCCAGAAGTTTTGAGCTTTGTGACTGTAAACCAGAATCAGGATTTTGGGCATAATTTCTTTTTTGAAACTCTGGAGCCAATAACGCTGAAAGCTACCCCAGAGAGCTCAAGCTGACAGTCGTTGCATGGTATTCAGTAGCTGAAGGGGCAAGACAAGGTCTAAAGACCTAGCTGACAGCTAGGCTACACAGGGTCAGGTTGAGTATCAACAGCACAGTGCTGGGTGTCCACAGGTCTTCTTAAATAAAAGTTTCTTGCAGAGCTCTGCAGGATCCCAAAAGCCTACATTTTACTTATCTCCAGCCATACTGGAGAAATGGCTCCGGAAAAATGTCGGCACTGATTCCACTTCACCCCTAAGTGTTCACCTGAGGTTTCACTGGAGTCTTCAAAATTCAGAGGGTCCCAAAGGAAGTGTTATAACTGTTCAGTGTGATTTCCTGCAAGACAGCACACAGGCACAGATTTGGTTTGATGAAAGAACTGCTGAGTACTGGTAACTTCTGTTTGGGACAGACCTTTTTTAAGTAATCTTCTCTCTGTTCATTCACTTTTGTTTTTCTCCTGCTTCTTTGCTTCTGGGATCAAACAGAGACTGGAAATACTAAAATGCCACAAGAAGAGCTGTTCTTGTATTTTCTGGCCAGATTTGGGAAAGGAAGCTCTGGATATCTCTTGAGTAAGTCTGTTTGGGTCCTTCTGTTGTTGGCTTGGCATTACAGACAAGGGAGCAGAGCCAAGGATACACTACACAGCAAATAAATCATACAATGAATGTTGCCATTTCTGTACTTATTAATTGTCCAGGGGCAGACTGGAAATCTCTCAGATGTATCTCTTACTCACAGCCATCCATGAAATTTTCTAGTGAATAATTAGCAGTTGGCAGTTCGTTCCATTTGTGAGTGGTGCACTGTTAAATTCACATTTTCCAATTAATGCCCTAACCTCCATACTCACACAAAGTAGGGAAAAGGTGAAAATGAGGAGATTCTAAAAAGGGTAGAGCACATTTTGAAGGTAAATTCATGAAGTTTATAAGGCAGTTTGGAGGTATGCAGTAAGAAGTGTTTGGGAAACATAAGGAAGCATCATTGTGAGAAATAATATTTTCTATAAATAAAGTAAAATTCATTTTACCTGCATGAACACATTGACCTCTCCGGAGGTGCAATCTTAGTGTCTGATGCCAGGACCTCCAACACTAATCCAAAAGATTTATTCCACTATTATTAAGATAACAATGCTCACGGTGTTTTATTCCCGGCATTAAGTCACTCAGAGGGCAAAGACACTTGTGGCCAAGGTAAGCTCGTCTCCGAGCATGGCTCCGGTAGTATTAACTCCAAACCTGTTCCATGGGAGATGGTTTTACTAACTCCTTTGTTCAGCCTTATGCGGAAACCCTTATCCTCTCTGTCCTAGGAGTCACAATTATGCCATGCTTCACACTTTATTTCACATTTGTATTCTGTAGGTACCTTCTTTTCCCAAGTTACTTGGAAATTACTAGGGGGAGACACACCAGCCACCTCTCTCCCTTCTTTCCCTTTGCTGCTAATGAGAACTAGTGAATTTTACCCAACCATCGAACTGTCTGGTTTTGGTTTTCTGATTAATAGAATTATTAATCAGCAATAAAGTGCCTTATCACCCTTTCCTCCCCATTCCTGCAGATCCACTTTATTGCATGCTCTTTATTTGGTCTTCCTCCCTCATTTAACGTTTAGCCACATCACTGATCCAAGACAGTATCCAAATATCTAGTTTTTTTCTCCTAGTCTTCAATGGATTCTTGACTGGCCAATCATTCCAGCAGGTATGTATAAATGAGTTTAAAGATGGCAAGGAATTTTTCCATATCCTCTGGGTCAATGTCTCATTTCATGAACACATTTTCACAGGTTTTGCACGTTCATAAGAAGACAGATTTCACATATCTCTGTTCCAGTCACATCTTCTTGGCAGTCATAATGCAGTCCCCAAAACCTTTCAACAAAATAGAGTCAGCACAAGCAGCACCAGTGAAATTACTCCTCCTTATCCTCTGCACAACATACTGCTTTTTAATAGCAATCAGAGGCAGTAAGAGGTTTGGCTCTCTTAGACAATCTAGAAAAGAGTTCCTGTCTCAGAAATCTTACAGAGGAATCCAAAGCCAGAATTAGACACAAAAATGGAGGGAAACAGGAAATACCTGTGCCAGGGAAGTGATAAAAGCTCGTGGACTCTCTATGTGCACAGCTTTGCTTGCCACAACACATGCAGCAGAGCAGAGCACTTCTTAGTGGCACCCAATTGCTTCTCAGTCTTCCCAGCAAGCCTGACACTCGGGCTCACACTTGGGGCAGTACTTACCTTAGCTTAACCGGGTAAGCTAATTAGCCCATTTAGTCTCCCTAAAGAGATCATGTATAGAGAGGGGTTTCTCCTAGAGGCATTGTAGAGCCTTCTAACGCAACATGTCTCTGGGGAGATTAGCAGACAAATTAAGTCCTTACACTAGGTGTCCATAGAGATGCAAGTATTCTTCCTCCCTCCCCCAGTGTATATCTTTGCAGTGTGACTTTCTGCCTGGGTTTCTGTCCATCTTTCTGGTCCCTTACGGTTTTGAGAAGCAAAGAAGTTGCTGTGACTGCCTGACTGGGCTAAATCTGAATGGGTGACCTTCAAGGTGAAATCCTTTGTTTGCTACTATTAATCAGGCCCTTGAACCATCCAGTGTTATGGACAATGATCCTTTTCCATGGTCATGCCTTACAAAACCTCATTTACAAAACGACTCTCAGAAAGAGCCAGACAGAAGGTTCAATAAAGAAATCTGTCACAGCCTGGCTTCTGGGCCACAGCACGTGGAATACGAAATCAGATTCATTAGTTTCCAAGCCTCTGCCAGGTTCCCTGCTACTCCTTTTAACAGAAAAAAATTATGACACTATTATGTAAAAAATGTTTCTAAAATCAATGTTGATTAATAAAAGTAATTTCAAGAAGCTGAACCAAAGAGTATTCAATTTTAAATTCATTTCCTCTGCCTAATTATCTGAGAATATCTGAATGATGGTATGAGAATATGAATGCATTGCCCATTCAGTCCTGGATGAGCCTGTCTTCTTTGATGGCAAAAGTTCCTCACCCATCACCAACCCACCTAAGTTTTACAAGTGCTCAAGAGCATCTGACAGGGACAATAAGAATTTTGTTGCTCTTATTCTGCCAGTGGGCAGTGTTAAAACTCACTTTTTAGGTGAAGCACTAGTGCAGGTATACTTTTAAAACAGCACACGAAAAAAAAAATTAATAAGCACATCTGATAACCTCAGAAATTATGCTCAGTTGACTGCCAAGCACCACTGTGCCAGGTATAGTAATTATTTCTATTGGAAAGTAACTACCTGGAAATACTCATTGTGTTTTTTAGCTTTTCTGGATATTAAACAACAGCCCCTCAAACAGAAAAGGTACTGAAGCATACTCCGTGGACAGCAACTGCTTACCAGCAGAATCCTCAGCATTAAAACTGTCTAGAAAAGGACTCCAAATGCCAAAAATCAAAGTTTTGGACTTCCTGATCAAAGACTCAGCTACTTTTTTACTCTAGTGCATTTGGGATCAGAAGCACCTTCAGAGTCAAGGTCATTTTGTCATGCTCCTCTCTCCAGAAATAACTTCAGGATTGTCTTTTTTTTTTTTCTTTTTTTTCCTTTTTTTTTTTTCTTTCCAGGAAAAACCTCAAAATGCTCTATAGACATCAAAACACTGGGACAATTTGACCACCTGAGAGATAGCCCTCAGGGAAGGAATGCATTAGCTATTTAATAGTGCATCAGAACAGTGTACAAGACTAGAAGATATGAAGTGAAAATTCAGTTAGGAAGCAGAGAGAAAAAATAAGCACTTTTTAGGGAAGCAGAGGTATAGAACAAAAGCCTGAACTCCAGTCTAGAATAAACTTTGAATTTACCATTCTCCTCTTTTGTGCCACAGTTTTTGTCTATAAAACATAAATGATGGTACTATTTGCTCATATTTGCACAATAATGTGGGATCTACTGATGAAATGTGACTGTAATTGTGAAGTCTTAGCAAGATCAAAATCAGCTAAAATAGGATGGTGAAATTGCTTGCACCTTTTTGCCAAATGTATCCTGAAAATCATACGAGCCCAGTGTAAGTGGTACCATTTCCTCAGGGAAAACTTTCTAATATCTGCCATCTTTTTCTAAATAGAAAATTGACCAAGATTGCAGATCTAGAAAGTTAGACACATTTCCAGCAGAGTGCTCGGGATCACAGATCTTCAGGAGTGGGCCTTATTTCTGAAGTCTGTTCAGTAATGGGCAAAACTATATATATATTTATATATATATATGTGTGTGTGTGTGTGTGTGTATATATATAAAATATATATACCACATGCAAAAAAAAAGACAGAAAAAAATTTGTCTGCAGCCGTTAAGTTTTCCTAGCAGTTGAGGGTTTCTTGTGCTGTACGGGATTGCGCCTGACTGCTTGGTCTGGTTACAGTGTGAAGCAGCGTGTCTACAGAAATAAGACCATTTCTCCTGTGCACAGCATGGCCTTTGCATGTCACTTCACCCACGAGCCATGAGCAATATGTTTCTTTCAGCATGGGTGGGCAGTTTTTCCTCAAGTTGGAAAATAGAGACTGTCACCTACCAACTTTCTGTCATCTGCAGTGTGGGTGTAGGCCAAGTGTTTTGGACATCAAAAGCTCTGCTATACTCTGGTTATCACTCCTCACTCTTCTCTTCAGATAAGAAATAACTTGACCAGTTCCCCTGGCTGCCGTAATATAAAATATGGAGGACAGAAAACACCAGAAAGGGTCAGTGAGATGCAGAGATCAAAGGAGAAGGAGCAGGAGTGCTCAAGCCTTTGTGCGATTGTCAGTGGCATGACAGTGAGTTACATTCATGATGAACGAGATGTCACGCAATGAGGTGGAGAACACACTGCAGCACAGTAGCCACATTGTTGTGATTGCCCACGCGTGTGTGCACTCTTAACCCATGGTAAATGAGAGGCAGCTTATTCCCTATGGTAAGAGGGGCACAGGCATTCATACACACGAAAAGAGGATACACACTGGCAGCTGCTGTGAGGGTTCTGATGTGCAGTGACATGTAAGGGGTTTGTGTGCCCGCACCCTTAATATCTGATGTTCAAAAGGAGAAGCAGTGTTTTGCTTTGCAATTTGTATCCTTTGGAAGACTCCACAAAAGCCTCTTGAAAATTTCCATATGTGAAACTGAAAACCTAAACCTTTTGGTTTTATCCAGCATCCTTGACCCTCAGGATGACAAGCTGCTCAACAGAGGAAAAAAAGTGGAGCAGGAGGAAAAGTGGGTTTAAAGGAGACAGGAAAGTGGCTGAAAGAGAAGAGGCCACCCTGATGCTGAGTAGCACATACCGGGAAGTTTAACTCAGCTGTAGAGAAACTCAAGGACAGAACAGATCAAGCCATGGCCAGGATCATAAGGTAAGGGGGAAGGAGGAACAGAAATAGGTGGTGGTGTTTAGAGAGAGAAAAAACTGAATTCAGGCAATGCAGCTGGGCCTCTACAGGAGCAATTACCTAATCAAAACTTATTCTAAAAAATAAACCGAGATTTGGGTTTTTTAAACTCCCACCAGCCAGTCTTACCCCCACTTCTGTGTAATAAAGCAAAGCACACTTCCAGCTGTGCCACCCCAGCTGTGCGTGGGATGCTGCCGTGGAGCTGACGTGATTAAAGCTTACTCCCAGACGACACCACTTATCTACACTGCAACGCCACTTATGTGGTTACTGAAAGGCAGAAAGAGACAACCGCGGAGCTAAACATTGTGTAAAGAAATGATCACTATTCTGACAATATTCAATAGGGACTATTTTCACAGGCTCTCACATTCTTTTTCTAAAGATGGTAAAAGGTGAAGCAAAACATGGCTACTTTCTGGGACTTCTACAAATGTGCGTAAACCAAAAAACACTGAATTTATGGTTGAGCAACTTTTATCCATTTCTGTTCCAAGGGTCTGGTGGTACCGAGATTCCCATGGATAACTGCACAGCCCAAACTGCAGTCATCGTCTATGGTGAACAGCTCTAGTAATAATAACAAGAAGAATATGCCCAGTGTGGCATGACTTGCACCAGAGCAGAAGTTCAGGTTTTGCCTAGATTAGAAGGTTTTCACAGGTGCAAATTGAAGTGATCTTCTTGCACCACAATAAAACCTTGATAAAGATACCCTGCAGAGGTGCAGAAAGAGGTTTATGCTGAGTGTGGTTCACATGGTAATTTAATAGTACAATTGCCAGTGTTTACTCTCCATACTGTGCTAGTTTTGCTCATTCTTTCAAGGTGTTCTCCATATCTAAGACAAGAGATACAAGAGATCTTAACAGACAGAGGGGTTTCCCTCTTACAACTCCCTGTAAAGCTTAATCAGTAACAGCATTAGGCTTAGGACAGTGAAAGATGTCCTGGTGACTCAGATCCTGGCAAGAAATTACCTAAAGCCATCAGGTCTTTCAACCATTTATAATATTGAAAAGCTTCCCAATTAAGATTTCCAGGCCTGTTCTCTGCCTGTGGGTGGTACTTTTATTTTATTCTTCATTAAAACTCTTCGAATAAACTATTCAGCAGCTTCTAAGACTGAAATAAAAATAAACAGTCCTTAGGATGTATTTGCAGAAAAGCCTAAACTGCAGCATTAAAGAAAATGGTATTGAAAATTAACTACTGGCATGGATCCCTCCTTCTGGGAGCAAACCAATTTGGAATCCAAAAGGACTGTGAGTCTGACCCATGAAGCTTTTTGCAAACAGCTAAGCCAGAAAGAAAACATCCTGACCACCTAGTCCAGCCTTCCACATCACAGAGGCATTAGGGCTTTCCTGATTCATTTCTCTTTGGCCTGATCTTAAGAAGACATCTAGTCTGGACTACAACATTTTGGTGACAGAGGCACAAGACTTTCCCATAGTAACTGGTGACTGTGTTTAATAACCACTACATGTAGAAATATTTGTTCTGGTTTTAGATCAAACCTTTGGAGGTCCCCACCTCAGTGCTGCTAGATGTCTTCTGCTGAAGACACTGAGGAAACACACCCATACCTGCTGTGTCCCCACACCAGCAAGGGCAGGCAACAAGGATTAAAAGCTACAAATGGGCTGGTTTTGCTGGTTTTGCTAAAACGGAATTTACTTTCAGTAGCACCAAAGTCCTGTCCTCACTACAGCAATATCAGTGTCTTTAAGTCTTGGGCAAATGCCTGCAGAAACATTGCAGAATCGTTATATTTCATCTCCCCACATTTTCTGCTTATGATGAAGTAACAAGTGATATTTTTCATTTACTTTCCAGCACACGTTAAGCTGCACGCTGTTAAACTGCCGCCTTGTGCTGGCACAGAGGTGGTTCTGCACTCCCTGTGCTCCCTGCATGCAGCCTGCAAACCTTCCAGAAATCCTCTGGGATAAAAGGAGCTTTCCGACAAAGTTCATTGCTTTTAATTATTGATCATTTAAAAGAGTAATAAAATATTACTCCAAAATCTGGTCATGTTATGCAACCTGAGCAAACAAAGCTGTGAATCTCAGACTGCCATGTTCAGAGCTGTGACAGGTTCCGATAAAAGGACATTGAATATTTGAGGTAATGACTCCTCTTGGAGATGTGAGGCTAAGAAGAAAAGCCTTGTGTATGCATTTCCCCCTGTTTCATTTAGGAAAGGGGAAACATGAGAGAGTCCATTGTGCAACCACGGGGATACGTTAGGACTTATTTAGCTTTCCTCTGAGGCTTCAAGTGCCTGTGCCAGGTCCAAGATACTAAAAGAGATGTCTCTTTGAAGGTAAATCATTTGTTTCTATGGAGTCTATAAAGGTTCAAGATACTTTTCAGCACACACCTACCACAAAGACTTCAATGTGCATGTTTAGGGCCTCAGAATTCCCCTCCATATACGTAGCATCTGGTTGTGAGGCTACCCAGTATGCTACAGCTGAGTCTGCTACCTTTGAATCCCATAGGAATTTTGTCTCTGCTTTCATCAGGTTGACATTTCAACCCTATGTTGTTTTCCCACTAGGATCTGATGCAAGTCCAAGAGTAGTAGGTAGTGAGTTTGATGTCACCATTTTTTTTTCTTGCAAAATGCACCATCTGCCCGGTAGAAATATGGCTTTGCCCTACAAATCCCAGTTGAGAAAAATGAGTGAAAACAATTATCAGCGCAGCTCATTTGTGGGACTGAGGGTCAGCTCATCATTTACAAACAGTGAATCTAATAATGCCTTGCATTGTCCTTCTGAGTAATTTAGTCCCAGTAAGCACACTGAAAAGTTGCATTTACATTTGAAACACTTCTTGAGCAGGACTCCACAGAAATCATAGAACATCATTTAACAGTTCGTTTTCCTGGCCTGTTTTCTTCCTCCACCTCCCCAGCCCAGTGTTATTTTTCTGTAAACACATAAATCAGCATCATCTATATTCATTAGGTTACCCAACTTGTTCAGTGCAAAATTACCTGTTTTGCATGATTTTTCCCCCTTCTGATTAATATAAATGACTTAAGTTAATTATGTTTCTCTTCATAGAAAAATGTATTTGTCAAACTGTAAAAGCATCAATAAAAGTAAACGTTGATTTTACAAGGGGACAGATGTGCAAACAAGTTCTACATGGCTGCATACCCTCCCAAAGTCTCATTTCAGAGGTGGCTACAAACTCTTCTCTCTGCCAAGGAGGCCTTACCCTCAATTAGTTGATAACAGCAGTTTGACCTGAGATTGATAAGGTCAGCAGAAAATAATTAACCTACTCAGATCTACACCATTAGCCTGGAGCAAACATAAGCCCTTTCTCTGCCTTGCATTAGATTCATGAGAGCTTTCACCTGGAAATCTCCCAGAATCCTGCATAGGTTTGATGCATCTACAAGGTCAACTTTATTTCTTTGTTCTTCATGGTCCTAGAATGAGAAGGCTCCTGAGGATGCCAGTTTCCTCAGCTACAACTGCCTGCTTAGTTTTTACTCTCAGGTTCACCCCACAGCACCCGCACACACACACACAAAAAAAAGCATTACAGCTAAACAGCACTTGAACTTCTGTTCCTTTTTTTCTAGGCCATTCTCATTCAGCTGTTCTTTCCCATCTTTCTGAGGCCTAAACTTCAAATAAAATTAAATATACATATATACAGAGGAAAAGGCTAAAAATAGAGCAAAAAGGGAGATTTTTTCCACTATGAACTGGAGAGCAGAGAGACTGACTTCTGCAGGAACAAACCAGCCGTGTTCAAGTGTCCCCATATCAAGCCAAGGACAACTCCTCTCTCCTGTGTTCAGGTGTCACAAGAGAGCTGGCAGCTCAGTAACCTGCAAAGATGACCCATCCTTCTCTCCAAATGACCATCAATTGCAACAAAGGGAGAAGAAAATGCTGTTTGTGTTGCCGTTCCTATATTCTTAGTCCCCCAAAAGCAAAGGAAACTAGGCAAGTTGTTTGTAGGATAATATGGACAGCCACATCAACATCCTTTTCTGTAACCCTTTTCCGTAACCCTTTTCCCAGGGGAAGCTTCCCCTGGACTGTAGTTGCATCCCAGTAAGAGTTATGTCCTCATGCAGCAGGATCCAGTATAAGCCTGAGACTGCAGAACTAAGCCCAAAGCCACTTTCTTTTCATTTCTTTTACAAGCGCATGCAAGGCTGCACCTCAACCTTTTCCTTGCACTGAGCAGCACAAAGTTGTGTAACCGGCTTCTGAAACTGTTTCTCCAGCCTGGGGAGCAGCGTTTCCATAAGAGGCACCAATATATCTGCCCACCTATGTCCTCATTTGAGACAGGAAACTTCTGAGGCACCTTTCAAGAGTGGGGACATACAAAAGAGCATTTATTCATCTAAGCATTCTTCTAGCCACCGAACCCTGTCAAGCCAGGCTGATTATTAAGTCTGAGGATTGGGACGGGTTTTATTTGTTCCAACTCAGCTCTCCTACCCTTGTTTTATTCTATCTGGCCAAAGCAGCTTTAAATCTGAGCAGGCCAATGTGCCTGACATTGGATTTACCCAGCCTGAAGCCAAAGTAATTATTGAAATCTATTAAGGGAGAAAAAAAAATGTATTGGCATCTGATTGACTTCATTCCCGTTCAAGCAAAAAGTCTGTTGACCTGTAATTGAAAATCAGTTTTGCCTTCCAGCAAAACAAGGCCTGGCATGACTTGTCAGCTGGAGTCTTAGACAAGGGACTTCTGCTCAAGAAGCCCCTATTGTGACCTCTAAGTGTCCCTGAAAAAGTAAATACGGAAGATAACAAAATTCATACATCTGATAACAAATCTAGCATGACGGCTCCTTGCACAGATATAGGCTTTCCTTTCTTACCATGAAGGAACACTCCTCTGTCTCTGAAGAGCTATTCATCACAGCCATCCAGTGTTTACTGCATATAACTCCTTGCCTTGATAAAGCCAGCTGCTCTAAAAATAACATGATAGAACTGGTTTATTTTCTTATTCTTAATTCTAGTCCCATTTCTTTGTGCTGTCATAAGCAAATCCAGTGACATGGTTTGCCATGATTAAATTGCACATAAATCTGCCACTACTGCCACAGTCAAAAGTGGAGGTCCGACATGACCAACAATTATTTCATTTCATTTCATTTCATTTCATTTCATTTCATTTCATTTCATTTCATTTCATCTGTAAAGCTCCAGTGCTAGATGTGCCAGACTTGCTGCACTTGTGGCAGAAATCAGCTCCCTGACTCCAGAGCAATCAACCCTCCTGTCTTTCTGCATAGCTGCTATTACAGAATGATGCACATGAGAAATTGGGGACATCTCTGGCTGTGCTGGTGGGCTGGGGTATGACTTGCAGAAAAAGCAATATAGTCTCCATATCAGCATTCTCCAAAGCATGAGCCTAGAGCAAGAACTGCCCAACTGGTAAGGGGAGAGTTTCTGGGTTGGAGCCAGGAAACAAAACACTGAACTGAGACACTACAAATAAGGATTTGAAACCAGATGCTGCAGCTTTTTACCCGTAGTCCTTGTAGACAACTATCTCTGCAGCTCCTGAAGCATGTTTTGAAGAAAGTGGGATATTATTACAGGATTTTATAGCGGAGGGATTCTGGGGCACAGGAAGACAGGATGTATTGAGGACTGGGAATGATACACCAAATTCTCCTCAACTTTAACCTGAAGAAACCTTCCCAGGAGTGACTTGTCCAATCACACAAAGAATGGCAACAGGATCCAGCAGTCCCTGGTCCATACCCAGAGATGTCTCCATGGGACCACAGTCTAACTCTGTGTGGTGTCTAACATAATCCAAACACTGTGTCTCAGCGTGCCTCCAGCTTCTGAGATAATTGATAGTAATCTCCCAGTGTTGTAGATATTTGCAATGCACCAGATGGGTCGTTGTTTAATTAATAGCACTGCTTTCCTTCAGTCTGAACTTGATTAAATGAAAACTCCATCTGCAGGGAACCAAAACCTGCAGGCAGGATGCAGGAGAGTGATGCTGCTATCAGCTTTGGTGGTTTTAAGAGAAGAGGCTATATGGGGTGAAGTTAAATTTCCGGCCATCTTGGGGGAGGAATAAGGAACCTTCTGTCTCTAGGTTGGCATTAAAAACCTGGTCTTAAAATAGCCTAGGAAAGAAAGGGAGAAAGAATGGGTGACTGGTGTTGGGGTGAGAAAAATCAGCAGGCAGGATGAGGGGGGAAACAGTAATCCACCCCCTGCCTGAAGGGATGCAATCCAGGGAATATTCAGGGACAAATAAGGCCAGAAAACATTTTTGTGCCTCCCACATCTGGAGTTGATTGTTGAGTGAACACGACCCTGAGAACAACTTATGGCTCCCTTGTACCCATCCAGCCTTGGACATGCTCCTTGCAGTCACTGCAGACCTGCCCTGAGCTTAGGCTCAGTTGGCCAAGCAGCACACCCTGCTGCCAACCTTGGACACCCCCATTCTTGGGAAGCAGCACAGCACAACCCTGCTTACTTCTGCACTCAGAAAATTAACCTGTGGCCAACACAGCTGCAGCAAGAGCAAAAACCCAGCAGGGCATAAACACCAGAGATCAAGAGAGAGAGTGGGAAGGAGAAGGGTTGCCAGAGAAGCAGTGGACACCAGGTCAACCTGAAGCTGTTGACCTGAGCACCACAGCTGCTCCAGTGTCTGTCAGCTACTCCAGGGCTGAGCTGGGGGAATATGGCACCTTTTAAAGTCATATATGCACTAGACACTGTGCAGGGCATGGAAATGGTTCAGAACTCTGTGTAGCACAGCATTGTGCAGCTAAATATGCCAGGAGCAGTTTAGTTGCCTACACATTTGTTGCCTTTGGGCAATAATGCCCTTAGATACCCGAGACATCCACATGGTACACCTGCCAGTCCCACAGAACGTCTTTAGTGTGCATCAAGCAGTTCTAGGGAAAATTAATTGCACCCATCTGTGGGTTTTGGGGGTAGGTTTCCCACTCTGTACAGCACACACAGCCTAGATATCTTTCCATCTGTTTCTAGCATCTATCTTCTTTGTGGCAACCACTTGTTACTCTTCTGAAACAAAAACAGGTGAACTCTGGACCTTGATTTCAGAGGGCCAGAAATAAATACCTTTGTAAAGTGACTGTTGTTTCATCCCCTGGCAACTGATTTGCATTGCAAATCACAGCATACTGCTGCTGCCAGCGCTTGGAGAGACTCCTTCAGTCCAAATTACAGGGGTCTGAATATTGAGGCTGATAAAGGCTTGTGCCCAAGCCTTCCTGACAATCCAAGGTAACGGTTGTGGTAACTTTGAGCTGTTCCAGTAGGAGTTTGGACTTCAGTGTATAGAGGTGTGCATCATCCTCTTCCACGGAGAAGTGAGAAATTATCTCAGATGGTAAAGCCTGCACCTCCAGGACTGATCCCATTCAGGTATGGTAAACCAAGCCACTGCTAAAACAGATGGAAAGTCCTGAATCCTTTGTTCATTCTCAGGCCATAGAGGAAGGCTTGTAACACATGTAGAACCCAAAACCTCAAAATCCTGAAAAGTCTGAAAATTACGCTTCACTCGACTTGCTCACTGTCTCTGTATATTCTAGCAGCTCTAGGCTGTCACCAAAAAGGCAGTTACCAAAAAAAAAAAAAAAAAAAAACACCACAAAAAAACACGACTGTGTTACAATTTTTAAAATCAAATTAAGTTTAAGGTGTCTAAATAGACTGAATATCAGACTGATGTGGGGACAAGAAAGCATAAATAGCATAAATGCAATGTGAAAAATCAGGAGACCTGGAACAGGGAGCTAGGCTACTTGTAGCATTTTCCAGAATGTGCTCTGCTTCTGCATCCCCAAAACTTTCTTTTATAAACCAACCAACTTTTGCTAAAAGATTATAAACATGGCAGATATCTATACATAAGTTATGCTTCCCAGGCAAAACAGGTAACTTAACCTACAAACCCAGATGTTATACTAGGAACTTTCAGACTAGCTTTGGTCCTCCCCTAAGTGTGTGTATGGATTTCCAAAGGATTTGAAGTTTGTATGCTCCTAGAGTTGTCCCCTGGGCTTCCCAGCTGGCATAATTCCCAACCCTCCTTCTGCTTGTTTTCTTTCCCCCTCCTGTGGAATTTTATTTCAAATCATTAATTACTGTCATCTTACATTATCTTTGACTCATTACTTCCAGATGGTTCTATTATTACGTTTTTTCCCAGCTACACACGGAAGTGTGGCCATCACTGAAACAGAGCTGGCAACATCAGAGTAAACAGTCACCCATCTATACAATCAGAGACTCTAAAGAAAGGACATACCAGTTTTTATCCACTTCATCATTTTGTCTCCTGAAAGGATGTTCCTGTTTTCTGTATGTTCTGTGTTCCAGCATTTCCCAGTTTTTCTCTGACTGACCTTATATGTTCCAAATGTCTGATTTCAGTATCTTCTTTGCCCCACTTCTACAGTAACAGATTTCCTCATAAGGTGCTCTCTGCTATTTGGACTGACTATTCTTTTGCTTACTCTTCACATAGTCTTGTTCTTTTCTCTTCCTAAAAGGTGGGTAACTATCATTACCCCCATTTTATAGATGGGTTGGGGAAGGAAGAGACATCAAGCTAGCAGACTCAGGGGCAGATATCATAGCTCCTGTCCTCCAACAGCAATATTCAGACACAACTCTGCCACCTTCCAGCACCAGCCCTGCTATTACAACTGTGAAGTGCCATGCATGAACCACAACCCTCTAACAGTGGGCTCCTGACTCACTTTCCCTGGCAGCTGGGACTGTGTCTTGCCCTTGGCCTCACCACCGTGGCTGCTCTCCCACACCACAGTCTCACACACCTCTCGTGTGCTATGGGAACACTCCATTTTGCACGATCCCTGGTGGCAGATATATAGCCAGCACAGGACTCCATCTCATAAGTTAGAAGAGAAGATATATTAGATGTTCACCTTATTTCTAGCTATGCTTCTGCTCAGCTGTGAATGTAGGACATGGCCTGAACCCCATTTATCCCCATCTCATCCACAGTCTTGCTGGAGCATTTCTGTGGGCTAGAATTGGTCTGCACAGAGATATGGAGAGAATTTCCATCTTGCAAGCCTGATGCGGCTTCTACAAGACCTGACTGAAAGAATACATCAGCATTAAAGGGTTTATTTTATTCTAGCCCAGAGGGCTTCTTGCCCTCAACATCTCCTGTGGCACCTCTACCTTTTTCTGAAAATAATGAGTGAGATTATTAAGCCAAAGATGTGATACAACTGCATCATAATAGAAATGCATGAGCAAACCAACACCCCTTGTAGTGCCACTGTGCAAAGCTCTCTAAGGAGGAGAACAGGTTCAGAGTCCTGCTGCGTAAGACCTATCTTCTTGTGTGATACTTCAGGGCACAAAAGTCACCATTAGCCATGCATGGAAGGAGAAGTAACATTCAAAATAAAACTTTCCATAGGACTTGCAGCAGCTGCACCTCATTGGAAATCCTTCCATGCACCTTGAGTTTTGTTCTGTCACAAGCAGAACAGTGGTTAAACAAAATCCATGAAAGCAAACATTTTCCCGGTTTAACTCTGCATGTGCTTGTGTTGATGAATCATTCATAAACTAGTCAAAACATTCAATATTCATAAGCAGGGATTGAAGATAAGAAACCCAAGCGAAGGAAACATTCCCAAGCTCCACTCATCTTGCAGACCCATCGTATTTGTAAATTGCTGCTTGCTCCAGGTTTTCCTAGTTTTTCAAAGGTGGCCGTCTCCCATGCACATCTTTTCTGCAGGCTTTAATAAACACTGAAATACTAACGTTAGTATTTCAGTCATCATCATTCTCAAGCTCATTAAGTTTCAGATACTGGGTTCAGCTGAGATGAATGAGGCAGTTCATGTGTCTTGCAGGCACCAGGTTATTTGTTGGCTCAGGAAGACATTACTGTATTGGCTATATCCTGCTTATGTTTTGAAGATTTTTCTCCCAATGGCACAGGCAAGAGACTAAAATTTTGTGTTTATACATCATGTATCTTAATGGAAAATGAGATTCTTCGACAGAAGAAGAAAGCATCAGGGAAAAGTACTGACTTGCTCCAAACATGCACAATTCAATTCATGTTTATAAATCTTTGTCAGTTAGTACAGATAAATAATTTCCAAAATGTAATTTGTTCACAAATGGCACACTTTGGTTCCCAGTCACTCATAATGTGCGAATAGTCATATGGCATAATTTTTGTTCTTGGACTCACTGACTGAATCTTATATGTGAGATATGCCTTCAACCAGGAGACCAGTGAATGACAAATAACAAATAACTCATTTCCAGAATGTACTCTTGAAACATTTACAATTTGCAAACATTTTCATAAATTCCCATCAGCCACTAGGATACTGGCGAATAATGAGTTGCAGTGCCTCCACAAATAGCCATGAATCTCATTGAGGAGGACAGAATCATACAAGTTCTCTCATTATTCAGCAAACTGTACCACACAATCACTCTGGAACAATCCATTAAATTCCAGAGGCAGGCTGATAGTTGCTGATAACAATGTGGACAACAGTCTGGGTTAAATTATCAGATGCTGGTTCAACTTGCAGAGATTGAGCCTGGTTCCCTGTGGTTGGGAAATTAACTAGCAAAGCCAAAGTCAAACACTGCCAGATCAAACCAAGAGCGCCTCACACTCATGAGAGAAAAGGAAGTAGCAAGGCCCTTTTGAGATAAGCCTGCACAAACTGGGTGTAGAAACCACTGGAAGTGTACTCCATGTACACTATGATAGCAGCCCATCGTTTTTCAGAGACATTCGTTATCCTGTGGAAACACAGAATATGTATTTTACTTTTTAGACCTCCAAAGAGGTGGAAAGAGTCCCTAACACACTCTCCTGCTGAGTAACATCAACACAGGAAATACAGACCTGCAGGAAATAAGGAAGTTTGAACAGCAACAAGAAACAGATGTCCAACAGAAATGAAAAAGAAAAAAGAAAAAAAGAGAAAGAAAAGTGGGAATTACAGAAATCTTACAAAAATTATTGTAAAAGTGTGAATGCGTTATTACAAAAACATACACACACCAAATCATATTCCCACATCTATCCCAGAAGAGGTAGAGGCAGCAAAATGTTCCAAGTGTTCGGGTAACACTTCCAGAAATTCACCAGAGGCTGATACAACAGCAGTGTTTATTTAATAACAGAAGCACTCAACCAAGCAAGCTAGGCCAGGTAATTAGCACAGAAACAGCTGCAGTCACAAGGGGGAAGGTAGATTCATGGAAGAATGTGATGCTGTGGATGTAGTGCTCTCTATGGGACCCCAGGAAGTGGCAAGATAAGAATTACAGCTTATGAATATAGAAAAAACTGTGGCTACGTCCTTATTAGTTGGTACCACCAATTAATAAAGAGACTGAAGAACATCAATGGTCACTTTGCTAAAGTAAGTGGAGCAGGCGAGTGGACTAACATCACCATTCCACATCTGGGTCATTAAATATAGGAATGGGATGAAGAAGGTGGCCTGTTCCTCCAACCACTCTGCCTCAGCTCTGCTGTACAAATGGCACAGAAAAGAGAGTGCAATGTCGACTTCTCTTAGGGAGATAAAATAGGTTGTGGGCTGCCTGTGCAGATGAAGGTGAAAGCAGGGAAGCCCAGAGCGTAGCTCACACCAGCTAAATCAGACAACAGAGAGTGTTGATGCCTTTCCCAGTACATTGCATAATCCTCCATTTGCTGAAATGTCTCCACCAAGCTGGCCTTCTGGGAGCACAGAGGTGATCTTGGAAATGCTCCAGGCTTTCCTCTTTCCCATCCCTTCTAGCAAACACAACTCTCCTCCAGACTCATCTGTCTTTATATAAGTGGAAAAGTTAGAGGTACCTCAAGACACCCAGCCATGTCTGTACATTTTCCAAGTCAAAGTTTTCAAAAGGGACTCATTAACTTTGTGTTTCACCTTATGAACACTTGTATTGCAATTGCCTGAGATACCTCCAATGCCCAGCGACTGTGATCTGCAAGTTCAAGAGGTCCTTGCCCTCTTGCAGGTTTAGCCACAGTGCCTGGAGAACCGATATACCAGCAGCAGCTTTTGGGCCAGATACCTGGTTGCTCTAAGTTGAAATGAAGCTTTTTAAACCAATGTCACTCCTCAGTTTACACCAGGTGAGTATGTGACCCCATAACCTCATTAATTGTCTCTGTTTTGTCCAGCAAGTGCATCTATTATACTGGGCTGGGGGAGCATTAAAAGCACACTACGTAAAATGTTACCACATGGACCAATATTCTTCAGATGCTGGTACAGCTTCAGCTCTCTTGTCTTTGTAAAAGCAAACTGCTAATAAAGGTTTGACACTGCAACTAGTTCAGCTATTCAGTAGGATACATCCCTGAGATGGGGATAGGAAACTGTCTTTCTTGCTGTTCTCACCCAAATAACTGCTTTCACCTCCAAGAAAGAGAGTCATTCTCTTCAGTCTGTAAGGACACCATCATGAGTGACCAGCTGGTCTTTTATACAGCTGTGTGTCCTGCCTGCCCTCCTGCCACAGAGCTGACCTGCAGACAACAGGTGTCTGGTTAAGCAGACAGATGTATTCAGGCCCAGGGGATCGTATAGTTCATATAGCATGTAAACTTAGACGGCCTCAATATCCAGGACAGACTCACTCACTGGGATTGCAGAGAGCCAGAGGATAGGGTCAGAAAGTGGCACTTGTTTATTTTAATCTTTGGCATTTAGTTAAGAAAAGATAAATTCTTTCACAAGTAAAACCAGAGGAAACAGAGAACGAGCACACGTTCCTGTGCAAAGCATACTAGGTAATAGAACAGTTGCCTTTTCAAGTTGTTCCCTTAAGCTGTCAAGATAGGGATGCTACCATAAAATGGTATTAGTGTCTTCAAAAAGTAGCCTGCATTTCCAGTGGGGTGGGGATCTCTTTCATTTTCCATTGAAGCAAGAAAAGAGAGTGGAAAGGATTGTTGTAACTGAAGGTATCTTGCTTTGGGATTAATTTAGTATTTACCCCTACTCCATGGCACTGCCTGCAGCTTCCTCTTGTGGTTCAGTCAGAGAAGCAGGGACTGTGGAGAGAACAGGAACTTTATTATGGAAAATAAAGCAGTATAGAAGCTGAAGACTTTGAAATCTCATCATGACTTACACTGTGCTCTACAACCAAGGAAAAAAACCCAAAACGCATATGCTTAAAAGCACTTCCAGAAGGAATTAATTCCTTCCCAGAGGACACCAACACCTAAACCAACTAGAATCAAAAGCACACAGATACAAGCTTGTGAAGGGGCTGGAAACACAGCAGAGGTGTTCAGCTCCAGTGATCACCTGCTGGACACCACTGCTACCCACAAACTCAATAGAGGCTTGAACCTAGCTTTTAGCCAAGGCCCTCAGTTTAGCAATATGAGCCTGAAATGGATAGTGGCACACTTTGACACCTCTAGTGGGCATGGTTAAAACCAGCTATACTGTGGAGAATGGGGCTAATTTTCCAAGATTTTCATGCTGCTGTCTTCCATCCTGGAAACCTCTCTAAGATGTTCTTAAGCATTAAGTTTCTTAGATATGAAGAGGAATACTGAGAGAAGGAACGGTGGCTGAAAAAAATTTACTAAGGTCCATAGAGCAAAGCAGCCCTAGGGAAATGCAGCAAAAGTACTCCTCTGCCTACTACCTTCTTGCTTAATAATTCTTATACATATTTAGAGAGGGGGAAAACAGCAATCCAAGGAAGATTAACCTGAAGTCTAACCATAGAATAGGTAAGGGTTTTTATTTTATTAAAAAGAAAATACAACAATAAAATTAAAAAAAAAAAAAACAGAAACAAAACACAGTCTGAAGAATACAGAACTGCCACTGCAAACTTGAGCAAGGAGGCTATTATTTGGGCACCATAATAAAAACAGGCAACTTAATTAAAGCATTGCATGGACTGCTGCAAGCATTCGTGCCTGCAGCTTTCTATCCACAATTGTGACACAGGTCTGAATGTACTAGCTCCAAAGAGTTATTCAGCAATTCTTCTTTGTTTCTCCCTTCAGTTTTAATTTCCGTGCTTCTCAATTTTACTTTGAGGGGCTTTCATTTCTCTCTCCATTATGTGCTGCATGTTGCTTTGGAGGTTGTCGAAGAGCACCTGTATTTGCCATTGCCCTTGGCAAGCAAGTAGGAAGCGCTGTATATAAGATACATCTGAATTAGTTTGTTTTCTGCTGTGGTTTCTCTCCCCTTCCTTTGCACATGCCCAGCATAGCCTGGTCCTGCTATTTGCAGATGGTACCCCGCAATGTGCCCCACACGGTAGTGCAAAACCTCAGGTGGTCCCTGGGGAGAGCTGAGATGCATCACCCCCTCTGAGCAACTCACAGGGGCAGCATTATGCTGGGCTTTGCTCCTTTTAAGTACCTGTGCTGTCCAGTTCAAGCCATATACATTCACTATACAGTAACATAAACCTAACCTTTATTACCTACCAAATACAGGACACTCTACCTGACGCCCCCTGCGTTTTGGTAGCCCATAGAGCCTGGTAGCCTGTCACACACATCACAGATCACTCTCTTCCTGGGGAAGAACACAACCGGATAACTATATTTGCATTTCTGTCCTAGGCTGACTTGTTAATTTTTAGATAGGAACCGCCTACACAGACTGTTCGAATTCTGAACCCTGAAGAGTATATACATGGACTTCTCTTCCCAGTAATCGAAATGCAGGAGTTTATTCCACCTTGCAGGTGTCAGCGAAGTCTTATAACTTGCTCTCAGACAGCAAAAGGCAGTGGCCTTCACTTTTTTCTTTGTTGTTAATGAGATAGCTTCCTCTCTGGGTATTGTGAGTGGCAGGAGGTAGACACCTGCCAATAAAAATATTAAAAGGATATTGTCAACAGCACACTTCATCCTCAGCTCTCCATCAGTTTGAACACAGAAACTATGTTCAAATTACAGTCCTACTATTTGCAAGGTGAGAACATAAGGTCTGCCCCCTGCACACAGAAGCCTGAAAAAACTCAAGCTGCTCTTTTCATCTGGAAACATCATAGAATACAAACTATTTAGTCTTCTCATGATGGTTTTTCTTTGCAAAGTACTATCTTGAGCATCCTCAGCCAACAGCAGACCACATCCTGCCCCCCTGCTCCTAGTTAAGTCAGCGTTCATCTTCTCATCAGCTTCTTCAGTGGAAACATCTGCTAGTAGTATATAGCACCTTCTGAAGTTGTAAATATTTATTCCTAGGGAAAGAGCAGGGTAATCTCCATCATTGCACATGTAGTTTAACAGTCTTTGAGGTTTCTTATGCTTTCTAGATTAATGGTTAAATGGGTCATTTCCATCACAGGCTGTTGTGCAGTAAGGCCATCCACATCCATTTTCACAGCTTCATAGACTTGGACACATGGAGAGAAAAATACTTTCATTCATGAAAGGAAGGTCAAAAGCCATATTCAGTGTAATATTCTGGAACAGGGCTCTTATGTGGCAGGCTCTGGCTCTGAAGTAGCCAACATACACAAAGGCTTGGATTCCTCCCAGGAACAGAGACTCAGGTTAGGGCCATGACACTACCTGCTACCTCAGTCCCTCAAAGGGATACCGTTGGAAAAAGAAAAGAACAGAGTGCAGCAAATGAAACAGGAGCCAAAGGAAACGTGCATGCGTTCTCCAGAAAGAACAGCATCTGATCATGTACAGGCTTCTACAAGTATGCTCAGAAGCAGCAACCCCCTTTCCTTCTCCATAGCAATTGCTATCATCACTACAAGATTGTGGCAATAAGACTAGTGAGTCTCTGATGATTCCCAAGCAACCTGCCAGTTTAGATATAGCTCCCCAGAAGGAAAGCTTGGGAGTCCCTGATTTAAGCACAGCTGGGGAAAGCAAAATTTACTGTGCAGTCTTTGTGCAGTAAGGTAGAAAAGGTACAGCTCAACCATTTTGTGCTCTGGCTCAGTTATATAGACAGCCCTGTCTTTCAGGTTATGCTGAACAGTTGCTTTTGTGCTGGCATTCAGGAAATAAAATTGTTCTTTTCGTGAGCCCTGACTTTGCAAGGTTGTGATGCTGCCATGTTTCCAGTGTTTCAGTTTACACCCCTGAGTGGGTTTTGCAGCCAGTCCTGCTATTCCCAGTTGTTTCCAACCCAGCTGCCAGCAGGTCTGACTCTTTTTTTGGGGACATGCAGAATTTCTCAACTGCCAGACCGAGTTATCAAATGCTACAGTGAAGCCATAAGTACCCTGAGATGGTTGAAGTGACCTGTGAGGTAGCAGCTTTAGGATATGAAACATTGCTAAAAGTAATCATATTTTTCTTAGCATCTGCATTGTTCAGATCCTGTGAGTCTTGGAGAGGTGCAATCATGACCTTCTTAACATCTAAGTCAAGTCTTGTATGGCTCTTGAGAACAAATCGTGATTCCTAACACAAATGCAGTCTTCACCTTCCTGCTGCTGTACACCCAAGCCTGCACAGCTAATGGCCCTCATGGGCATGGGCAGGATCCTGTCAGAGCCACTCATGTTCCTGTGGGGTTTAGTATGTTAGCATTTTCCTGAAGAAGACACACAGCCTTTTTTAAATCTGTATTTTATTTTTTTAGATTTCCCTCTTTAAAAAAGTGACTCAGCACATCATCATCCTTCAGGCGTGAGTTGGTAAACTGTTCATCTCTACTTTTGCTCTAGGAAGCTCTTGAGACTCTTCTTCAATTTTTCCATGACCATCATCTTCCTCTAAAGGGAATTTAGGCCACTCTCTGTTCTCTTGTCAGACAAAGATGCTGCAAAATGTGGTGTTGTTTACTGTCATGCAATATCTTCCCTCTGTTCAATGAGGACTGTTTCTCTTACCTGTCTGAGCTTTTGTGATATTTTGTCTTCAGCAAATCACTAGTACAAAGCACAGGCATAATTGTAATTAAAAAGTAGAAAGAATTTGAGCAAGTCACTTGGGCTGCAGCAAAGGGTGCAGATCTTGAAAACAAGCATCTGACCAGACATCTAGAGATTTTAACTGCTTTGCATCCTGCTTTCTGTCAGAGCCCAGCTACACTTCATTAAAACTAAAAAGGTGAACTAGAAAAATACAGCATCTTGACTTTCTGCAAAGACAAACAGAACAAATGGCATTAGCAATTAAGTTAATTTTATCTCTAAGTCAAGCACTTTCATTTCCTGTGTAAATCGGATCTCCTTCAGCAGTGAGACAATGCTCCCCTGAAGTCTACCATACTGTTATTATTACTGGTACTAACATTGTAATTACTAATCAATCTCCGAGAATTTTCGCCATACCCAGTTCATCTACAAAAATACCTCCATCAAGGAGAAAGCATGTTAGAAGGATTTTACCATCAAAGCAAACACTGCCAGCTTATTTCCTGACATCTTTGCGGTTTTAGGTAGCAACAGGTAGGTTTTACAGTATTGTGATTGGTGTGGCACAACTGTCTTTTCACTCACGTTGTAAATGGGCACTAGAAGAATATGGATGGAGCACACCAGCCTGACCACTGTGTTGTTGTTCCTGCCCCACACTACCCAGAGAGCATTTCACAGAGAAAATAAAGCAGGGGCAATGAAGGACATGCAAGGCTTGGCTGAGTTGGATATATCTGAGACAGAGAGAATCAGAATGTTCCATGTTTCAGTTAAACCGCAGTGGAGCAGGGACTTCCCACAGTATTTCTTCAACGAAGTCGCTAGTACTCACTGCTGGGCACTGAGAACATAAGTGCAAAAAATTACTATCTCGTTTCCCCTGCTCCTGTGCCTGTCACTGTCCTGGATTCTCAAAGACAGAGACATAAACAGGACAGCAGCCCGGTAAAGCATGCCATGTATAAAGGAGTATTTTGCTCCAATACTGTGCATGGAGCACCACATTCATTGAACTAGTCTTTCATACTTTTTTTTCAGCAAACACCACCTTGGGAGAGGGACCCATGCAGAGGATACATGTAGAGCCAAGCCTGACCAGGATTTTGGGGCAATGAGTCAAGTTCACACTAGTTTTGCTGGGCCAAGCTCTGATCCAGTGTTCCTGGGTGTTTTGTTTGTTCTACCAATTTGTCTACAGTATCCACAAGCCTCTTGTTCTCATGCTTGCTATTTCCATCTCTAAGCATCTCATGCTATAGATATTCCTCCTCAACCCGTGGGAAACGGCAATGAACACTACCCCCTTCACTGGAAGGCAACAGAGGCATGAAGAGTAGGAGTACTTCCATTGAAGTTAGACATCAACAAGTTAAACAGGGTAGATACTTCCACATGATCTAGACATCCTCATCTTCTTTTCTGAGGGAAAAAATGAAACAAAACAAAACAAAAAAAAACTCAGGTGTTTGGCTGATTTTTCCAATTCTATCAAATGGTCTAATATACCATCTTCTTCCTATAAATCCTGCCTCATTGTGTGGGTGTCTGATAGAAGATGTTTACCAGGTGAGACATTGCCCCTAGTGATGACATCAAATGGCACCAAATAGCCTTCATGCAGTTTGTGAATGAGCCAGGTCCCTTGGTTTCCACAACAGCTCTAGCACAACCACAGAAACAAGCAGGGCCTTACACTTCTAGACTTTCTCAGGTTAATTCTTCGTTGCTTTGCATCGGAGCTGCTCTTTTACAGCAATACAAAGTGATACAGCCCCACATACACAGCATCTGTGGTTCTGGGAGAAAGACAATCTTGCCCTAACTTAAAAAGCATGTAAGTTGAATATAGAGAAAATAAAGGGTGAAAATACAAAATATGGAATTTCGAGTGGAGGTCGATGGGACCGTGTTCCCACTCATTTTATACACTGAGAAAGAAAATGCAGAATGACTTTGTGCTTGCTTCGTACATTGATCAGAATATCATGAGCAACCACTGTGCACAATGATAAATTTTACTGTCTCCACTCTGACCAGTCACTTGTAAAGCTGTGGACTCATTGTGAAAGAACCATTAGATCAAGCTGCTAAAATGTGAGACAGTTTATGGACAATTCAGAGTCTATTTAGACAATGAATATTCATGATCTATCCAGACAATTTCACATCCATGCTTAGATAATGCAGATTTATGCTCACACACAACAATGATTTGTGAATATTTATAGGCAAGCACCTGGACAGTATTTGACACAGCCGTGAATATTCATGATTACATCTGAAAAAAAGATAAATGCTCTACCTGAAGTTTGAACTACAGGCAGAAAAAGCTAATCTTCAATATCTATAGTGCCTTAATGACAACATATAGCAGCCAAAAATAGCGTAAAGATAAGAACTAACAGTAGGGATCTGATCACTCAGAGGACCAGTAAAAAGCCTGAAAGCTCTTCTGAGCTGCTAAAAAAATCTCCATTGGATTAGTCTTCTGTCAGAAATTAAGTTTCTGGTGCAGCACCTTTTCTGTTTGAAAAATATCCTTTTTTGGGGGGGAGGGGAGGGTTAGGGATAAGGGTTCTTTTTCCTAAAAAACTTTTTTTTTTTTTCCAGACAAAAAGACTGAAATGTTTGTTGCGAGAAAATTACACACTTTTGTGACTGGACCTGCCTGCCCACGTATGTGTCTCCACATTTAAGGGGTCTTCATGCCAAGCCAGCCTGTGCCTTCAAGGTTCGTGTTTAAGTCCATGCTGCTCCAATTCAGATTCACTGTTCTTTGTCCTCATGGAGAGGTTCTCAAAGCCAGCTGAGATGAGACCAGATCATTGCCTGAGGCATGTGTGACTCCTGAGAGCCTTGGTGTAGCTTGAGACAAGAGAATCATAGGATAAGGATCAGTTTTTCTGATAAGGGGATTGCAAGGCAGAAATACAGCTGGGGATTCCGGGAAGGAAAAGGTGATAGCAGAGAGGCTTAGGTCAGGAGAAAGGCAGCTGCTAGATTCACAGTGTTATTCACTTGAATTTTCCTCTTGGAAGTGAGAGGAACTTGACACTGGAGCTCCCTCTAAGGGATAGAAGAACCTTTAGCTGAGGGTTTACAGAGGCAGAGGGAGAATAGAGCTCTGATCATCTAGCAGGTGTAATACCAACTCTGCTGACAAACCTCTCATGTAAATTCCCAGTGTTAATGCCAACTTCTAAATAACTCTGTATCCAAGCTCTAAAACTAATCTTGATCTCCCCATTTAAATGATCACTATAATCTTCCTCTCTATGTTATTTCCACTGCTCTTTAGCTCCTTCTCTGTGTTGCGGTCTAACGCAGCAAGCAGCCAAACGCCACACAGCTGCTTGCTCACCTCCCCCAGTGGGATGTGGGAGAGAATCAGGAAAAAAAGTGGAACTCATGGGTTAAGATAAAGACAGTTTAATAGCACAGAAAGGGAAAATAACAACAACAACAACAACAATAATAATAGTATATACAAAACAAGTGATGATTAATGCAATTTCTCACCACCAGTGGACCGGTGCCCAGCCCATCCCCAAGCAGTGATTTTCAACTCCTTGCCAAGTCTTCCCAATTTATACACTAAGCATGATATTATATGGTATGGAATATCCCTTTGGTCAATTTAGGTCTGCTGTCCTGTCTGTGTCACATCCCATCTTCTTGTGCACCTTCTCGCTGGAAGAGCATGAGAAGCTAAAATGTCCTTGACTAAGTACCAGTTAGCAACAGTTAAAACACCAGTGTGTGGTCAACATTATTCTCATGCTAAATCCAAAACATAGCACTATATCAACTACTAGGAAGAAAATTAACTCTATCCCAGCCAAAACCAGGACACTATGGTGGTTCATTAGTGCAGGGAGAATTAAACCTCCCCATGCTCACTGGGGGAAAATAAAGCAGCAATAGACAATTCTAGAGGCTCACTAGCAGCCAGAGCACAAAGCTTGGGCTGTGTCCATTCACATTTGGCCATGTTTTGTCACATTTCATCCTGCCCTAGCGAAGGACTGCACACAAGATGTGGGGCAGCAAAGTACAATAAATGCCATCAACCTCACCTTGGTGCTACCCAACAAGTGTTTTCTACAGCTTGATGTTGTCTGGACTAAGCTGCATAGCAGACTCTTTGAACTAAATTCATTGAGACAGATGAAAATTATAGCAGTTGAAAATAAAAGCATCCCCAGTCCAGTAAAAAGCCCAGTTATTCTTGTTTCTTCAAATTATCTCTGCATCTGGCACTTTTCTGCTAAGACTGCCTCCCTATGAGAGGAAAATACAACTTCAGCTCTGCTAGGACACTCAGATATCACGCAGCAGACAGATGTCAATGTTGGGTCCCAGTATCTGTCCCAGGTAGGGATGATTTGCCTTGGCTTCCCTCGGCTCCTTCCTGAAGTTTTGACTCTCATGCTCCCTACTCACTCCACTGTTGCCTCCACTTGCAAAGAAATGATACAACCTGAAGAACTAACTCTTACAAGTATCTGTTCTCAGCTCACATTGAGCAAACAGCCTTTATAAGACATACTCTGATGGAGGTATCCCCGTGGTGGGCTGTGGATGGCCCTGAAGGCTAAGAATGGACAAGTGAACAGTTCTGCCTTCCTCGGCTCCAAAATGAGTTCCCCTCATCAGCAGCTGGAAATGGAGCAGCTGTTGGTCCTCTCCAGCTCTGGTGGGAATTACTGTCTCCAGAGGACACAGCAGAGGCATTCCCCACACAGGGCATTGATATAGCAGGGGGTGCAAAGGAAGGTTGGATCAGCTGTGCTAGATTTTATTCAGAGTACAAGTTGTGAACTCTAAAGGATTAAGTGACTGACAACAAATCGAGTGAAAATTTATCATTTCAAAGCCTCCTGATTATTTAAAGGCAGTGTCATGACTATAGAGGGTTGGTCTCAAAAAATTTGGTTGATCAGCAACAGAAATAAAAGCCAATTTGTTGAATACTACCTTTTCTGTCCTGTTTATCCAGTTTTCACCTATGTTGTACTTTCTGTCAATAGAAATAGAAGAATTTCTGCATCAAAGAACAGAGCCTTTTGTGCAGTCTCTAGGAACCAGCACCTCGAACTTCAGAGGAAAAGTAATGTTCTTCACGTAGTCCCTAATTTCTGAATACCCATTGGATATGTTGTTTGTTGATTCTCCTTCAGGAAAGATTCTTCCCAAGCCCCTTTTAACTTTTAAAATGAAAAATAAAAATACACAAACAACAACACAGAAAAGGTTAGAACTACAGTGACATTTGGTTACCGATACTCCCATCCTTTATTTGAATTCGTATGAAGATTTTTAATATCTTAGAGATGGCACTGCCTCTCTCTGCACATCAGTATAGCATCTGCTGCAGTGAAGCTCCAGGTAAGGAAAGAAGTTGCTCATTAATAAATTATTAATGAACAGTGGATGCTACCCCTGACAGAGTTTAAGTCTGGCAGATAGATTATTTTTCACAGATATCTCACCTGTCCTTTGAACTCTATTGCCTATCTATCCCACGCAGTTAACTCCCTAGGTCTATTAAATACTGTGGAATAAAAGTTTACACTTTTTTTGCTTCAATAAGTGCTGCCCTATGGTTTTACTATGTGCTTTCAGTGCCTCTTGCCTCTTGCCATCAAGTTCATATTGCTTCTGTCAAGACATATTCTTTAATAAAGCCCTTCACCTGACACCTTGTTAACACTGTTTCCTCATGGTCGTTTCGAGTCAAGTCTTCAGTTAGACATACAGTCCAAGGCTTGCTGGAAGCCCTCTGCTGAGATGCTGTGTTTGACTGTGCAATGCTGTGTGCTAATAGCGTCTGAAACATACAACAAACAACCGCAAGCAGTGAACACTGCTATAATTAAATGCTAAGAGTCCGTCCATGGTGGCTGTTTCTTTTTTTTGTTTTTCTTCCTCTGTGCATCTGAAATGCAAAGAATTAGCAACAATAATATGTTTAGAAATAAGTGCAAGGGAGGAGAAGGGTGAATTCTCATGCATGATCTTATCTTTCCAAACCCACAACGTACAAACCATGACAACATACAAGCTTGCATTGATCTCTGGGGATTCCTGAATACTAAAGGAAGAGCCAGTCATTGCCCATTACTTTCATCTTTAATAGGAAAGCCTGCAGAAGTAAGTGTCACCCTGAAACATTATTCTGTTCGCAGCAGCTGCCAGCTGTCACAATAGCAGCTGCATTCACCTCTGGCAGACAAAGCTAGGGAAAGACAGAAACACCCTTCCTTAAAGCAGGATGCACAATGCCAGGGAGGTGGCAGATGCCCCATCCCTAGAAACATTCAAGGCCAGGCTGGACAGGGCTCTGAGCAAACTGAACTAGTTGAAGATGTCCCTGATTACTGCAAGGGTGTTGGACTAAATGGGTTTTGAAGGTCCCTTCCAACCCAAGCTATTCTATGATTCTATAATTCTACTCCTTCACAGCCTGCAGTGCCTGCACCTGCTGCCTCCAAAAGCGGCAGCAACTCCAGCCTGTGTTGGACTGAGAGCAGCAGTGACTATCACCCACCTCCCGTTACTGATCTCCTTGCTTGGATCTCCACAATCACGTTTTGTTTCAATTCCAATGTGGCCCTGCAGGAATAGCAACTGAGCACATCATCTGAAGTGGAAGAAACTTTAGAGCATTTATCTTCCTATGACACCTGAAACAAAGCAGGCTCAAAGGCTTATATTAATGAATTTGTCCTCACTACAGCTGGTCTGGAAACATTTCAGTTCAGTCAGCTGAACTGGAAAACGTCGATTTGTCAAAGCCGCTATTCTTCTTGGAATAGGCTCGAATTCAACAAAGTACGGGGCTGGAAACATTTTTGATTTCTAGAATTAGAGTGGCTGGGAGGCAAAGATGAGGAAGAACGGAGAAGGCATAATTATCATCCTATTGACTTCACAAGGCCAAGCTCATTCTGTGGGTAAAAGTCTTTGTCCCGGGATGCTGACAGTGCTCATTAGGGGGACAGCAATGGCAGTGATGGTGGTATTAGAACATCATGAATAAACAGAATTCAGCCTCCAGCTCTGCCAACACACTCTGCAAGCACTAAATTCATGCACACACCAGGAGGGAGATAAAGTACCGCGTTTACTCACAGACTCTTAATAAAAATGCCATTCAGAGTTTAATTAACATACTTTTTTTGCAAAATCATCCCACAGCTGCAGCAAAATCTGGTTTTCTACAGCTTTCCAGGGTCAAATTGTGCAGTAGCTTGCATGCAGGTGCATCTGCAGAGTGGTTCATTCAGGCGAAGCCAGTATTTACACCAGCACAAAGCAGAGCAGACTCTATCCCCTTAAAGTTCATCAGATATCCTTTCCCTCCCGTGACTGGGTTTTTCTTTTTGGCTTGTCAGCGGCAGAGGAAAACAATAAAAGCCTCGTATTGCTCCAGCCAGGTGGCAATTCTATTTCCTCCCATCTAGCTGGCTGCATGGTGAGCTGTGCTTGTGTATGCACGTGTGCCTGTATCTGTGTCTCTTCTCCTCTTGCTTCTGCCACACTTCTGCCTGCCCCCAGCACTCTCATACAGAGAAACAGTGTTGTAGAGGATTCTGGAGGCTGCAGGTACAATTGGACCAAGCCTCTGCCCAGGGGCAGGATCCACCAGGAGCTCAGGAGGACTGCAACTGCACATCTATTATTTTCAAGTTGTCTCTACTGAGATCCTCAGCTGGGGCAGATCTCAGACTCTTCAGCTCCATGATCTTCTCTGACTGGAAGAACAACAGGAATTCAGGGAAGGGAAAAGGGGATGCTCAGAAGAGGAAACAAGATGTATGTTGATCATTTTATCTGTGTTGTCTGTGTGCCATCGGAATACATTAACTCCTTCATTTATCATGGCACTATCATTAGAAATCTCAATTATTTCTGAATGCCACACTGACAAAATGTTTAATTAGCTACTTTGTTGTGTTAATCACTTCTCGGATACAAGGAAGAACTAAAGACACCAAGTGTGGGGCCCCAGTATTTTTTATAGAAAAAATGTGGAGGGTGAAGGAAGCTGTAATAAATGTCCTCATCATTACAGATATAAAGGTCAGACATTAACACAGCGTTTATATATCTTAAGCCTTTCACAGGGAGCACATACCTGCCAGCTACAGCCTTCTCTGCTAGTGACAGGAGAACGACGTGAGCTGCCTGGAGAGCAACACGCAGAAACATCTCAGGGGTTTCTCTCTCCCCTCAGAGGGTGATGCTCCTCCCGCACACCAGGGATAAGTAAGCTGAGCAGTTAAGTGGTCCAGATATTACCACCAGTAACATTTTACGGCTAGGTTCTCCCAGGCTTTTCATTAAATCTGACTGCAACTGCAGGTGCCATTTTACTTCATATTATAAAATCAATTGAGCGTGGGCCTGATGATATTAGGAGTCAGAAGGACTGGGTTATCTTTTTGCCTTGAAGTCACTCAATCTACTAGTGAAAAGCCAGCAACCGCGGAGAAGCCTGACTAATATTACCACATGTGCCAGAACAGGCACAGCAAGAACAGTGTGTGGATGCCCAACCAGCTCCTGCAGAAGCAGAGCACCACAATGGAGATGAGTTTGCTTCAGTGCCCTGATTCCCAGACCCTACTCCCTGGTTTCCATCAAGAGGCAGCAGGCATTGCAAACAGCACAGATTTCTATGTCCATTTATATTATACCTGTTTATTGAGAAAAAGACACAAGGTCACTTCTCATCATGGAAACACATGCCTCTGTATGGAGGGAGGTTATAATTTCATATAAATCACAGCCATTGAGTGACTTCAGATTATGACGAATTACCTCAGGGCAAGAGCATCTGGCCTACAACCCAGTTTGGGTGGACATTTGTTATTCAAGGCTCAGAGAGAAAGACAGAGAACATTCTTTCCAACACTTAAAATCAATCAGCATGCTCATTTTGGATCACCAGAGCTTCCTGGTAGCCTAATTGCAGTCACTGCAAAAAACAGGGGAGGAGGAGATGGTGGCAACAATGACCAAGTTTTGGATCACAACCTTATAAGAAAACTCACTTCTAGTTCTCCTCACTCATCCTAAGAGCCGCAAAACTGCATCTCCCCTTTACTTGGGCCCTGTCCTTGCCAGGTGTCTCCTCTGCTCTCACAGAGAGGAGAGGGAGCCGGAGTCCACAGCCTGTTTCTGAGATACTTATCTACAAAAAAGGCGTCCCAAGTGCCAGACCCTTCCTCAGTGCTGTTCATGCATTCATCCAATTCATGCATTTTTAGTTAAAAAATAAATGTGCCTACAGTGACAGTGTTACTAATTCAGCAGTGGCTAGTTAAGAATTGCCTAGCTTTCTTTCAAGCCCCGGTCACCCACACGCGTCTCTGGGGCATTTGTAAATGACTTACATTCACGTTCCATGTAAAATCTTTCCTAGCAGCAACAACTCTTCCTTCCACTGAGGCACTAAGGCCTAACGAACTGCAAAAGGATTTCTGGGTGGAAATGGTGTGTCCAGCTCAGGATGCTGCTGATGTATCTGAGAAAACGTCTTCTGCAATGTGCTTCACTGCTGGTCTTCCTGGATAATTGCTTTCACAAAGTCCTCAAGTCCATAGGTCTGAGTAGTATATTCACTTCAGGAGTGGTCTTCATAACAGTTTGCATACAGGGAAAAAGAAAGATTAGATGGTTTAGCTGGAGCCACACAAAAAAAGAAGCAGCATTTAACTCTGTTTCAGAAGGACAAAGTCATGCAAAATGGAGAAAGAATATACACGGGGAAAATGGGTTACATTTTCACTTCTTAATCATCTCTACGTTTCCTTCTTTAAAGCACTTTCCCACACACAGCCTCAGAGCAAAGCCATCAAAAGCATCTGATTTCTGCACTAGACACACATAATAGAGGGAGATGTTCTGGCTCACAGACTCCAATTAGTTCTAATGTTAAGCCTGCCCATGAAACATACAGTCTCCCTTGTTTTCCACAACCACATTGATAAACATTATTGTACAGGGATATAAATATAACTCATTATTTTGTTGACACTCAATGGCTTATCTATATATATAATGTCATCCTGTTATTATTGATGCTTTTTTAATGGTATGGTATCATTAAACAGTAATGTTTTACTTCTATTAATATCATTTGGGTTGGCTCTTAATAACTATGCCAGAGTTACTGCAGCATCATCCACAGGACGTAGATGAGTGCATAATACATTTATCAGCACATCATTCATAATGTTCAGCATCCTCCATGACCAGAATATCATGAAGTTCTTCCAACTCCAGCTGCTCACTTCAGGAGACGTGGAGCTGTGTAGATAAATGTCCTGTCCCAAAACTTGTGTTTGTTTCCTAAAATCCATGATGTGAAAATGTAGTGGCAGATTAGCACTGTCCAGTGGTCTGCTGTACCACAGTCAGGTGTATGCAGGAACTTGCTGAATGGCTGACAAGGTGCCACTGTATAGAGGATTTTCCCCCATGTGGTCTGGGATCAGGGCAGGAGTTCAGCATTTCTCCAGCAGTATCTTGGTTGGAACATTCTCTCCACAGCTTTTGAAAAGTTTCAGCATTTCTCCAGAGGTGTCTTGGTTGCAACATTCTCTCTGCGGCTGTTGAAAAGTTTCCTTAACTTCTTCCTGACTCCTCTTTTCGTTTTTGTCTCTTGATGAGTTCACATCTTCTTTTGAAAAAATTTGCATTTAGCAAATCTCTGTTTTGCCCCATGTTGTTGTGCTAATGTTCAACAAAAGTCAAAAAAAGTGGACAGGCAACATACTTAGCCCCTGTCCTGTCATGAGTCAGATTGCAGAAGACCAGCTTCTAAGGACGAGACACCTTCCTGCTTTTAAGTGGCCTGACACTTAGTTTTCTTGGCTTCAACCCCATTCTTTGCCAATTCAGTCAGAGAAGAATTAGAGATTGCTCCAAAGGCCTGAGAAAAATACACTTTCTTGTAAGTCCTCCACTAAATGCAAGAGCTGAAGGAAGAACCTCCACCTGGGTTTGAACTTCTAGGAGCAAATCTTTGTACCTGTCTGCTTACAAGGAGCCAGCTGTGCATCAGGGGCTGTGCAGGAGCTCTGGTGGACAACATGAGCATGAAGCCCACCCTGCTGCAAGCAGAGCATTGACTTGAAGACATGTTTCTCAATGTCCAACAGAAGACAAACCGAAAGGCTGAGAGCAAAAGATGATCTACCCCACAATAACACTTCAAATTATGGGAACTCAGATTAAATGCAATTGCCTGCTAACCATCAGCTCTTTAATTACACGCTCTGGGCAGTGTACATAGAGGTTGATTGCTGATAGCACTTACCCCACTGAGGCCGGTAAGTCATTCCTGACCTATAACAGCCTAAATGAAAATACTTTCAGGCTTCTTTCACTTTTTTTTTCCCAGGGGAAATAAAGGCACCAAAAAGGAGCAAGTGCATTTTTGTGTACATGGGACTGACGAGAAAGGGCTCAAGGCAGCCTCTTCTCCCAATGCCCATCCCCGGCCAAGCAGTGCTGAGAACCAGGCACCAGCCACCAGACAGGTATGTTGGTGTTGTGGGCTTAAGCTCCCAAACCCCAGCTACAAGGCTGACACTTCACAGTGTCTGCCTGGGAGCAAAGGCTACTTCAGAGTGACTTTTAAACCCACCAGCTCTAATGGCTCTGCCAAACCTGACAAGTCACTGCAATTACTGCAGCTAATAATTATTATACATGGAGTTCTCTAGTAATTCCCTCACAGCAGCTCCCTAGGTGAGCATGTTTGCACAGTATTTGTGCTCAGTAGCTGAAAAAGGTGCTGTCCAGTCATTTAGGTCTACCATTTTTCAGTGCAACGGTGGGTACAGATAATAAAACAGCCTTCATTTTTAAATAGAGCTCCTTTTTAATGGAAACGTCATACCTTTGTATGCCATGTCATGTTTCTTTTAAACTGCATGGGAGATAATATTCTGCTCATGCTACCAGCTGACAGAATTGCTCTTCAGCTTAAGGTGTAGAAAGCTGCGCTTTGACATTACAGGTCCCTGTTTTAAAACCTGTTGCTCTGCAAGACAGCATGGGATGGCATTAAATAAATCATTCTCTGTGCCTGAAAGACAGCTGTCCAAGCTGACGTAAAGTAAAAGCTACAAGAGTTAAATAAAATGGCCAAAAGGCAGAGCTGATATTTCCAAAATCAGTGGCTCTTCCTATAACAAAGCATGTTCCCATTGATGACAGGCTGTACACAAGTGCAGGTTCAGTGGAGTCAGGAGAGAATTGGGAGACCCTGAAACAGCCAAGTGTGGCTGTGGAAGAAGAAAATTGCACGAGACTGGAGGGGATGCTGTCACACACCTCCTGCACGGTGTTCCTGCAGGGACTGGGACCCTCCACTGCCACTGGAGGTTTCTTCACTCTTACTAAGACAGTCTAGTTTTGCTTGACCTCATTCTTCTGAAACCAGTCTGAAACCCACACTCTCCAGGCAGGACAGAGGCTTCTGATTATGGGAAAATCAGAACCCTTGTCTGTTCTATCTCTTGAGAGCCTTTTATAAACATTAAGCTGGGAAAGGAAATGGCCAGGTGATCCAACACAAAGAGTGGTCATTACCTTTGCAGTTGTTTGAGGTGGCACAGCCCTGAAAGGATTGAACGTTTAACAATAGATTTGGCCTTGTGTGGTTTTCATCTCACTAGTGCCACAACAAATGGCTTTGTAACACCCAAACAATAATTTGCATCCTGCCCTGAAGCGGAAGATTTAGGAGCTCCTTTTCCTTCAGCTGCCATTGCAGCCATCTGATTGGCACATCATAAAATTTATTTACTTTACTGATAGAACCTAATTGGGTATAATTGCTGAAGCATCTTCAATAATTCTAAATACAGGAATTGATTTGGGGATTAAATGGAATATGATAATTGCGTAATTGAACAAAGTAGCTGGAGTCCTCACCCAGCTAAGTGGATTTTGTGATTGTGGCTGATTGCATCAGAATATAAATCAGCCTGATTTGCATGGCTGACATCAGCTCCCTCTCCTCCTCTCTGGAGCTGGCTTTAAGTAGGTCACATCCAGCAAAGCAGAGAGAGGGAGTAGAGACCTTGGAGAGAAGCCCCTTGGATTTGGTGCTAGATGATGGAGCACCCCATGGTCTCTGCTCAGCAGGAACTGATGTTCTGCTAGGGGCAGGTGCTTTTCCCAAGGGTTATGGGTGTTCTGTCGCTGGCCAGGCACTGTTCAAGCCCCACCTGGACCTGGGGGAATTTATGATGCTGTGATGAATTTCTAATCCTTAAATTTCTTGATAGTTTTGACCATGTTTTCCTGAGAGATTTGTCTTGAGATCACTCTGCCAAGGTAATTTTTAACACAAGTGACAAAATTTAACCGACTTGACCCCAAGGGAAGTTGAGCAGTCAGTAAAGCACTTCATGGAAGAGTCTCTGTCTCTCTGACGTGCTTCTAGTCCCAGCTGAGTTAATCCGCAGCTTGGATCTGTTACCCTTCTTGTTTTGTTGGAGGACTCCAATATTCCAATGGGAGTTGGCCAAAAAGCTGACTGAGGCTGGAGTAGGGCTTTTCAGAAGGATTAGCTCTGTGGACATATGCCAGTCTAATTAGGAAGGCTGTAATTTGTGCAGTCCTTAAAAGTGGCTCAACATGAGCTGCTGGTGCTTTGTGGATTTTTTAAATTTAGGGAAAACACATTTAGTTCTAGGATAGGTGCTTTACGTTGTCAACATCATCATTTACATTTTATAAGTAATAACATACGCACACTAACATTAATTCCATTTGGAAAAGCAATTTAATTCCCAACTCTTTTATTTTTCATTTTGTTTTTGTGTCTGTGTGTAACTTTAGCTCCAGCTATTGGTTCACTATCTTTTCATGGCAGTTTATGTCTATAACAATCCACGTCAATGTTTATAACCACATTACTGTATGACTGCACTTGCTGTTAATCGTTTGTTAGCATCATAAAATCAGGTATATCAGTTGTGTACCTGTATTAGAATGAACATGAGGAATAGAATGTGATCTCTATAAATAAGTTGTTTCTGATACTAAGAATGACACTAAATTCTATTAACTTTATTAATTATGTGCATGCATACTGCTTTGTTCTCAATGAAGTAAGACGACATTTAGAGGAATATGGAAGTTTCTTCTGTTGGATCAATCAGTCTGAACTTGTCATCATTCATTCCTAAGTCTTTTTGAAGGAAAAATTGTCCTTCTTTTCCCTTCAAACCACCATACTGATTGCTTCAGTGAAATGAAGACGTTAATCAAAGGAAATGAAAAGAAGTCTGAGGCTCTGAAGTACTCCTGGCTTTCTCTTTGAAACATTTCTGTTCTCCTTTGTGTTCATACATGACTTCAGTCTGGCCATGCCAAAGCCGTATTAGGAGAAAACGAACACCTTCCTGGTACCATTAGACCTAGTTTCAAATGACAGGAAGGACCTATTGCCCTTCACTCTGCGGGGCCTTCCTCTCCATATGGCAGGGTATTAATTCCCTAGGCTGCTCCCTGCTGTTCGGAGCTGGAAGTCAGCAAAAGTGCAATAGTACATACCTGCAAAACTAATAGATTACAAAATCTCAGCCAGCCTGAAAATAGGGACATCAGTGTGTGCACAAATCAAAAAGAAAAGGGGAAAAAGACAAAAAAAAAAAAAGACAAAAACCAGACAAACGTTTTGGTGCAGCTACTAGTTATTTTTAGGCTACACTCTAGTTTGGACTTTGAAACAAGGTTTTGAAAAAGAAGAAGAAATTATGGCTAATTGAAGATCTCATGGTATGCGAGTTACAAGGAGGACTGATGTCAGCAGGAATGTTCACCATGTTTACCTTTGACATGGGTGCTGGTAACCTACCTGTAGTTACAGCATAAGCAAAGAATGAACTGCACGATAAGTATCCAAAAAGCAAGCTCAGGCTTCACCTCACACTTCAGAAACTGACAACTCGAAGTAGGGATTGCTGTCAGCAAGTATCAGTAATGTCCACTTAGTGAAGGCATCAGTCATTTACTTTCAGCCATTGCTAAACCTAGAGACCATCTTGGAATCTATAGAAAGTTTCTTCCTGCTAGGCAGGCTACCTCTCAATGTTTCTTAACATCTTGGAACATATCCATACGTATGCATGCAATGGAGTGTAATGTTTCTACTGCAAATTTTTACTTGCTGAATTCCATAGCTAATCTTTTTGACTAAAGGTCTTTCAAAATGATTTTTTTTTTTGAGTGCTTGTTTTGGAGGATAAAATTTATTTTACTTCTCTCAGTTCAAAATTCATGTCAAGGTCAATATATTCAGTGAAGGTATCAGCAACCAAGGTATCATTTTTAGGTTTAATTAAGGATGGGGCATTGAAGGAGGAGACAGGAGGGTAAATAAGCCAAAAACCATAAGTTTATTGTCAGATTTTCTGTGGTGCCTGCTGTCATCCATCAAACACCATTAATTACACATTTTATTTATTGTAAGACACTATAGAGCAGTTAGAGTCACGTGTTTTATACTTTCAGCTCACATAAGGGGGCAGAAAAATAAGGTTTGAGGGATTCCAGATTTCTGTTTGTTAGCCTGTGGTACACACGACTGTTGTCAGTAAGAGCTTAAGGATTACTAACTTCATCTGACTGTACTGATGCTCCTGTTATGTCCAAGACTGTCGTTAGTGTAGAAATTAAGTCTATAGTTTGAAAATGCAAGAGCAATTAATTTGGCTTATTGATGGATCTTCTTGATTCCAATGGATTAAGATGAACATTTGTGCCTGAAGGCCCTAAGTGATGCTTTGCAATTTTCATGCTTCTTCTGAAATTACAAATCCTAGGCTAAGGACTGAAGCTTTGAAAACTACAAAACAAGAAGTCTAGTTTCATATTGCATGTTCTTCAGAATACGCACCAAGAGTAAGGGCTGATGTTTGCAAAGGCTAAAAGTTTCCATCTTTCTATCATTCTCTGCTGTTAAGTAAACCTCGAATCTAATCTACACCCTCATTTAAAATGTGTCGATCGTCAGATGATCAATATGGACAAACCAAAAAAATTTCCTTGATGGATGAAATGTCCTAAACTTCAGCCTGTTGGACCCTAAGACCCAGCAAGAAAACAGCAGTTCTTAACCTTTTACTTTCAAAGCCTTAACGCTGAGTCAAAACAGCATATAGCCAAAGTGAAAATTAATGTAGGTTCCTTCCTATCTTCTAACATGCTCCTGGTCTTGCTGGAGCATTGATAAGTCCATGTGTTGCTCAGATAAAGGCTTTGCTAAGGCATTAAACACTACAGACCTTCAAGAAGCTTTAATGATAGATGAACTGTTTATACGAGCTTAAATATCTTAATATCATAAAATGGAATTTAAACACGCAAAAGCATAAGATGCAGGATGATTGACTGTGCATACAGAAGGTTGTACTAACTTTTTGAATAACATAACTTGCTTTTATCACTTTATGGAACGGGTAAGCAATCATATAGCTTTGTGTTGGTCTGTGAGATGCAGTTTTGAACTAACACCCTAATGGAGGCATCTGTGTATTGCCATTTCAAAAGCATAAGCATACTCATATCATGCTAGCTGTCATTACTGAGGTTTGTGAGGCTACAACATGCATTCAGATTAAGGCTTTAGAAACCTGGACTTAAAAAGGCTTGTTTATGGTCACAGATAGGGTTATTGTTGCAATTAGAGTACTGAAAATGAATGACTGAAGACATATTATTGCTCTATCTGTAAGGATCCCTGGACTACTACGAAGGCATCTGAGAGCTAAACACAGCTCAGAAATAGATGGCAACTTCTTTTGTGCTTACAGATTTCCATGGCAGTCCCAGCCCCCTGTTTGAGCTATTTTTAGTCTCAGATAATGTTATAAGCAACTAATTTACAGTCCTGAAACAAGGAGCACAACATCTTATGCATGAAAGTTGTACAGCAAGTCCTGAGAGCCTGGGCTGGAGGTTTCTATGCACTGGGCTTTGACAGTATTTCCTATACACAAGCCCTGTTGGAGAGATACCCGCTTTTTCTAAATAGAGTTCTAAATAGAGTTCAGAGTTCTAAGAATTATAATACTTTCGGCACCGGGAACTGTTGAGACTGAAGACACCACTCCAGTCTTCAGTCAGTGATGTCTAAAACCTTGTGTTATCTGGCCACTGAATTTTTGAAGGAAATATTTAACCATGTGTTTTCTCTGTCCACACAAACACTCAGGTAGACATTGTGTATATATGTAAATGAAGCCAACATTCATTTATGGCATTCTTGTTCCTTGATGGTTTTTACAGCATTCATTTATGTCTTGCCCTAAGGAATATTTAGAGGCCACTGAACCCAGAGTGGATGCCTCCCCTTTCCTACTCAGTAAAAACGTGTCTCTAAGCTCCAGCAGGGTCAAGAATTGGAAATAATACTCAGATTGCCACTAAGGTAGCCATTGGTGGGAAAGTGCTCATTCTGCATCGATATCTGTTCTCATGACAACTCCCCGAAGTCTCAAGCTGAGAAGAACACCTAATGAGGAGAGATCAGGCCTTGAGATTTTGTAGACAACTCATTTTCTTGACAAAGACAGCAACGAAAATGGGAAACAACGCAGCCCTAATCTCATACTCTGACAACTTTAAAGCTGTAATGAGAACAGACAAGTGCAGAAAATGTTTTCCTTTGCTTCTGAAACTGAAGCCTTGTGTCCCTGATACAGAGAACTGGTGGCAAGCAAGAAGAAAGACAATATTATTGCCAAAACCATCACTGGCCTAAGCCCTTTGTGAAGAGGGTCACTGGAGCTTCTTCATGATTTATAGCCTAAGCATAGGTTTAGTACTCAAATAGTAAAGCTAGGCTCCCTGCCTTCAGATGGAGGTTCCCCATTCCCTGTATCTCAGCCGATCCACAAATGCTTTTCTGCCGAGAGCACTTGCCAGGTCAGGGAAGAAGACGGAGCCACAAGTAGCTGCATCAGCACAGATACAATGCAACATGTCTTGCGTTTTTGTAGCCTGTGAATGTAATATAAAGAGAGAAAGAATCTCACAAAGACCACACTTAAGTAGGCAATGTAAATGTCTAAGCAGATGGTGTTAGGCAGGATGATAAAAGACAAAGAAACTAAAATATTTGGTAAAATGTTTGGCAGATAGACCGGTTCTGTGAGGAAAAGAAGTGTGCAAATAAGAGCCTGATTTGGAAGCGTACTTAACCCTGGAGAGCAGGAGAGTGTTCAAGAGAAAATATTTGATCTGGGAGGAGAAAGCTGAAATAACACAGTGTGATGGCACATGCATCAAGGGACTCAGGGTAACAAAGACCTTGTCTGGGTTTTATGAGGAAGCAGTTTTGCACCAGGCTTTTTTTTTTTTTTGCACATCTTCAGGATAAGACCATTTACACAACAACATGAGCAAAAGAGAATTTGTATGTATATACGTAGAAAAATATTTATATATATATTTAGATATATGTACACACACAGTATGTAATAAATAATTCAATACAGTATTCTGAAAGCTTCTTGCGTGGAGAATGGACGTTTTTCCAGGCTATCCAAGACAACAAACAATGGGTCAAGCCCAAATGAGCACAAGGAAGTACTGAGGTAATACAGGTCAGTATGAGAGGTGGAAGACCCCTGCAAATCTGGCAGCCTAACCTTTCTGTAGGCTGCACAAAGGGGAGATATAATGAGAGCTCTAGCAGAGGATAATGAGATATTTGAGGATGTTTACATGCAGTTCTCCCAAAATGCTAAGAATAATATGGAAAAAAGGGCTTGCTGAGTACCTTAACCAGCAACAGAAGAGACTGTCTTTGAGGGCTGATCAGAGACAAGATGAAAATCCTCAGCCTAAAAGAGGAGACAAGCTCATGTTTGATGCAAGAGGGAGGGGGTACCATTGCTGCCCTGTCATTCTCTGGTGACTTCCAGTGTCTAGACCCTGCTCTTTTCTCTTCTTTCACACACAGAGTGACACTTTAATCAGATTTGATTTTTGCTCTTGCTACTTATCAGGACTCTGATCTGTGAGCAGGACTTCTTTCAGTTCTGATGATTTTAACTGTTATTGCACATTTCTCCAGGTCAGATTCTGTATTTAAGCCTACATGCATACATGATTCCATAGAGGAGGAAAGCAAAGAGAGACAATAAAAAGCCATGTATTCCCTCAAGTCTGAAGTTGCTGGGGCAGGACATGTCTCCCAACATGCATGAGCACCTAATTCATGTCAGCGCCCAAAATACCAAAAAAAACCCAATTTCCCAGCCCCATCCACTTTTCTTTGCAAACACATTCGGACAATCCGTACTGCTGCATCATTTCTTACTATTATTTGCTGTATGCTGACCCACATAGTTTTGTTGGGAAGTCATGCAAATTTGGGTGGTTACTGAGTTTAGCTTTGACGTTTGAGGTCTTTTCACAGAAACTAATAGTACAAGGACTCATTTGGCCTGAAAGCTCCACCCAAATTATCTAAGATGGCCTCTTATTTACCACCAACCAGAGGATATATTCAGATTCGCTGTTCTTTGAATAGATTCAGCACTGAAAGATAAACATCTTGCTTAGATTTTACAGTCTACAACGGAGCAGAATTCACCACATGCCATTTACATAATTCTAACTTTTAATTACTCTTATGGTAATAAACCTGCTTAATATTCCCAGCATAAACCAGACCAGCTTTAATTCCCAGTCATTGAGTCTTTTTGTCTTGTGGACTGAACACCCAACTGATGGTGGACCAGACCATGAGTGTGCATCTGCTTGAGTCACCTTTATGGTCAGGATGAGAAACACGCCCTCCTTCAGCGTGGTTCAGCTGAGCTCAGAGATAGACGCCTGCATGGACATCTGAACTGCAGAGACTGAAAATTAAATGAATGCTGTGACCAGACTGCTCAAGCCAAACTTTAATCTTTTCTCTTGAAAACTGAAGCAGCTTAAGCTCCCAGAGGGGCTGTTTTCTCTAATCATCCCTTCGGCTCTTCTCAGAACCCTTTCACAACTTTCATCCCTATGTTATCCAAATACCTTTCTTACAAATCACATTGTTCACAGCATGCACACTCTCAAATTTTATGCAATCTGGTTCCTTTCCTTCTGGGCAACATAGGTGCCTCACTAAGAGACAGTTTTTAAACTTAAGGCCAAAAAAAATAATATTACTGTAGCAAAGGCAATTGTGGTGAGAGGTCTTGGCATGACTGAAGAAATAACATGGAAGCCAGCAAGGAACCTGAGCCAGGCTCCATGTGCTCAGAGCAATTATTGTTGTACTGTACGTGATACATTCTGCATCAACAGATTTTTATGCCAAAAACCAAAAACAAACAAACAAAAAAAACCCAACCAAACAGCAACAAAAAAATGGCGGGGGAGGGGAAACAGGGTTGGGATAGCACTTGTTCAGCTTTCCTTCCGACTGCCCCCTCTTCTGTGCTCCTTTCAGCCCAGTGGTCTAGCTGCAAATGAAAAAGGGCAGTGAAGATCAAAGGGAAACACTAAGACTTCAAACATCTAGTTTTGCAGAGATAACACAATTATTCTTTCGTTTTAAAAAATTAAATCTCACTTCCAAGAAAACACCATGCACATCCCCCACGGGCTCCCCATCTGCTCCACTGGAGGAGCACAGGATCACTGTCCATACCAATCTCAACAGCAGGGGTGAAGGATGAAGCACCAGCCATCTGGAGCGTTCCCCTGGGATCTGGCTTGTATCAGTTAATTATAAGATGTAGCAGGTTTCCTCTTCAAAGCACTTTACAAATATTTGTTAATTAGACCACACTGCTCCCCCTTTAGGGACAGAACTGGTGCAGCCTCTGTATATACAGAAGAAAGTAGCAGATGTAGATTAGCTGACTTTCCCAAGACCTTCTGAGGAGTCAGTAACAGGGCACGTGTTTGCTCCAGTTCTGTGCTTGCTCATGTTCAAAAAGCCCATTCAACCTACATGTTATAGTCCCTATTCTACAATAAAGGGGACAGGCAGGTTTTGCTCTACTGCATGAACAGTACAAAACATGTTGCAGTAACCCCAAATCCGACTTTGCGCTACAGAGCAACAGCAGCAAACCTGCATGTGCAGTAGCAAATATGTTTTTAGTTAATCGAGCAGAAATAGTGCCATTTCCTTCCCAGAGAAGTAAGAGAAGGCCCTCAAGTCCTGAAGGCATCTATCAATATCTAGTACAGGGTTGTGTCGTGGTTGAACCTGAGCCAGCAATGTAACCGAGACAGCTGTTTGCTCACTCCCCACACACACACACCTGAATAGGGGAGAGAATCAAAAGAGGAGGGAGAAACTTGTGGATTGAGATAAACACACCTGAATAAAATAACAAAATAACCCTAATATGGCACTACTACTAATAACATATAAAAAATGAAAACAGTATATAAAATAAAAGATACTCAATGCAATTCCTCATTAACTCTGTCTGCACCAAGCAGCCAGTCCCAGGCAGCAGCACCTTGGTCTCGAACAGCCAATCCCAGAGAGAGAAGAGAGAAAAAGGCAGAAAGGCCCAGAGGCCTCTGCAAATGGCAGGATGGCAAAGGCCGAACTAAAGAAAGTCCTGAACAGAACACCTCAAAATGGAGCAGAACCAGAAAAGGGCTCTGTCTCCACCTGTCTCAAGTCCATTTAACCCCGACTCCCCCTAAATATGAAGCATGATGCTAGTGTCATGGGATATTCTTATTGATCAGCCTGGATGTCAGTCAAGGTCTGCCCCATCTATGTCCCTCTTCCCAGCTGCCTTGCAGAGAACTCGGGAAGACCTTGGCTCTCAGACAACAACAATTTAAAAAATTAACTCTGTCCCGGGGCATTATCTTCTTGTTCTCAAACTAAATCCAAACAATGACCATGCTAGCTATGAAAAAGAAAGGTTTCTAACTGCATGAAGAAAATTCACATGCTTTCAGCCAAACCAGCACAGGTTGTTTCCACATAAGCAGCACCACAAGTAGGGGTTACCAAGGAGTGGCTGGAGGACTTGTTGAGTGTATCAAGGCAACAGCTCTCTGAAGTGCCCTGGTCAGCAGGGTGAATCTCCATCTTGTTTATATTCTGCTTAGCAGTAACAGAGTGGTGTCATTCACCACTGAGTGCATCTCTGGGGAGGGAGCAGGACCTGCAGGAACCTGGGAAGAATTGCAATTAAGGGTTTGAAAAGAAAACCTGTTGGCCTGAAATCTTTGGAGGCAATATAATGGCTGGAGACCAGATTCTCAGGAAAGTAAATCAGATTGCACAAGCACATGCTGACTGACAGTCTGTAGATACATGTAAGAGTTCTACATCTGCATTAAAATGCAGCTGCCTCAGCCGATTTGCTGTACAAACAGCATTATGCACTGGCACATTTTCAGAGGAAGAACTAAGGATAACAATTTTTTTTTAAAATATAGGTGAAATTTTAATTAACAAGAGGATATGATTAATCAGCTTGCAGCTTGAAAATAACCTGAGTTATATACAATATTAATAAAAAGTGACATTTCGTACTCAACCAGTCACAGTTTCATTTTGCTATCGCACCTGTCAGATGGCAGCACCAGTGCCACAGCAGTCTCTGGTTATCTCCTCAGGTATCTTTTCCTCCCTGAGAAGGCATCATCCTTGCAACCGGCCCTCAACTCCACAACCCCCCTTGGAAGGCTTTTATTCACGAACTCACCCTGCACTTCCCTAGGTTGGCAGCACCAGTGGGATCACCACTCTGATAGCGGTGCAACAAGAAGCAGAGGCAGGTGTGATCCTAGCGGTGCCTCAGGAGGGCTCCGCTTCGAGGCAGAAGCACAAATGTGGCCATGAGAGCCACCACCAGCAGGACCAGAGGTCCAAAGAGCCTCCCCTCCCTTCTGCTCAATGACATATCACAGGTGATTTGAGGAGTAAAAGAAGCTGCACTATCATCACGATGTTTTTGAAGCTGTGCCCATCCTCTCGATTGATCCCCAACTTCGCCACAGATCGTGAGCAATGAGGTTGCACCTCAAAGAGAAGATTTTTAACCGACACATGAGACAGTATTGGGTGATCAACTGCCTCTGAAACAATCAGACAAAACGACTGAGGTGTCATTCTGAAAAAAAAAAAAAATCCCAAAATATTTTGAACTTACACAGCACGGACAACCTGTGGTAACTAGCAGAAGGCTCATCAACTGAACTATCTATTAGGTTGAATTAATCGAATTATACAATAAAACAAGATTTATCCCTGCCATCCAGACTCAATTTTTTTACACTAGTATTATTAAGAAGGGAAAATCTGAATTTCTTTGTGTCCTTTGTTCAGGCATGGTTGTAATCCAGAAAAAAACACAGATAGTCTCTAGATGTAAATAGTGCGTGTCTGTACATGTGCTAATTTTTTTAAATTATACTAAGTAGCTATTAGGTCCATTCGAAATCTCTCCCCACACAATGACTTTTTCTGAGGCATCTGCAAATGTTGCCTCTCAAGAGCTGTACTAAAAGAAATGTCAGACTCACCCCATTACTGCATTTACCAAAAAAAAAAAAAAAAAGCCCGTGTTTACCAGGCCAATAATGAGAGACTAAATCATGCATACACCATCCAAGACCGCCCTTCTGATCTTAAGAAAACCTCACACTCAAATGTTTTCCCTGAATCTTGAAAGACAAGGTCAAGTAATAATACTCTGAAATATCCACATCACTGCAGAAAACTGACTTGCTCCACTAACGTGCTATATACACAAGAGAGTGAGTGAAAGACAGCTGCTTAGGCTATAAAGAGCAGCAGCCTGCAGACGAATCATGTGCTTGCAATCCGCTCAAATCCCTTGGAGGAAGGAAAGGCAGAGTCACCCTGTGCTGGGCTCTCTCAACTATTTGAACAGCTATTTGAACATACTATTTGAAGTATCTTCTTCAGCGCAGTGTGGGTCCGCTTTCCCTTCCCCCTACACCACGGTCATGCCCTTGGTATTAAAATCACTGCAACAGTTAGTAAATCAAAATTGATATATTAAAGTTAATGCTTTGCAGCTTGTGGTTCTTGGCATAATAGCTCTAAAACATGAACACCCATTGACTGGCAGAGCCCACAGTTCAGAGGTTGATTTCATTTTAAGAGAACATTTTACATTTTATTTTACATTTTCCATTAAACTATGTTTTCAGTTCAGGTGACAAGTGTCTTTGCTTAATTTAATAACAACAATACTAAGTGGTCACTTGATGTTCTCTCTCCCCAGGTCTTCCTCTACAGACGAAGCCTGTTTCAAAAATCCTTGTCCCAGTCACACATACGGTCAGACTCTCTACAAAGCCACGGTTGTTTGAAGGGACATCATCATGTAAACGCAAACATATTGGCACAGGTTTCAGTGTTAGCCAGTAAGTGAAATGGTTCATTTCCCTTCACAAAGAGTCCCACTAAGGCTTCTACCAAAGCAAAAACATCTTTAGGGAGTTTGCTTTGTGTCATTTTAACCTTCATGCCCTCAATAAAATTACTCCTGGTTTACACCTATATAAGCTATAGTAAGATGCTTGGATTGATGTTTATTGGGAAATCTTTGAAGTGTAAATCACTTGTACCTGTTCCTTTAGCCTTGACACTACACACAGTTTTCCTGCAATTAACTGCAATTGTTTGCACACAGAGCTGCCACCATAATACAAGCTTTTGTAAAATCATAGTCAGTGTTTAACCTTGAAGTACGCCACTTTCGAAAATATATAGATGCTGTTACTAGGTGGAAAAGCCAGCTTTCTTGAAATATTAGGTTTAATAACTACTCCTTGTAATAGAATGTTTTCGCTCATCACAAGGGAGAAGAATCAGACTGACTGGAGTGAAGGCCAAGAGTAGGTTTCTCAGCTGGCACACATCAAATTATCACTCCCAAGTTTGGTTTGGAGATGAGCTAATTTGTACCAGAGGTGTCCTCATTTTTTTTATTATTATTATTATTTTTCCCTCATCCTGTAGAACTTGCTGCCTTTGCAATGAACATACAACCTTCCTGAAGCTCCTCAGTTAAAAAGTATAAAAGGATACCTTATGATTAAGACTTGGACTGAGACCTCTTATTCCCTTTTGTTTTGCCTCATCCTTTTGCCCAGGACACTAGCAGCCTAACTTGGAAGTGTTCCATGATCAAAGTGTTGAATAAATCTTGAGGGTGTCAGTTTGAGGAACTCAAAAACCAGAAGCCGGTTACCCAAGAATCTCAGTTGTAAAAACAATGAGACTTATGAATTAATGCTGGTCTCTTTTTGTCTCCCTTCTGAATTGTGAGAATTAGCATGTGGCTGTATCAGACTTTCAAGCTTACTGTTACAACCTGAGAACTTCAGATCTTAAATTTTGTTTTATTTTATTTTTGAGGAGAGCAGAGGCTCTCATGTAATGGCTTCTTTCCAGGAGCTGTGGCTTGGAGAGACACCCTGCTGATCACAAGACTCCCAATAAGCTCACCAGTGATTTAAAAATTAATCCATGGAGCAACCCAGTTCCTGTAAAATTATCATTAATTAATTAGGTAGCAGGTGGTGAGTTCCAAGGGTTTTATTAGTATTAATTCAAACTGGAAATTAGAAATAAAAATGAAGAGTCAAAATAACTAGAAATCCATAAGAGAGGTTTTTGTTAATCCTTTCAGTTCAGTGCCATGGAAGATTAATGAGTTCTGCTCATCCCATGCAGAACCTTCCAAAATGTGTATCTCAGAGCTAGGCTGGGGAGAAACCGATAACAGAAAAAAGGGAAAAACCTCGGCTCAAACTCAGAGTAAAATTTAAAATGAGACTAATGCTGCTTCAAATGTGCACCTGTATTTTTATATGCATATCCAGAGATTATCATTACAATCATAGAAAGAATATTCCTGTCCCCACGATTCAGCATCATTATGGGTTATGTATGTGTGGGGGAAACACCTGGGAAGTTCAGCCCAAATTTCACCAATAGCATCCTCCCCTTCATTTCTTGACCTTAAAATGTTTTATTGTGCTTTTTTCAAAAAGTGCAATTTATCTGCAGGTAAGGGTCACCTAAGGATTTATTTCAAGTACTAGTATCTTAAAGAAGTGGAAGCTGACTGAAATATGTGTATGCGAATACAGCATTTTCTTTCTTTACTTTAGGTGGGTCCAGAACAACTCACTAATTTGTAAAGCAGACTGTCCTTTGTCCACAGTTCACCAGCTTTGTCAGATTTAGGATACAGTAGGCAACTTCTGCTAAACCCTCCTGTTCAAGACTCAAGTTCAGCACAGTACAAACATCTGAAACTTGATTTATGTTAGATATTCATAAATTGGTGGTCTGAACCCAACACAGAGAACTGCAGCTAGACATACGGAAAGCCATGACTTCCCTGAGGTTACCTCACCATGTGCTTAAAGAGAGGTGTGGTTGTCAGGCTCACTGTAAAGCACAAAGCAGGCTTTGGATGCTCTTTCCAACCAAACTTCAAAACTCTCTTGCTGAAAATGAGAAAATCTGACAAATCCATTGAGATTTAAAGGTCTTCTGTTCTGTGGCATCCTATTCATTACTGGTGGTACAGTGGTCCTCTTCTTCCTGCTTGGACAGACTGCTTGTAAAGCTATCGAGAGAGCTGACTTCTTGTAAGAGACAAAGTCACTGTGCAAAACACTAAATGGTTCCTGGGGGCTTGTGGTGGCTCCCTTGAAAAATATTTTATTTGCACTTTCGCTTTCCCCAATGAGCACATCTCTAAGAAACAGAAGATACCTAATGGGATTCACAAAGCAGGAAATAATTTAAGTCTGAAACAGCTGAGACAGAGTGAAGATGGAGTAAACAGGAAGACAAAGTCTGGTGTTTTGCAATGTTGACAGCTGTTCACAAGAAGAACTTGGGTGACCTCAGGCAGAAAAATACCTGAGAACTCATCCTACGACAGGAAGATGATTTATTTAATACCATGCAGCAAACCTCTTGGCATCAAACGACGCTGTCCTCATCTCCGTAGGCAACACAGTTTTCCATAACGAAGCAAAGATATGAACAGATAAAGAGCCCTTGTTTACATTTCTGCTCAAGCCTCCTGCAATGTACTAATTCAGTCCCTTTCCCACTTACCATTCTTCTCTTACTTGTGATGCCATGTCAGCGATTTGATCGTGCACACATCTTGCAACTGCCCCATGTCATTGTTACCCAACCTCTGTGTGTATGTCCTCTAAGCAGCAGCTGTCTTCTTGGTCAAATACGCTCCTTCGGTGATACCTCCTAGAAGATACCCAGCACTCCTCCAGGAGCCAGCAAAGCGACCAGAAAGTCCCAACAATTGTGTCCTTGTCCTCTCTCACTTTTTTGTGCTTCCTTCCATCTCCCCAGCTCCATAACTAGACTTTCAGCTCCAGTTGCCATTACTTCTGTACAGAACTAAGAGTAGCCTCCAACCTGTCATAATAATAACTAAAAAAAACTGAGACGCATAAAGGGGACAGGCAAAAGGCAGAAAATTATTCCAGAATCGTCCTCTGTGAAGCTTCTACTCTACCTTTTAAAACATCTAACACCCATGGAAATCATTTAGTACACTAATCATAATGTAGCCCTGACAAAGTCTGGCAACTTCTGTTTTACCTGATGAACAGATTAGATGATTTGAGAAGCTCACTCACAAACACTTCATTGTTGAATACCCCTTAATGTTTTCATCAAGATGCAGGTCCCTGTCCCCATTCTCTAGCAAGGACTGGAAAGCAGAGCTGGGGTCACAAGTTTTCAGACTCCCCTTGCGTTATAACATGTGCTTCAGAGGATTCACTAATTCACTGTCAAGTACTATGAAAAATAACTTAAACAAAAAAAATTTGAAATCAGTTCCAAATATAATAGATCAGCTTCAGGTATAGTTTTCCTTATGGGTCACTGTATTTTTTTCTGTGTACGTTTGGTTAACTAGTTCATTAATGTATCAATCTACCCTGGGACTTCAGGTCATTAGTACAGTTTAATGAGGCTCTTCTGTGTATAAAACTAACATCCAAGCCTGCAACAAAATGCATGTAAATCAAACCTCTAGTGCTGTTATGTTTTTGACAAATATTCAGCAAGTCCCACACAGAGAATAAAGAAGCTGAAATGACAGATCCCTTGCCACATTCAGCTGCACTTAGAAAATTCCTGTTCAACGCTCATGTATTTTCTGTCTTTCCTATTGGCTTGTTTCGGCTTTCTTTCCTTTTTCCTGCCATGGCAGATGACGTGGATGTAACAAATTCTGTCCTTCGCTGGCAGAAGACTTTGCACCCAGCAGAACAGCTGACCTTGAGAACCTCGAAGAGAAGCCCGTGCTCCTGACTGTCACTAGTCTCCTGCGGAAGGCAGGGATCTGTGAATAGATGTTGGCAAAGCAGGTTTCTTTTCTCCCCCTACAGAGAATTAAAGCTGATGATGACAACCTTCTTCTGCTACAAGACATTCCTCTAACCCAGAGGGCAGAGGTCCATGCTGTGCAACTGAAATGTTCCAAACCTTCTGATGGTTCATACCCAGTCTTGTATTGCTACATGATGGAAATCTTGTTTTCAGCTACTTTGTTTTTTGATTTAGAAAATCACACATATACATTCATGCACACGTGCACACCTACTTGCAAAGAACATTCTTGTCATTTCAAATTCAGCAAAAGCAAGCAAAGGAAAGAAATGTTAGAATTGAGGATGCATATGCAATGCTTATGTGCGACTTTAATATAGTCCCTAGCTGGCTAATTTAATTTGATTTTTTTCATCTCCCTGAGGATTTTTTACAAGGTCTCTTACACTACTTCATTCTTAATTTTTATGCTAGAATCTTGTCTTAAAAAAAAAAGAAAGACAGAAAGATTTGCAGAGAATGAAGACGATTGCAAACACAAAAGGGTGTTGAATGTTGCACAAGCAACTTAAAGTAGTCTTTACTTATGTGGTTATTTTCTGGCTCCCTGATATGTTATCTGGGCGTCTGGTTGGCAGAAGTACACAAAAGCAGCTGCAGACAACAGTGGCACCACACTGCGAACAGAGCTTGCATCACGTTACTAGTTGTTCTCGGTATCACATATGGGCATCCAAAACTAGCAGCCCCTTTCATCTCTCTTATTCCCTCAGCTCCCTTGCTCCAAAGAGCGGAAAACAGCACCCCAGTTCAGACCACCACACCATCTGAAGACAAAATAAAGCAGGAAGTGTTCAGATACATCAGTGCCATCAATGCAGGGGAAAAAAAAAAAAAAAAAAAAAGTGGAAATGATTCATGCAGTTCTCAAAGCACGGTTTGATTAGCTCCCAGTAATAAGGAAAGGGGTTGCATCTTCGCCAGTGATGGTAAAACAAAATATTGAACAGCTGCTCATTAAATGGACGCTGCGTATCCTGAGCCCTGAAAAGAAGCATAAAACATACAAGATAATGTAATTAAAAACTATCAGAGCACAGGTGCACAAAGCACTAAAGGAAGTTGCCTGAGTAGTGTTAATTCGGGCATGGCTTCCATTTTGAATGCCAGCTTTTGTGACCCTGTTAATATTCTCCTACCATAGGTATGATCATGCATAGGCACACATTTGTGTGTGTAGCTGTCATTTACAAATGCAGTGCTAATGCCGTCTTCATGAGGGTCCTAATGACAGGTAAATGATGAACATAGTTAAGATATAATTTCATAGCTTCTACATCCAAATGGGGCAATCGTGCTTATTCATCAAATAAAAGAGACCAAAGAGTTTTACTTAATGAATGTGATTATGTGCAATTGTGGTCATCCCCTCTCTATCCTTGACTAGGGGCTTTGCGGTTTTTGTTGCCGCAGTTCAGATGGCTGCTAGTTAAACCAGTTCATGTGCTGCTCGGTACCTTTCAAATGGGAGCAGCACATTCCCATGGGACTGGAAGCCACAGGCTCAGACTTCAAATCCTCTACACACACACTCCAGAATCACCTTTTCCAAAGCCAAAATTCAGCTTCCCTACTCACTGCTATCTGACCAGATTACCGTTCCTCCAGACGTTAAATTAAATCATAAAGCACTTCCCGCTGCAGCACGAGGTTCATGCTAGTTCACTGTCACGGCTGCATAATGCAAATGATTTCCTCTTCTCCGGCTCACTGACTCTCATTGCAGCCAGAGAGAAATCGAGGCTGTCTGCACGTCAAAGTGAATTTACACGGCTGTAACACATAGCTGGGATCCATGATGCCTCTCAGGGTTGTTTCTCTAATTAGTCGGTGGAGAGATCAGAAGAAATGACTTGAAAGAGAGCACAGCAGCAAGGGCAGGTAAGGGACTATGTCATGAAAGGAGGGAAGATGATGCAGGGAGAAATGCAAATAAGTTTTTTTGGATGCCATGCTTCAGTTAGATGCTAAATACACAATTGCAAGTCGTTGCGCTGTTTTATTAGGTAAGGAATTTTTATTTTACTTTTAGGGAGCCCCAGACTTTGATACGACAGGGAAAGTATGTTCTCAAATAATAGGTAAAAGGAGATCTCGTTGCACTGAGTATCACAGGTTTGCAGTTATCCAGCTTGTACCCACAGATAGCCACTTTCCAATGTGGTAAATATTGTGGGGGCGAATGCAGGCATGCACTTTGTGTAGTCATTTAAGTCAGGGAGCAAGCTACCAGCTCAGAGCATCAGTACCTGACTCACACTGCGACCTGCTGCAAACCACTGCACAACGTATTAAGTCGTTCAACTAAGTCATTCATCGAAGCCTAACTATCAAGTCCGCAGGAAAATGAGGAAGAACTCATTGCTCCCGACTCTACATTTAACAAACATAGAAAGATTTTGAGATTTCCTTGCTGAGAGCAGGGTCCACGTTTACAGACATTAAAGCTGATATGTTGGTGACAAAGCAGGTGGGAGGAAAATTGTACTCTGGCAGCTGGCTTGCCAGCCCCGGAGCCCTCCTCTTCCCTTGCACAGCTTCTGCAGCTGCTGTTTCTGTCATGAACTGAAGGTTGGGCTCACACCCCATTTTTCAAACTCCTTGTACCATCATCTAGGTTCCCACTTATGTGCTCTGGTTCTCTGGGGAAGCGAGTGTTATGAGTTATATACCTAGTACTGAATAGAGGCTGCCTTTGGGGATAAACAATGGTTTAACACCTGAAGTAGGTTGACACTTATCAATTTAAGTTGGCAAGCCCAGAGGAGGTAGCAGCAGCCAGCAGTGCTGTAGAACCATTTATTGACATTTCAATGCATCTGGCATGCACCAGTAATGAGCCCTAGGGATGGTGGATGTTTAGAACCAAAGTTTAAAACTAAAACCATAATGGCAATAAAAGGCAGTGGGTAAAAGGAGAAATAGGAAGAAAAGCTGAGGAAAAAGGTTAGGGGCACCTACTAAATCAGCTTTCCTATCAGAGAATTTGCAATGTGAACACCTGTTCTGAGATGTTAACTCCTCTGTGTCGCACCAGTGAGAAGGGCACCTGTAGAGTTAAAGGGTTGTTGGGACCAGCTGGGTTTCCCTCCCGACACCCTCCCTGGCCACTCCCGACAGCTCACTGAAATGCACATTAACTCTCTGAGCCTTTCTTCCTCTGCCCTTTTTGCACCACAGGGAGTAGCTCACCAGGAACATGACAAGTGACAAGTGCCTCTCACTGGAACGAAATACAAAATGATCCCACGAAAGCCCAGCCCACAGCTGATGAAAGCACCTTGTGCTGACATCAGCTGCTGCAGAGGGAAATGTCGACGGGACTATTACCAGCGATTTCACTTAGCTGATGGCAACCTTGACCTTTGCTGTGCCCACGGGCAATTTGTTTTCCTGGCTGCTGGAAAGCTGGTAAGTCCCAAGAGACATTACAAAAGTGATGCATGCCCTGACCCTGTGTCATCATCATTTGCTATCAGAGGGCTCTCTCCTGAAGGCTGTGGCTGCCAGCAGCTGTGGCACAGCTTCCTGCTGCCTCCATATGGCGAGTCACGATACGGCGCGTGGTGGGGGTTGCTCCTGTTGGACCATCTCACGACTGAGCAAGGAGCAGGGGGACAGCAGGCAGCAAGCTTCACAGATCTCCACTGTTCCCTTGCTGTTAGATAATGCAACTTTTCTTTAAGCTCTGGATACAATTGCAGTAATAAACAGTGAAACATCACTTCTAAATAGCAGCTTAGAGACACCTGTGGCAGACAAAGTAATAGCCACAGGAAAAAAAATTCAGTTCCCCAGAGAAATCTCTTCAAAATCAAGCTGAATACCCATTCAAGTCACACACATCCAAGACATCCATGCAAATATCCTTGCGGATAATCAAATCCAGTTCAAGATCCAGGGCAACACATAGTCCAGAGGACAGTTTCCAAAGCCCTGTTGCTTTGACTACTGAAATCTTCAGGTACCTAGGAATCAGAGCATAAAAATACACATAGACAAAAATCATCACCTTGGCCTGGACTGATCAACCATGTAATCTGGGGACCTCAGAAGGTTCTCACTATCTGGGCAAACAGATAGACAAACACCTCCCTTCTGCTGTTCCCAGATAGCTGGAAGTACGTTCACTGTAGTCACCCAGTGAGGGGATTACACAGATGTGGGTCAGTGAGAAGATCCTGCATCTGAGGAAAACACAACTCCAGGCAGACCAGATGAAGAGGCATGAGCTGGTGCTGTGGCAGAGGAGAGGGAGAGGTCCTAGTTGTCCCACGTTGTTCGCTCAGAAAGAGTCTCCCATCCACGCACCACTCCAGCAGCCCCAGAAACCCATGAATTAATTGCAGCATAACACAGGAAATTCTCCTAGATAAGGAGCATCACGGACTGCAACAAAGGCTCCATGGCTCGTGGCAAGGTGCAGAGCAGGGAGGGTAATAGGAGTATGATGAGACATAGGGGAACAGGGGCACCTGGCCGCACCATTCAACTCCATGGCTGTCCTCCACCATAGGACTGCCCTAGTGTGTAGAGGAAAGGTTTTGCCTCTTGGCAAAAAAACTCTTACCAGAAGACCTCTCACTGTTGTCCAAGAAGGATCATTATAATGGAGCCAGCTTACTGCTCACAGGCATTAGGTCTTCAGGATTATCATGCTACAGAGTGTTTCTGGATAGCAGAGGCTCCTCCCTGGCCCGCTTGCCACCATCATCCTCAGTCTCATACTCCATATCAGCATTCAAAGATTGCATGAGAATAGTCATGTTAAAAGTTCACCTGACAGAAAACACCTAAGAGTAAAGTAAGGTGAGTTTGACCAAGGTCAACTTTTTGTTCTGTCTTCCCATGAAAGATACATAAGGTTTCTTTGTTCTCTTTGGAAATCTTCATATTTGGTATTTATTACAAAAAAAAATTCCCTTCCTCTATTCCTTCTGCCTACACAAACGTCACTAAAGACAACAGCAACTGAATAAATAAAACTTTTACTGGGCTTTTGGGAATCTAAGCTCCTACACTAGCACTGTCTCGAGTTTTCTACAGCAGTCACAGATCTTCCTTAAGAGACTAATTCAGATGCCTCAAGCAGCAGAGGAAACTACTGTTATATTTAATTTTATGATAGATGTGACATATAATGAACATAGCCTTTCCATCCTCTGGGTTGCCACAAAGAAATTCTTGCACTTTTTTCCCCCAATAGCTGTATTTAGAGGATAGGATAACTAGACTACCATTCAGATATCTGGTTTTATTTCCAGCTATGTCTTCACTGTTTCACTTTTCTAGGTCTCTTCATCTTTGGGGGGATCCAGGCAATCAGCTTTGTAAAGTGGAAATCTTCTTGTTATGTGTACAGGCAGCAGTTAGTACAAAGGGACTGGGATCCCGACTGCAATCTCTGATTCTAATATAAACATAATTAATTCTCAGTATATTGTACTATTGATACAGTTTCATGAAAGAAAGAAGTCAGCTCCTTTTGGGTTCTTGGTATCTCTTGGGTCTCTGAACCATCAGAGATTTCATGACAATCCTCATTATCTTAAAAAAAAATAAAAATTATAGAGTCCTTTGCCTCTGAGTCCAGTGACCTTCATGGTAGGCACCTACCCTCAGAAAAGCTGCCAGGTTTGCACCCAAGTCCAGATTTGTTCAGAATTATGTTCAGGCAGGAACTATACAAAAATTATATGGGAGGCTGGCCCTTTCAGTGGCATAAATCAGCAGCATTAGGCCTGACTTAAAGACACTACATCATTTATAGCTGTTGAAGAGAAGGGTCCTTCACCTCTAACTTCTAAACTATGGATGTGGAGCAAAGCTGTGGAAGCAACAGTTCTGCCTGGGCAGGCAGAAGCACCAATAGCCACAACCACAGTTAGAGAAATGTTTGGTTAAACTCCACCTCTCGTAAAGAAAGTCTGACTCCCTAAAGTCTCTTTTTAAAGGCGTCTTTTGGGTTCATCAGTTTTGGTCGCAGATATTGGACAGACTGCTTAGCTGCCAGATCTATGTCAATCAGATCTTCCATGCTAAGTCAGCCTTCATCCCACTTACTGAGGAGAAATACAATTCTGCTGGAACTACTTTTTAGTGGTTTTGCTTTTGGGAGCAGGACTCCAACAGTATATGAACAGCAAATGCTGCAAACACTTCCTTTCTGTTCTGCTGATGCCCTTCAGTCCATGTTGTTCAGTGACCATTGCTACATCTGAGTCTACTCAGCACCCTCCCAAACTCATGAGGTGGATATGCTTCTATGTCAGATCATACTCCTTTTCTCTGTGACCAAGGTAGCTTTTGAAATTAGGTCTCCAGAGAAAAATATATAGATCCTTCCCTTGCCACTCCCACATCATCCTACTGTTGTATTGCATTCAGAGAGGACAAAGGAGAATCCTTTCGCAGGAACTCAACTAGATTTACACATCCTAAGAACTATTGAAAGACACTCTAGATTTACACATCTAAGAAGAATCACAGGCCATTTCTTAAGAGATAGAAGTTCATCTTCTGCAGCAGCTGGGGAAAAAAAAAAAAAAAAAAAAAAAAAAAAGAAGGGTGGAAGAAAAGGTTTAGCCTGAAAAATGAGCCTGATGAGCCTGTTCAGGGTTATTTGTTCCCTGGCACCTCTCAGCCCCTCTGGCAATGGGGTCTCTCCTAGTGAACATGTCTCACAGCTTCCTCTGACATGGGTCAGTAGGGCCCCTGAGGGCTCCTCTGTTGCCCGAACCTTTCCTCACAGACCCTTGTCCCTGCAGCAACAAGAGAGATAACACCACCTTCCTCCACAGAGCTTTGTAAGAGGACATTAAAATTTCTCAGGTAGAGCTGAGGTGGACTCACTGTTTTCCCCTTGAGATTGGGAGCTGGAAGCTGTCCAGGATGGAATAGTCTTTTGTCATTCAGCTGTCTCTCTCATAGCGCAGTAAATCCAGACAAACCAAGCAGCATCTGCATTTACAGAGGGCACTGGTGCACCTTTTATGTCTGCTATAAAAGCGAGTTCTCTGTGGCCTTTTTTTGCTTAGACATCATCTAGGGAAGAACATGATTGTTTCAAAGAGGGGTGCAGATAATGGAAAAGTGTTACATCATTTTCTCTTATTTACATTCTTTTAAAGAAAATAGTGAAAGAGGTGTTTTTTGGGAGGGTGGATGTGTCACATTTTCTCAGACCTTTAGCAAATGACAAGGCTAATCTTGATGATGCTTAAAAAGAATCCAGTCTGCTACCCTTCGCTGATGATGGCCTTTTCACCTGGGCAGAGCAAAGCAAGTGGAACAGGCATCCGTATTGATCCACTCTGTGATTAAGTACTTGAGCACTAGAGAATACAGAAACAGAAAATAGGGCTGCTGTTTAATTGTTTCTAACAGTGGTGCCTCTTGGGATGAGGAAAAAGGTAAGGAGTGACAGGTGAGAAAAGATATATTAAATGAAAAAATAATGCCTGCAATGTGGCATACCAGGATGAGACTCACAAACGTTGGACCTAAGCTGGAACCAACAAGACGTAAATTCAAGCCCAGAGAAATGAACTCCTGAGTTATTCTGATAAGAAGCATTTATTACCTTCCCATCAGGGAGATTTCTTTGAATATGTCGTATTCAAGACTGCCTGTTGCTTGCCAAGCCCTGCGATGGCAATGATCCCTGTACCGCCCCTTTCAAAGGATCCTGAGGGTCTCTCTGTGTCACAGTCTGCCCTGCGGCACATGACCAAGGCACAGCTCACTCTCCAACATCAAGGCAAAGAAACGACACTGGGGAAGGGGATTTCTAAATTTCTATGCATGAATGGAGCCACATGTATTTACAAAATAGCCAAGGCACAGCAGAACAACATAGTGACTCCTACAGCAAGTGTAGTAAGAGTATGTGTCTTCAAGTCTCAGGAGAAGAACATGAGCAGGCTCAGATACTCATCTAGCATTGAAGTGCATCGGGCTTCCAACGAAGCTAACGGAAGCCTGCTATCAATATTACTGTGTTTTTCACTGGTGGAGACGAGCATACCTGCTAGAGGTCCTTTTAAAAAAAAGAAATAGATAAAATATCGCAAAAAAACCCCGTCAGGTTTCTGCTACTTAGAGTTTGGCTCTCTCAGTGGTGATTTCAGTGCAACCTACATGAGAAAAGAAAATCTCCTTCATCTAGCAGCCTCAGGGCCAGCGATTCTACACAAACGCTTTATTCTTCCCTGGGAACAAGATTGTCACGCAAACACAACTGCCTCCTGGAGGCTCCCAGAGCTGAGAGGGGATAAGTATTCAGCAAATAAATACACATCTATACATAACAAATCTGCATCTATTCAAGATGAAGGCAGGCTGCTGGCTGTCCACATAATATAGCATTCATGCCTACACAAACCATTGTCATATTCCTGGCAGTTCTGTAGGATCTCAGAGCCACGTACAAGTAAATCTGTATAAAATCAGATAATCCACTCCAAAAGAAAAACACAGAAATTGAATGCAGCTTGGTGGGAGAAGGGAAAATAAGGTTGCAGGAAAAAAAATGAACAGAAAACAAATGTAAGAATTTTCAAACAACTGTGGCATTTTTGTGGGCTTGTAGCAGGAAAATAAGAAGAAATAACTCCATGCTATTTAGTGTCTAGCCATCTATGGTAACTTAAACTGCCTGTCTCCATTTATCCCATTTCCTCTTGCTCAGTTAAACGCTGCTTCATATCGCCATCAGACCTACATTAAAGTGGGACTGCTCTCTGTACTGATTTCTTCAATATTTTGACTTGCTTGCTCTTGAGGACACTTAGTTATGTTTATCTGCCCACCGTGCAGGGCAGCTCCCACCTAGGCAATGAGGTTCCTTCAGTGATCCAGTGCTTTGCCCCAATAAAACAGTCACGACCATGTGGATGCCTACGGCTTAGCTTCTCATTTTCTCAATGTCTGATTGATCTGTGAGTTATAAGTTTCTTTGGGAAAGGGGCATGGGATACTTTAATTGGGCCTCAGAGATTTATATTTGAGATATCATATCACCAAGAGCTTCAGACTTTCCTGAGCCATCAGCAGATGCAAAAATGGCTATTCTAAGTCAGGCCAAAGATGAAAATGCTCCAGTGTCTTGTCTCTAATAACTGTCAATAACTAACACCAAGGTGAACACCGTAAGAAGAGGATGAAAACAGAGTGACCCTTTCCCAGCTATACTCTCCTACCTTCTGGCAATCTGCTGTTCAGAGGTTTTCTGTGACATTATCCTCTGTGCTTAAAAATAACCTGTGTCAATTTCTTCTATAACTTTTTCTAACAGCATTTGATCATTTGACTGTATGTAGTGCACGCAATGTAGTGTCTGCTTAGACAGACAGTGGTAGAGGCAGCAAGAGGCTGTATCTGTACTTGAGATTTTGTTCTGCATGAGACTGAGCAGTGCGTGACACATGCTAAGTTGGCATCGGGCATTTTGGAGGTGAGCGGTTACCAGACAACATCTAAGTGAGGTAGAAACTGAAATTCAGATGAAGTACCCAGACTGCAGACACATTCAATTAATTTCATTAGACAAGGGATCTCCCCCAGGCTAAAAGGCTTCTAAGTGGCAGAGGAGATAAATTATCCTTCCAATTCAGACCCATGGCCATTCACCACCTGGGAAAACGTTTGGATTATTATTAATTTCCCTCCCCAGTAGCAGTGGAAAATATCTGTAAATAGATTCAGGAAGAGGGGACATTTCCAGAATATAAACCCTGAGCTTTCACTTGATTGCTTTCAAACTTGACTATTGCAAGATTCTCAATTCCCCCTTCCCTGTCCAAACCTATCAGGTTTTTTTTCTCTTTCTGAGGACTTGTTTAAAAAGAATGCCAGACATAATACTACCTCATCATTTCCTCCGCTAGATAGATTACTTTCTGGGGGGGCAGAGTACAGTGATTTTCACTGACCTTACAAAGAGACAGAGATAAACAGCCTGTAAGGGGAGAGGTTAGCATTCTGTCATAAGATGACATCAAAGAGCTTGGTAAAGCACAAATTGATCTGAAGTTAGTAGGATAGCATAGATGTGGAACGACAATCAATAGCTGCAGGAAAGCATTGTTCCATTTTCCAAGCCACAGAAAAATTCACCTGCACAGATACACAAGCTATTTCCAAACATATTTCTTCTGCAGATGGTGCAAGATCAAAACAGTGGGAAGGAAAAAAACAAAAGAGGGAGGTATTTTTTCAGAAGCTTCATAAACTTCTTCCCATATATTTCATGATGAGACAGATCTTGGGGAAAAAGAAGCTGAAATTCTCATCCTATTCTGGCCCACCAACGTTAAGATAAAAGGCCAGGCTAGAGCTAAGTGGCCTGACATGTTTACACCTACTCCCAGCACTGCACCAGACAGCAGGAGACGGTTCCTTGTAAGAGGCATGTGAAGAAAGAAATAAAGAACGGGAGATGGAGAGACAGCTGCAGCCTTGGCCTCTGTAGGACTGCAATAACCACAGCAAGTGCTGGAGCCCAGAAGGCAGCCTGAGATGGCAGCTGTGTCTTACAAAACTGCTGATATTTCACTGCACAGGAGCCCTGCTCCCAAATCAGTAGAGGACAAGGCGGCAAAGTATTGATGTTAGGGTTCATACAGTACTGTAGAAACACCCAAGGTGCTGGTCAGGACTGGAATACCCTGGTGCTGCTCAGCATCGTACAAAGAACTGTATGGGAGAGTTTTGCTGTTAAACATCTTGCAAATTAGGCAGGTACAGAGGAAGAGAAGGGCATCTGTATAGAAAAGTGTTCTGGGGACAGCAGATGTGTTCCACCTTTCCCCTCCCTTGCTGTATAAATCTAAAGAGTGTCCAGATACTGGAGAAGTATGAAGGCTGGACACATACACTCACATTTCTGATGTTTGTCTCACCAGGTGTTTAAAGACTCCAGTCAGAGGGCTTGCTTAGAGGCAGGGCTACTACAAGCTCTCTCCCTGCCTTAGGTAAGCAAAACCAAAGCAGCCACCATCCCTTCCCTTCAGCACTGGTGATACCTCACTTACCTGCTGGGCAGGAGCTGCCCCACCTGCTGGGCTGCAGGAGGTGGGCAGGGCAGCCGGCCCTTGGGCTGCTGAGCCACCCGTCCCTGCCCACTCAGCACCTGGGAGGAGATTAGCAATGTCCCTACCTTCCCTAGGGGAACTGATACAAAACCCAAGTGTTCTGGCTTGCAGTCCCCCTAATCCCATGTTTCCTTTCTTCTCAAGGCCGCATGTGTGTGATCTCCAGGGAACCTTGGAATGGGGATGAATTTTGCACTAGTCACATTCGTGCCATATCAGCGTCTTTTGTATGATATTACTAGCACTGCAAGAATTTTGTTTCATTTTTTAATCCTATGAGCTAAATTGCTGCTGAGGACATGGGAAAGCAAAGCAGCTTCACCCTCCATTATTTGGTCAGCCCTGTACCACTGCTTTAGACTGTGCCTGGAAGGAAGTCTAACATATAGGCAAGTTTCAGAAACTGAATTGTTTGGCTGCAGACAAAAGTGTAAAGACCAGGAGAGAAGGAAGAGTAGCAGAGCTGAGGTGAGGATGAATGACAGGAGGGAGCAGGAATCAGCTTCCCAAGTCACAGTGAGACTACGTAGAAGCGAAGGATGCCAGAGCATCAGAGGTGACCATCTTTCCCATTAGCTGACTTCACTCACATTTCTGCTCCCAGGAGAGGCAGAGCCAGGTCTTCCCCTGCCAGACTCACTGCCACTGTTGGTGTGGTCTCCCCACAGGAGGCAGGGAGAGGTGACAGCAGTGCCTGCTGCATTCTGCCAACAGATTTGTTGTCTCCATCCCTGCCTCCCACTGGGCATCCATGTACACCCACACATGCACGCACGCACACACTTGCACAAATTACAAGGATAAGCTGCCATACATTAATAGCACTATTAGTAATATGTAATGGAATTGTCAAAGCTACCGAATGCTGACATAATAGGTGATTCTTCATCATTAACAAAAACTGCCAGCGGAACAGCTACCAGCATCCAAATGTTTAATTTTCAGACTGAGGAAGCACAAAGCTCTCCCTGGGGCTGCTTGACAGGGAGGTGACCCCATGGCTGGCATCTCTCAGAGGCATTAAGGAAGTGTCATTGGCAGAGGCAATGGCAAGCTGATATCGATCAGATCAGAGCTAATCATCAGACCCCAAAATGAGACTTTACTAACCTATGAAGAAGTTACACCTGCAATAAAAAAGAAAAATAATAAGCACTTTCATTGTCACATCTGTGGCCCCTCGTCCCAGTGAGGACAGCAGCCTGGCAGCACTGGGACACCTGCAGTGCCTTGAATTCTCCGCGCACCTCCAAGGTTGTGCTCCCTGCAGTTATCATTAATATTGCAACTGCAATCAGGGCTCTGGCCAGGGTCCCTTTCTGCTCATTTCATGGACAGCATCTCAAACAATACGCTGGAGACTCAACCAGAAGCCTCAGCAACCAAAAACACAGGCTGCTTCTGCCTGAGCTCACACAAGAGGCTGCTCCCAGGCTGCAGCACTGCAGCTCCATCCATGGGGCACCTGATGTGCAGGGTGGCTCCCCATTGCAGTGTGTCCTGTGGCAAACGCTGTGGTGAAGCCTGGCAAAAAGACGTCTGTTTGACCATCAGGCGTGGGGGCTATCCTCACTGAAGACGGATCTGACATACCCAACAGTGCCAGATTTGGGGCAGGAGTGCTGTCAGGCAACAGCTGGCAGATGGGATCAGAGTAAAAAAAAAGGACCTCTTAGCAAGATGGGCAGCAATCTCAGTGAATGCAGGTATATGGCTCTGAAAATTGAGATAATCAGTCAACACAAATGTTTGGAGTCGCTTAGCTGCCCAACAGACAGTCACAAAATTGTTTCCAGTGCCCAGCTGGTGCTGTGTCATCAATCCACCATGATACATCACAGGATTGTCTCTCTGTCTTGTCCAAAAAACCCCTATGAGTTAGGTTATCCAGTGGCGCGTAACACAGAACAGGATGCACTTCCTCCAGTGTTTCCCAATGAACAGCAGTCCAGCACAACAGCGTAACCCCCTTCTCTGTCCTGCCCTCCTCCAGCCTCTCTAACAGCTGTACCACCACTGCAGACACTTCTTGTGTGAAATCAGAAATCAGTCCCTCAGCCTTTGTTCCTCTATTCCTGAACTGCTTTCTGTCTGTGATCTTCCCAGACACCTTCTTACCCTCAGCCACACAGTCTGAGCCAAAGCACAAGGAAAGTTCTGTGTTTCCTCTGGTGTCTTCTCCTGTCTTTCCTCAGACTGCTTGGCAGTTCTTTCTTTCTTTCTCTCTTTCAGGCTCCACTTCACATCTTCTAACAATTTATTTTTTTTCCCCACCCTATCTCTCTCTGCACCCTTTCTTCTCACTTTTTATACTCTTTTCCTCTCCCTTGCCCTCATTTTGCAACCTTTCTATCTTCCTCTTCACCCCACTTCCTTCTCTTCCTTCTCATTTTTCACCTGGGAAGACAGTGGATCTCCTCTACCCTGTTTAAATCTCTCCTGGATATGCACCAGGAAGACAGGAGGCAAGGAAAGTAATGCCTCTGCTTAGCAGGGTTTTTCTGGTATGGATTTCTATTTCTTCTTTTTTCAGTTCCTTCCTCTCACCCTCAGATAAATAGAACTGCTCATATTAATACAAGCAGGGGTAGAATTAAACTAAGAATGAAAAGGGCAAATATATTTACCTGACTTTTTGTAAATGAAGCTGATAGCATCACAGGGTCTGCAGGATGGATTTCCAGCACCTTCTGAAGAAGATGGAGAGATAAGATTAAAAAAAAAGACGAGACAAGGTTGTACTTAGCAAAGGGAAATCACTAAATTATAGAGCTGGCTAAATACTTTCTATAAAAGCCATTATACAGAAAAACAGACATTTGTCCATAGAAACATCCTTTTCTTTATGTTTTAAGGATGTTATTAAACACAAAACCATCTAAAACTAAACCAAAAAGCACTATGATATGACACCACCACCACCATCAAAAAAAAAAACAACAAAACAAAAAAACTAGATAATTTCCAGGAGAGAAGAAGTAAAAATAAAAAGGAGAAAGTGCTTGTTTTGTAAACCAAAGCATTTTCAGTTTATTGGAAAACAGTAAATTTAATGGCAGACACTAAAATGCTGGGGATTTTTTGTATTGTATGTAAAAAGCATTTAACAGTTTTGACTCAGATGCTGTCCTTTAGCCACCTACAGGACCTGCTTTTGCTCCTGGGACCATGCAGGCAGCTGCAGGAAGGGTACATCCAGTGGGTAGCAGCAAAAGCACGCTCCCACATGCCCACCTGCCTGCCTCTGGGTGCCCATAGCTTTTTGTGGAGCTGATAAGAAATGGGATCAAAACCTACATGTGAGGAAAAGGAGGAGAACCTGACGTATCACATCTTCCATGCAGCAGATAAGGGAGGCAGGAGAGCAGCCTGCAGGGCAGGTGAGTGGCCTGGATGTACTCAGGGAGGGTAAGCGATAGTGAGGAAGAATGGGAGCTCCTAGTAGGCAGTGACACCACAGGTCATGGGTGACGGGGTACTGCCAGGTTGTTGGGATGGGAAAGTACAGTCTGGCCAGGAAAAGACTGGCAGAATGAAAACAGATGGAGGATTGCACACGGCCTGATTCTGAAGTAAAAAAAAAAAAAATTTAAGTGAAGCGAAGACAAGACAAAGGCTGAGATGATGCTTCTGCACCCCATCTCACCAAGGAGAAGCTGAAGTTTGGTTTTCTTGTGTTTGCAGATTAACAGAGGCAGCAAAAGGGTGAACCGTGGCTGGCAGCAGGCAACAATATTCATCTGGCACAACAAATATTAGAAGAGGAATAGAACAGAGACAGACAGTATGCTGGGTTGTTCAAATGTTTGGGGCATTTGTTTCAAACAGTGAAGGAAGATCCTGGTGGAGCAACTTTTCTAGGCCTGATTGCAATCAGCAGGTAGCTACTAGTTAAAAATCTCAGCTGGGAAGTCATTCGGGTGCAGTCATTCTGACTTGCTGGCTGCCTCTGCTCTTTGAAGGAGGCAGTATTAGCAGGAGCACAAGGAAAATGCAGACTCTCTCTCCCAGACTCCAACAAACTCAGCAACATGGCAGATGAGGTCTCCTGAGAAGGGAATTTAAACATAGAGGAGAGAAAAAAAATGGGCAGTTACTGAAAAAGGCCATGTTAAAGTACAATGGCAACCTATCCTATTGTAATAGAAAGATAGGAAGCAGAATAGGAAACCATTATAAGCTGTGTCAAGAGTTCCTTAGGGACCTAATAATCAAAAAGAAATTACAGAAAAAGTGAAAAACTGACCACAAAGCTAAGGGCCAGCATAAAAGAGTGGCATAGAAATCAGAAATGCTAAAGAACAAAATTAATTACAATTAGTAAGGGGCATAAAGCTGCAAGTAAAAGTGCTAGAGTATCAGCAGAAGCAGAAAAAGAGAACATACAGGCTATTATTTAATGGGAAAACAGGAAACAATGGCTGATATAGAGAGGATGAAGTAGCCAAATCCATCTCTGCTTCAGGCTTCATAACATACTTCAAAAATTAATTTGAACAAGGGGACAGAAATGCAAGCCAGAAAGAAAAAAAATCTTGAGATAAATGAGATATGGTCAAACTATCAGGGCCTTCTGAAATCCACCCTCAAGCATTGAAGGCACCAGCTGTAGAAATCTTTGATCTGTTCAGAAATCAACCCTGAAATTCGTGGTATGGGAGAGATCCCAGGAGACACAGGCAGGGCAAATATAATATCTTTATTTAAAATAAGGGAAAAGGAGAACATGGGAAAAAATAGACTAGTCAGTCTCCCTGGAAAAACACTAGCACAGTCTGTTTCCCGATCAATATACAAAAACCCAAAAGAAAGCCAGTTGATAAAAAACAGCTCGGCATAATGAATTTATCAAGAAAAAAAATCATTTCAGTTGCTCATTTCAACAGAGAGGATGTTAAATCAGTTGTTCATTCCAAAGAAAACTAATTTTCCTCTTTGAAAACGTAGGTAACTTTATGGGTAAGGAGGAAGCAGTTTAAATATATGTTTCAGCAAAGCTCTCGATATTGTCCCACGTGGCCATAAGCAAACCAAGGAAGTACAGTCTAGCTTAGCAGTACTTCAGCTTTTTGGACCCTTGAGCATAACTGGACATAAATTCGGTTGCAAATGGTGTATGGCCTTAGCATCAAACTCCAAATAGGAAAACATTCATAGGGAAGAATGTTTCCTTGGATCAACTGCAGACCACGTGCTATGACTATGCGGCTCATCAATTCACAGATGATGGTGTGGGAGTCACTGGCCTACATGAAATTGTCTATGAGTGCAACTAGATAGGGAAAAAAAAAAAAAAAGACAAAGTGTCAGTGATTAACTAGCGGTCTGAGACTTCATCTGGATCCCAAAAGAATCTGCCCCAGCCCTGGATCTGTTCCAGTTCTTCATCAGTAACTTGAACAACAGAAGACAGTGTGGATTAAAAAAACCTGCAGAACAGTCCGACTTAAAAGTGTATTTGTAGAACAGGACCTGAATCCAAAATAATCTCAATAAATTGGAGAAATTATCTGAAAGCAACAAACCACGATTCAATAAAGCCGTCAACAGAATATGAAACTAGGAAAAAAAGAAAGCAAGTGCTAAGACATCGGTCAGGGAATAATTGATATGTTAGAAGTGTGTATTTCAGGATACAGTGAAGTACAAACTCAAGTTAGATCTGCCACACTATCCCGCCTGAGTGAGGGCTGGGTTGGTGTCTCGTGTCCAGGCCTGTGCACCAGATGCGAAGATCGAAGCCGATGAAAATGTAGAAGACAGACACAAGAAAGACAAAAGCTATGGAAGTATGGCATGGAGATGGTGAAGCATTATTTCACCTTAGAAAACAGGAAAGGTATTTTTTAGAAGAAGTTGTTAGAAAAAGGTTTCCAATTGAAATTGGCCTTTTTTTTTACCTTTTAGGGGTTTTGATGTTTAAAAAATAAATTAAAAAAATACACATTCTCTCATTATCTGTGCTTTAGAGCTTAGTGGAGAGTTGGATTCATTCCTCTGTTATTTTCCCTTCACTCTAGTAAGGAAAAAAACAGGATGATGAAAATGAAAAGAGCAGGTGAACAGGAGAGAGAAAAGTCAGAAAGTTAGAACTAAAAACTTGCTGTCTTGACAGTTTTCAAAGATGGTCATTAAACAATAAATGACAAAAATCAAAATAATTAATGTTATTTCCCTTTCTTAAAAAAAGGAAGGAAGGAAGGAAGGAAGGAAGGAAGGAAGGAAGGAAGGAAGGAAGGAAGGAAGGAAGGAAGGAAGGAAGGAAGGAAGGAAGGAAGGAAGGAAGGAAGGGAGGGAGGAAAATACTTCCTACTATTTGCTATGAAACCATAACTGGATATTTTTCACCAACTCTGGATGTTTTAGCCCTTCAGCTGTCTTAAGAGCTGAGACCTCTGCCACCAAAGACAAGTGCAGATATCACAGAACCCTCTCCATGACACTCTCCTCTCTGCTTCCTCCCAATGCAGGCTGAGACTTTGTTGGCAGTAGCACAGTAGTGATCTTTTTCTGTTGTTCTGTATTGGTTGGGCCACCCTATTAGCAACAATATAGTTCCTCATCAGAGCTAATCTATCATCTTCGATCATCCTCCTAGTTTACATTGCTCATGTCTTTTATTCACATCTCACAACCCTCATTATTATACACATTTCCAAACTTTCATCTCCCAAAGGGCAGAGAGGGAGTAACAGGGAAGTTGGAATTTAACAAGATTTGGCACTAAGCTTTGATTTACTGAATCACAAGCCAGGGGGAAGGAACACAGAGAAAGGAAAGGGCAAGAGAGGAGTAGTGCACAACAATAATTTGCAAAGACCTTAGGTGTCACCAAAACCTTGATTGTTAATGACCAGCTACTTTCTGCAATGCTGATGGTGAGGCAAAACCTCTCCAGCCTCCTGGGTCTACAACTTCCACCAGCACAAGGAGTCAGGCAGGTGGCCGAGGTGGAGTCCAGCCAGTGGCTCCAGGGCTATCACCCTCCCCATGTGCAGATACGGACACCCTTTGGGAAGGTGTCCCCCTGGGCTCAGCAGGGCTGGGCTAGTGCCCATCCCACCGCTACCACTCTCTGTGGGCAGAGACTCAGAGGCATAGCTCAGTCAGCCCTCTCCCTCACCCCACCTCTCTACTCAGCTGTCTGGGAAAATTACTGACCTCCTGCCGTGTCCCCCCTCTGCCCAACGAAGCAGCTCCACTCGTCAGAGAGAGCAAGGGGAGAGAGCCCTGGTGCACCCCAACACCAGCTGCACGCCTGTGGCAACAAAACAGGGATGCAAAAGGGGTGCTTGGATGGGACCAGAGAGGGTAGCAGTTCTCCACCACCCTCCCACTGCCCAGCAAGGTTTCTGCTGGCCCTGAACGGCTGAAGATGGTGGTTTTGATACAAGTCCAGCCTCCAGAAGTGTGCAGCAACGTTTAAGGTCCCACACAAACCTCCTGCTCCTCCCCTGACAGGAGCTGCTGCTCCCCACAAAACCTTATCTGCAGTATGGCTGAATTCAGTCACCCCTTGCACAGATTAGGGATGCGAAAACTGAGCTGCACATGGAAATGCTGCCTGCTCCAGCTAAATGAACAGCAGAACTGCCCAAGAGTTTGCAGCTGTCAGGACAGAAGGGGCAGCTACCGGGAGCCTGCTGTGGGGTCACAGAGGGAGACAATGATGTTGCTCCCTGGTTGCACAGCCATCTGCCACCTAAAAGTAGTAACGGCTCCACCTGCAAGAGCCCTCTAGCTGTTGACACCTGGAGATACACAAACACTTTGCTAAAGACAGACAGACACATTTCCCAATTTACAAATATTTACCCAGGGCACCGGAGGCACAGGCAGCCAGTCTGCACAGCCAGAAAAGGCAGAAGTCAGCATAAATGTATCAGAAGCTTTGAGATCCTCTGTGCAAATATACTAACCATGTGCAAAACAGAAAGATTAGACCGAGCATGGGAAGAAACGGCATTACCATCACTTGTGTTGTCCCTGTTTACTGGATAAACAAACACTTCTGTAGATAAACAAAAGACTGTGAGTCTAGCACTTTTCACACTGCCAGATTTAGAAATTAACACAATGGTGAAAAGGGTTTCTTAGAATAAACTGGACTGGTTTGGGCTTTTGGCACTGGAAATGACAGAGATTTGTGTCAGTGGGACTCCAGAGTACATTAATCCTTTATAAATGTTTTTTTAAATAATACATGTGCCCTGAAAGAACATGTGAGGACTGCCTTATCAAACGGAGATCTAAATTTAAAGGCATATTTGGGAAAAGACATCATTTATTAAACTGTTGCAAACACCTTCCAGTCTCGCAGGAAGCTCACAGCACAAACACCCCCTTCCTGCCCTCCTGGATCACTCGCCAGCCCCAGTGAAGCCTGCACTAAGCAGAAGGGCAGGGAGCTGCATGGCCCCAGGGCACTGGGATGGTCTTGCCATGGCCACTGCCAGACTAGACCAGTGTCCCCAGCACAGGGAGTCCCTGCCAAGCTGCTCTGCCCACAGGCTTGGTGCAGAGCCCAGCAGCAAGGGAGACAATGAGCAGCAACCTGTGAAGTCCTCGCTTCCCCCAACAGAAAACAAATACATAATGAAATGTATATTAAGACATGCCTGTGACTTTTGCCATGGCTTTTATATGCATTAGCTTTGGCTTCTGAACTTCTGAGCTAGCAAACTCTGTAAAATACACTTGTTTAAAGCACCTGGACAATTTCCATGCTTAAGGCAAAGTTCCCAGGAAGTATTTTACTCTCTCAGGGACCTGTTGGCCTACCTTCAGAAGCAGAAACGTGTATGTCCAGAAGCTGAGTTCTCCAGACAGACCCTGCTATCCATCCCAGGCCCCAGATAGATGCTGGGCTGGTCTCTTGTAGTTAACTCCAAAACCAAAGTTTGGTCCTGACAGCACTGTGGTGCCCAGATGAGTTCCTTGATGCCTGACTTCATGACTTCCAGGGTACGTATACGAACACCTGGAGCTGTGTCTGTGCACCTCAGGCTTGATCTGCAGCAATGTCTGCTTTTCAGGTGTGGAGTCTTCCTGTCCGTCTCTTTGGTTGCAGGGTGCTGTAGCAGAGGGCAAGTGAGAATGAGGACTACCTGTAAACACCTTTGATCCACTTGTGCTTTACAGAAACCCCAGGCCAGCAAAGATTAAGATCTGGTACCTCTGGGAACTGATCTATCTGGAGACATAGCATGGATGGATCTTCTAGCCACCAATACGCCACAGTGGTAATTCTCCTTCAGTTCTGGCATGACCAGCAGGAACACTAGCCTCCTACTGAGGGTGCCTTGGGGGATCTCCAAGTGCTTTTGGCTTTAACCTCACTGTACTGGAGTAAGCACAATCCCCATTTTATTCTCCAAAGGAGAGCAGAGCAATTAGCACCCAGCCTCCTGCCACGAGGCCATGGCATGGTGGGGAGCAGACAATCAGAGGTGTGAGCTGAAGATCTGAACCCCTCTCTCCTCCCCTTGGATGAACACAGGGTCCACCTGACCTGGGGCTTGCTGCCAGCACCAGCCGTCCTAGTGCACCTGCTCAGTGACAGCATTTTTGACAGCATTTGTTATCAGGTGAACAATAATGCCCAACAAAATCATCAAAAAATAGAGACAGAAAAAGAGAAATTTCTCACATGGCTGAGGTCTAACACCAAGCAGGTCTGCAATAAATTGGAAATTTTCTTCACACAGCAGAGATCAATAAATGTAATTATTTGGACTTAAACCTCATGAATTCTGAAGAGCTTCTCAGATTACTTGGAGAATAAGTGCTATTTTATACGATGTCAAAGCTGATCAGAATAACAAAGCTCACAGCAAAGACCCCATCAGTGGGAATGAAACCTTACAGTATCTCACTGTGCCTCGCTGTTCTTAAAGGAACATTACTAGGGCAGAAATCACGTTAAAAGAATTGATGTCTCATCTCTTGAGCTATTAACAAAGTCAGCTGGGCTTGTAAAGCTCTCATCACTCCAGTCTCCATCTCTGATCTTAAACTTGACACATGCTTCAAATTTCATTTGTTTTCCTTGGTGGCACCAGCTGTCCAGGCTTATGCTTTCTGTAAGATGGATGGTAAAGTTAGACAGGACTGACTGTCAGAGATGGGGCCCAAATCCAAACCATATTTCCACAGACCTGTGTTCTGGGATTTGAGAGAAAATAGGATTGGCATCCAAGTCACCCTTGATATTGAAAAATTAAAATGTGAGCAGCAAGCTAAGTCAGACAGAAAACCCACCCTGGTTTGGTCTGTTTCCAGGATCTTTACGTACACTGGTATGAATCAGGGGTAATTCCACTAAAGTCAAGGTACTGCTCCGCTGGAAAACTTGCATTAGAGGAGAATTTCTCAGGCCCTAAGGTTGAATCACTTTCACTTCCCATTAATCCTCCCCGGTTTTCCAGCAGTGCACAACGTGGCTGCACTGAGCTCACAGCAGTACAGGACAAAGTCTGAAATAAATTCACTCCCAGCAGCAGCCTACCAGCCCAGAAGTCTATGCATTTTAACCAAGGCTATGTGCAGGAGCTGAAATGCCATCCTTAGAGACCAGAGTATTCAGGTTGCATTTGCCGTGGTTGCAGTAAAAGGAATTTTAACAAATTTAGATGGTGCACAACCTTGTCTAAGCAGGAAAAAGCAGGTCAGGCTCTCCTGTGAACCCTGTGGCTGAGCTGCCCCTTCCTTGCTCCCAAACCCACGTGTCTGTCTCTGTGCACCACTCCTGGGCTCTGGCACCCACAATGCACCTGAACACAACCTGATGGTCACTGCTAGGTCTCTAGTGTAGATTTAGGTATATTCCAGGTCAACATTTGAAACGCTCAAGCAGAGACAGACCCCAGACCTCTGGCTTTTATAGTTCCTGCGAGACAGGCTTCATGCCACGCTATGTGCAAAAAAGACTGTTCTTTTCCACTTAACTAAAAAATGGGGGGAAATTGCACCCCAGTCCTTTGACTAGAGCCTGAAGAAGCTGCCACTCCACGTGTCTGAAAGCTCCAGGCGGAATGAAAGGGGCTGGTCATTATATGCACAGAGCTGTAATTATCCCAGCAAGTCTTCCTGAAAGAAATACAGATTATCTTTGTTTTTATCAACCTGGTTCAGAGCAGCTCCCAAACGAAAATAAGCAGCAAAGTCCAGAAAACAACTTTTTAAACTGGCAGAACAGTATGTGCCTGGTGTCTCTGCTGGTTGCACTAATTGCTCTTGTAAGTCAAGAGCTTATCACCTACAACTGCATCTGATAAGACAAACAGCCTGTAAGGTTTGGTTACAAAAGCGCTCAGGAAGCAGGAAAACAAATAGGATAAGGCTAAATTAGTAGAGAGGAAAAGGTTGCTGGCTTTGTTCGTTTTTAAAACAGGAGCCAAAAATGTCACAGGTGACCAAACAGGGAACCTCCAACCTTCTGCATTGCACCAATTTTACCACACTGATCATATTCCCTCAAGACATGGGCAAATGTTTCCTGCAATCAGACAAATGGGAAAGATGGTACATGACCTGACTGCTCGAAGTGAACACATTCTCTCCCTGGCAGCCCCAGGGAAGATGCAGAGCAAGGGCCTGACTTTGCCAGTCTAACAGAGATGGGAGTCAGGTCTAAGAACTGACACAAACAGTAATATCAACATTCTGATAAAATGAAAAAATGCCAACTTCTACCTGCCATTAGGAGTTATGTGTAGTTAGATACCCACAAGGATGTCCAGCTGTATGAAAGGGATCAGTTTTCCAAAAACCTTGGAGATGATGGGAGGAAAGAAAAACAAAAAAGCCACACAGCTATCTGTTTAGGTTTTCTGTTTTGTTGGGTTTGGGTTTTGTTTTTCTTTTCCTTTTAGTTTTTTCATCCCTAAACAAGTAAATTGAGTTTTTCAGCAAATAATGACAGAGGATCATTGGGGATAGATGTCAGAAGCATCTCTGTATGTGTGTGTCACGCTCTTGTTTCTATTATTCTTCTTCTGTTATACATCTTCTGTTTCAACCTGTCTGCATTACAGACAGATATTGCTTTCTGTTCTGCAGAGATCATTACATTTCTAATTGGAAACCTCAAGAAATTTTTCTTCCTCACGCCCTCTCAAGAACAGCTGACAATAGAAACTTTGGTGTCAGATTGTCATTCAGATTATGGGAAAGGAAATATAGCTATGGAAACAACCTAGAATCTTTTTCCCCTTCTCTCTCTTCCTTCAAGTACAGTTAAGAGCCAAGAGAGAGGTTACATTAAAAGCCCCAGGTAACTGGGACCAGGGTGAGCATAGCAATGGTAGATAGAGACAGATGCTCTCATCAAGTGTGATGCAATTTTAAATCCAGATGACTTTATATCCAGCTAATTTTCTCTTCCAGTCCGTTACAGGCTGACTCTGCTCCATTTTGGAGCTCGGAAGGAGAAATGTTCTTCCATAGGGGAGTTGCTCCTTCCTGCCATGATGAAACCACACTGACCATATCTGCTTCATCATGCCACCCCTCTCTGTGTTGTACCACATAGCATAAACTGAGACTTTTTGCATCTGGGAGCAATAACTGCCATTTTGTCTTCTGTCTGTGCAAAATTTGGCCAAAGCGACCTTGGCCATATACAGGGTCTCCTGGATGCTCTTGCTCTGCCAACAGCTGTATTTCATCATCCTGAGAAATTGCAATAACCATTAATAATAGCAATGGATATTTGACATTCCTTCTTTTACCGGCTTCACCACCTCGTGCTTGAAGTCTCTGAGGCTGTGAGTGGAAAAATGGAGCAAGAGTGGAGCCTGGAGTGGATCATAATGGAAAGGTTGGCCCAAGGGGAGGGATGGCAAAGAAATTTTCCTGGGTAAAAAGAAGGAAAAGATGAAGTGGAAACGAAGATATAAGAAAGGTTTCCACTTCTGTAAAAAAAAATTTAAAAATAAAAAAAATATTAAATTGAGGCTTAAATGCCTTGTTGTATGCAATCACCATCAATAACTGAGGCAAAAGAGCTTTCTGTCTAGGTGTGGTAGAACAGCAGTGGAAATACTTGAAGACCTTTTTCACATATAGCTGAAATGTAGCATAAGGACTGCATTGAGTAAGTGAGGAGAGCATTATGTAACAATGGAGAATTTTCTAATGGGAAAACAAATATGAGAGTTTCATCAAGAAACAAGAGAGGAGAAGTGAGGAAATCTCCCTACATCACTAGTGAGCTTAGAAATCTTCCACAGTACGTTTTGTATTGATAATTCCTCATTAAAAGTTCTGTCTGCTTAAAAGATAAGGAACCTTGAGCTGGGCACTGTATCCACTATCTCTTCAAGTCAATCTGAAGCCCAAGCTGCAACCTGTCACACTGTACTTATCACGTGTTTACAGCAGCATGTCACACATGCTGAGCAGTTTCAGAACACTGAAGAAGGATGGAGCCAGATCTCAAGATCTCATACTCCAAGAAAATATGGCAGAGGTTAATAAAAGAACAACAATTTGCAACTTAAGTTTAAGGCTCATTTTACACTGAGGCCAGTTTTCATTGCTTTAGCAATGTAAAGGTGACTTCACATGGTAAAATGTGTAATCTGTTATTATTTTATGTCTTCCTTACATTTTTGAGATAGCGTAAAGAATCTTCATATAATACATATAAAAATCAATCTCCAATGTACAGATCTGAGTAAACAAGCCAGCAGAAACAAATGTCTAAAAGGATACTACAAGTGGAAAGAGAAACACTGCCATACAGCCCGTGTTTCCACACACCTTTGGCTTTTTCTGCCTTCAGGTGTGCCCTGGGCAGGCTTTCTAGCCATTTAGCTGGAACTTGCTGGCAAAGCTGAGACACTACTTCTCTGCTCAGCATCTGCACTGTATCTCGCGCTCTCTGGGATCAGCACACAGAAAGCTCAAGCCCCAAGCAGGGGAACAATCTGCATTATGCATGCAACCTGCTGTGGGCAGTGAGCTCCCGTGGTGATCAAAAACTCACTCTGAGGACAAAAGGACCCTAACACGAGTATGCAGGGTGATATCTGTTTGTACACCCTGGGAGACAAGCCCTGGGCAGCACCCGGAGCCGGTCGGAGGAGGTAGGCCTGCAGAGCCTCACCTCCGGCTGCTGGGAAGTCCACGTGGACCCTGTTCACTTTCCCATGGGAAACGTTGGGAAAACATTTCTCTGTGCAATTATCCATGCAGATCCGGTGATCTAGAGTCAGTCTTTTACACAACTGACAACCCTGGGCATTGCGGGGTCCCCTTTGTAATGCCAGTCTCTCCCAACTTCTCCCCCCATACCTTGCTCCATCCTTCCGTCCCGGAACGGACACACCAGCACCATGTAGCCGAGCCATGCTCGGTCCTCGCAAAGATGGCACTTTCTTCATGGCTCTGCAAGCTGTGCAGAGTGAGGTTTAACACTGATTTATGAGACTATCACGCTGCGGCCCAGATTCCCATCACCCAGTTTGTAGATCTATGTAACCAAGCCCTATCTCAGAGCATTTTTCAGCATATGTTGCTGTACTAGATGCAGTTGTCAGCAAAGGATCCTTGATACTAAACAAAAAAAATTTTACTGGGTTCTCTAATGCAGTGATTCATCTTTTTTTCAGGTTTCATCTATTATTGTTATTATTATTTTTATAATTTGTTAAGCATTTACAGCGTATTTCTCCAGACACAAGACTAAATTATGGTCCCAATCTCTGAGAGGCTGTAATTTAAGTGGACAGATTTTTTCCCACAAACTGCTGTCAGCTCGTCGTAATTTCTGCAATATTTACAGCATGTCTTAAAGGCCTATCCTATATCTTCAGCTTTTGTTATTTTCATGGATGATGCTTCTCCTTCTGTTAGCAACAAGATAAACGACACTTAGAAACCTAACAGGTCTTAAAAACCAAACAAAAATACAAACCCACAAAACCAAACAAATAAACAAATAGCTTTAGTCTTTTCTTACTAATCATATGATTTCCCAGCCAGTCTCATGAATTTTCAAGAACTACAGCAGACTCATGAGAAAACCCGGTGAAAGCCAATGGTGATAAAATTACAGTCTCCAAGCACAACAAAAAGAAATATCCCATGTTTTACACACGTGATCATGTTTCCTATACCATGGCTTGTGTTACATGAGGGTATACAGAAGAAACGCTCTTTGATCTCTTCCGGACTATACGTGTGGTTCACACATGCTGAGTAGTCTCTGATCTGGGGGCCTGGGCTTGGTGTGGTTCCCACCCACCCTCTCTGTCTGACCACAGTATCTCAGGGCACATGTAGTCCCCATGCACTGGGAAGTGAAAAACGATCCAAGCTTTGAGGCAAGGACTGTTCTCACTAGATGGTTTTACCTATTGCCTTCACAGGCCTCGCACCAAGCGTTGCAGTTTCTAGTTCAGAGCCTTCTTTTAGACATCATGAATAGAGGAAATCATTTCCATGGCTGTGGACTGGGGCAGTGAGTACTGGGATCTGGTATACTAAAACGGCTGGAGAAGAAAAAGTAGCTTGCAGCAAGGAGTAATGATGGATGTGAAAGTTCAGGTCAAAGAATGGTGTTGCAGCTATTCCATGCACCACCTTTGAGAAGCGAGATCTCTCTCCGGTGCCTGGAGGCAGGAAAAGAGTTGGGAGAGAGCTGTAGTGCCTGTTTCTGCTGGTCAAACAGCCCAGCACAGCACCTTTCGCTGTTCCAGCCAAGAGCAATACTATAAATGAGGCAGGAGAGACACCTGTGGTTATTTATCGTTTTAAAATGAACTAGGCATATTGATTATTTTTTCCCTTTTCTTTCTGAAAGCACGATTAAGTCAGTATAACAAACAGCTCTGCTAATGGACTTTGTCAGTAACTGATGTCCATCCTGAGCTGAAATGAACTACATCCTTCTCTGCTCATTTCACCCTAGTGTTCCCTGCTCTGGCAGCAGTCCACATATTGACTTGTGAAATCCTTCCAGATACACCATGCAGGGCTCTCCTCCCAAAGTGGTGTCACCAGCTTCTTTTCTGAGGGGCTGTGGTGCATGCAATGAGCAGATGCAGTTCCTTCATCTGGCACTGACTCCTTATCTCTTTTGAACAGCACAGTGCAGCCATCACCAGCCAGAGGCTCAAGAGGTTGTTTTGTGTCCATTTGGAAAATTTCTGCTGGGGAAGCACAGGGAGGTAACAGTCCCCTCCTGCTAACCCTCCTACTCCCACACAGAAAACATGCCCAGAGTGGAAGACACCTCTCACAAAGGTAAATCAGAAAGAGGACAACCGAGGACATCCAGCCACACAGTCAGGGCTCCAGCAACTGCCTCTCTGGGACACAACCCAGAAACCAGTCACTGTTCTCCTGAGTCCAAACATGAGACCAAATTGAGTGAGAACATCCTGACAGAGCTTCCGCAGGCAATGAGGGACACTCTTCTTTCCATTCCTGCTGTCAGATCCTTCCAGGACCGCATCCCCAGGTTTCCATCACCGAAGCATCACAGTGTCATGACTTCAAGACCGCTTGGGGGCTAACAGCTGTCACGCTCATGGCAAGACACAGGATGCTCTCTGCACTTACAGCCAGCGCGTCCAGGCAGTGCTCAAACAGCAACAACATCAGCATGGACTGGCTTTGCATGGGATGAGACACCACAGCTGCCCAAAGTTCTTCTGCTGGTCCATGATGCGAGTGTCAGTAGAAACAGTCACGGCCATGAACCGAATGACAACCTGGTGGGGCTGTTTGCACACCTAAAATGTGGCACGTGATTCAAAGTGCCACTGAATCAGGCGCCTGTAAGACACAAGGAGTGCCCCAGCTGGACGCACCCCACACCGTTTTGAGGGACGAAAGCACCTTGGGCAGAGAAATGAGCACCAGGCTGAGCTGGCGGGTCTGAGGGTGTCAGTCATCTCTCTGACAGGATTACAGAGAGTGGCTTTGCATATAAATAACAGAAATGCACAACCAAGGACTTTCTGTCTCTGTCAGACAACCCTCAATAAGCAGTTCTGAGAAATACAGCAGCCACACAGTAATAAAAAAGGGGGTTACATTGAATCCAAAGCAACAAGTATAAAATATGAAACATCTTTCTCCAGCAGACGATGTCTTCCGTATTATCTGTGGGCCAGGTTCAGACCCACTGAGACCCCTGAAGGAAGATATAAATTAAACGCATGCGTATGCATAAGAGTACTTCCATGGGCATCAAACATGCTGAATTCACCACTCACCTGGAGGGGAAACTACTGCACAGAGGATTAAGTAGCCTGTTCCACCCCACTCTGCCTATTTATTTCTCCTGCCTTCAGTGAGAACCATGAATGTGTACTCAAACACAGAGTCAGCCTATAAGTCTCTGCCTTACGTGTCTAATGAAGCAAAAAGCTATATTTTCAAATAAGCCAGCTGTCGTGCAGGTATTCCTAGAAATTGCTCTGAAAGTCCAGCTTTCGGTTTGGGCAAATATTTGTGTTGGTACCTAATCACAGCTACCTTTCTCAAGTGCTCCCTGGGAATGCCTTCATTCATATTCCTCTGTACTGTTCTGTGTTTGTGCTTAAGAGCTGCCACGGACTCCTCTGCACGTACCACTGAAATGGGGTTACTTCATGCTCTGGCAGATAGATGGAATTGTACTGTGTATATTTACATTTTTAAAAAAGATGTTGCTAATGCATTTCAGTAATGATAATTAAAAAAAAAAAGAAAAGTCTTTCTAGCCATTACAGTAATGGCTTTGAGCTAATTGCTTGCATTTGCACTCAAATATGGTTCTACTCTCTCTGACTCGTTTCCATTTTTATGGAAATCAGCTTGCTTGCTAGACTTTTAACTCATAGCTCTTGAGGACCAGCTGTTGCGTGACTTTCTCACTCAGGTAGGAACTTACTCCGCTGATTGCAGTAGGACCACTTATGGAGGAAGATGCTGTTTAGCACAGGTAAAATTGCCAGAAACCAGCTTACAGTCCGTAAGGCTGTGCTGGGAGACGCTGGGTGCTTTCAGTGTCCGAGGAGGTACATCCTGAGGGATACAGGCAGCCAGAGCCCTCTCCCCCGTGAATTAGCTTTCCTGCTACTTTGTCTATGGACAACGGCATCAGAAAATAAACAGGTAAGCTCATGGGCTGAACATGCAGCTCCTACAGAAAGCCTTCACAGTGTGGTGGTCCCTGTCCCCTCAGTCTCCTAGCTGACGACTGGCACAAGGTGCCTGGTTGCTAATTAAATTCCATGTTAACATGCCAATCGTTCTCCACAAGGCTCTATGCTAGGCTTGGCACAAGTGAAAAAAGGGGACCAAGGTTGCTCTAAATTCCTTTGAACTTCCTATTTGACAAGTTATCGGAGACACAGGGAAAGACAAAGGAGTATGAAGCTGGAAACTGGCTTTCACCAACCTGCAGATAAGACAGCCTGCTCCACAATGGATAAGCTGAGGCCACGGTCCAACAGGCTGGCAGTCCTGTTCCAGTAACTACACGATGACTTCTTTTCTCTTGAACATCAAGGCTAGGATATGCATTTGGAGTCACCTTCAAGCATTTACTGATAAACACAGTGGCTGAGTCTGGTCAAGGACTGTTGCACTTCTCACAGGGGAGTACAAAGCCTACCAGTAAGTGTCTGCTGCCTAAATGCTGCAAAGCTGCCTCTGCTAGGAGCACACCCAAACTAGCTTGGAAAATATACAACCACAAGTAACACACTCTGAGCACATGGGAGGAGAACTCCAGCTCTAAAACATGTGGTGAACACTGACCTGCAAAGGAGGGGAAGATATTCCACTGCCTTTCCAATGTTCACATGCTCTTTTTCTACATGCAATGTGACCACACAGAACCAGAAGGGAGGAAAGGAGAGCTGCCTGAAAGAGGGATATATGCTGTGCTGGTGTCTTTTCTTCTCCAGGGTGATTGAAAGGATAATTAACACCTGCTGAACACTTGTGTTGCATCTCTGCTCGGCCATTTGGAATCCTAGGAACTATCATGGGGAGGGGACCTGTTCTTGAAATACTTGTTAGTGTTGCGGCCATACTCAAGTTTGGGCTTGAGTTCTGAGAGCTAGATGACTATACTCAGGTGCAACTCTAGCATGATTTCGGTCATGTTGGGTGAATTTCCCTAAGTGCCTCTGCCAGAAGAGTGGAGTTTGTTCTGGTCATCTTCCCTTTCCGCTCAGCAGCTCAGCTGTTGCAGTACCACCAATATTCCCTACATCTCACTTTGCACAGATCCATGTATTCAAGATTCTCTGCACCTCTTTGCATGTTATTTACCAGCTCTTTCATAATTTTCATTCATTCAAGACTTAGAAAAAGCCTTCCAGTGTTTCTTCAGGCAAAGCATCTACAGATGTCACCAGAAACTTTGTCTGAAGGTTCCTGTATCTGCTCCAATACTGGACGTAAATTATGTGACCGTATCCCAGAAAATGCAATGAAGCTATTTTATTACTGTGTCCTACTGCATAAATGTGGCCCTTTGGTCTCACTTGTGAACTAGCTGAGGGAAAAATTAAATTAGTACCTTATAGATCTACATTCCCAACACAGAGTGTGTTGTTCTATGTCCTTAAATCTATCTGCCAGCTTCTATCACACATCAGGGCCATTGTGGAAAAACAGCTCTGCCATTCTTAAATTAGCTTTCCTTGTTGGTGTTTAAATGAAAAGAGACATCTAATTTGTGAGTGAAAACGTTTGTCATTTCTTAGGGGGATCCAGACACAAAAAATACAATTAACATCTCTGAAGAACATTGCACGGAGGTTCAGAAGCAGCTGACAGGGAAAATGAAATGAAAACAAATAAAATCAGTTTTTCTAATACCATAACTCAAGTGGCAAGCGTAATCTTCTCCTTTTATCTGAGGTCGGAATTGCTTTCCTGCAACAGCTTTCATTATGAAAATGCGGCACTTCTCAGCACCAGAATATTAAGACAACACATGCCCACAGGGGCCCAGATCATTTTAACGAGGAACAAACAATCCAGAATGCAGCTTTTATGTCTTTTTCTGAGCTAACACCTGCTTTGCAGAAAATGAACAATAGTAATGATAAGCACGACAACTTGCACATATCTTGGCTGAGATGTGCATCACTGGAATTGTTTTTCCTCCTACGAGCTAAAGAAGAGTCTGATGACCAGTGTTACTTTTAGGACTGTTGAAACCCTTGGCCACAAGCTAGAGACAAGGTCTGCGTTTCGTCGAGCTGTCAATCTTGCGGGACGGTCCTGAACTCCTCAGAAGACTGTAAAAGCAGCTGGACTACTAAAGGTCTCCCAGCCTCTCAAGTAACTTAGTGAGGGTTGGGTGGATCTTTACTCCTGTTTTACTACTGTGGCTCAACACTCATAAGACATTTGCTTATAGTCAGCGTGAATTAACGACCCAGGCAGAGGAGAAACCAGAGGTCTGCACCCTGCTTTGTGGTAGCTCCCCCAAGGGTCCCCAGCTGCATATTTCACACCCCCCCCATCAAGCTGGGAGTAGGAAGAGATGGACAAAGGAGGAAGCTGCATACCCACAGCTCTCTACAAGTAGTTATTTCAGATACCTTTCTTAAGGCCTTAGTGAATGGCATCAGCAGCCAGGGAAAAAAAAAAAAAAGAAAAAAAACCCACAACAATAAAACCACAGAACAAACCTTGTGAGTTTACTGATTCTTAAATCCAGCTTTATTTATTATCTGAATAGGCAAGTATCAGCTATGGCTGTGCAACTTCCATGCCAGAGCTCCTCAAAGTGAGCCTCCCATCCAGACCAGACCTGATATCTCGGGGCTGAACTCTGTCAAGGTTTACACTGCGGCATGTTTGCTTCCTTCCTTCCTGGGAAGACCTTGTGTTTTCTGCCACTGTCTCTGAACTTCGGAGAGCAGCTGCCATGTGCTGTCCCTGTTCTGGCTGCTGAAGGCACTGGCACGCCTGGCTGGCACAGCCAACCTGGAGCCAGTGCAAAGCCTCCCACAGAGAGATGCAGCACATTTCAGGGGGAGATAAGCCACCTGGATGGAAGTGACCCAAGGGCTGATCCAGGCTATGAGCTGAGCCATGCTGTCCTGTGCCATAACTTACGAATAGTGAAACACAACCTAGTGATTGAGACCCAAGTGATATGACAGCTAGCGGAAACATCATTAATAAAAAATATATTTAATTCAAACAGGGATTTCCCACATAAAGACATCCTGGCACTTTCTGGGGGGGAAAAGTAAAAAAAAAAAAAGTATTAGCTTTAAGAATCATACAACCTGCCTTCAGTTATTTGCCCTTGTTGTTTTTCCAAAACTGCTCTGCGTCCTATCCTCAGCTTGCTTCTATCCATTTTTTTCACCACAGATTGGAATATGGAAGAGACATTACGCTTATTAAGTTTGCTAGCACTAAGCTGCAAGTGACTGCATGTACAATGGAGGACAGGGTGAGGATTCAGACTGACCTTAGCAGGCTGTAGAAAAGGTCTGGGGAAGGAACAGGTTAGATAAGGGTTACGCATAAGATTTTACAGTGTTGAATAACCAGCAGCACAAAAGCAGGATGGAAGCGTGTAGGTCAAACAGGAGTTCTACAGAAAATGAGCAACAGACCCTATGGTACCTTAACCTGTAGCAAGAAGCATACAGGCTGCTCGTTAGAAAATACTTTATAGAAAGTAAGGAAAGCAGCTCGGTCACACAGGTTGCCTGGGAGTCTCCCATCTGTGGAGTCTCCCATCACTCAAGAGTTCCAAGAAGAAATTTGGACAAATGTCAGTCAGGAATTATTTGCATACCAGAGTTCCTGGATGACAGAAGGCAATGGACTACAGGACCTTCGACACCTCTTCCAGCTCTGTATTTCTATGGAGCTATGAGCTAGACCTGTTGCAGGACAGCTTTGTTGCTGCACAGGAGATTCCAGCCAGGGTATGGGAGAAGAAGGACTACCCAGTTCATCCAAGGCATGGAGATGGGCAGAGGCTTGAGATTTGGGACAGCTACAGGCACAGTTAACCTTGTAACCATGATAGAATCATTACTGTAGAATAAGTCCAGTGAATTTCCCAGTAGCATCTGCAGAGAATTTAAAACTAACTTGACCTATGGATTATTTTTCCTCTAGTTCAGGACTGAATCGAGTTTCTGGTATGCTCTGTAAGATGACTGTCATCACTTAGGTAGTGACTTGCACAGGATTTGCAATGCTGTAAAGCCCAGATACTTGCAAAGCGTTCATTTTCAAAGGGAACTCAGGTAACTGAGCAGCCAGTCTGTGATCTAGCTCTCCCTCTGCATGTCAAGTCCCTCGAGCTTACAGGTCTCTTACAGACCTCCTACCTTCAGCTCAGGTTATAAAGGGGGTCACAATTTTAAGCTCTGGAAGTTCCCCAGTTCAGTCCCTGATGCTAGCCAGCACAGCAGTTATCCCAGTCACATTGCTACTGCATTATTATTGCTCTGTGGATGAAAAGAGGATTAAAGTCTTCAGAGCTGTCAATCCAGATTCTTTTGGTAGCGGTCCGTTCATTTATGCAAATAAAGCCTGCAAAGCTGGAAGGAGACTGACGCATAAGATTGAGAGTGGAGCATGGAACAGCGATGCTGCATTTTGCCAGACAGCAAATCTATGTGCATCTCACCAGGAAACCAAGTGGAGACCTTAAAGAAGACGAAGGAGAGCAGAAAGGATGCCACAATTCACCCACACACATTGAAAGAAAAAGGACAGGAAGACCCTTAGGGCCTAGAAGAGACAAGATAAAGCAAGAATGTAAATATCTTTCACTGAGAACAGGTTTTGAAAACATATGAAATTATTTCTGTGCCTTCTGGTTACTTCTGTTTCCCTTAAGGACTCCATCATAGTCAGTGGGACAGCATCAGAAGTGACAGGATAGAATACCTTTTTTCTGTTGGCAGGACTCTCATTTTCCACCCTCATTTTCCTTGGAATGAAATCATGACACTTTCATTCTCCACAGCCCACTCCATTTCTCCTTTCTCAGAAGCTGATTTCAGGATTTTCTGGTTATATAAAACAAATAATAGAACCCAATTCAGATGCATGAACTACAGATCTCAGCTCTGCATCTCCTTTCTCTCTTGTCCTTATTCAGGTGAGAAGCTCATCTCTCCTTCTGGAAAAGTATAGAAAAAATTATTTGCAAGACAAAGGAAGTATTTTACTTAGTCTTCAGAGAATTACTGCTTAAAAATGAAGGTCTGTTTCAGGATTGCATACTGAACATCTACACATAAGACAGAGAAATTCCAGGATAATTAGGGATTTCTCAGAAGGGTCCTGATATATACATTTTTTGTAAAAAGACCTACTCTTTCAAGAGCTTTGCTCAGTGGGCCAAAAAATTACTAGCTTTGTCTTATCCATCATAAGATATGATACATCAGAAAGCATGGCACAGCTTAAATGAAGGGTGGTATTTTGTAAAAGCGACTGACCTCCTGCCAACACCCATCTGCTTTCCCACTCTGCTCACATCCCAGTTTTGTCTCTCCTGTTTACCGGGGGCTGGAGCCTGCCCAGAGCACCAGACTGCACACGTGGGCACCCACTAGCAGAAAAAAATTATTGAAAGCAGACGATTACTAGTGGCTACTATGCTTTAACTTCTGCGTTGGCAAACTCGGTCCTGGCAGGAAACGGTGAGAGTAACAGCCCTGGCTTTTGAAAGCCTCTCTGGACTGAGACCAGGGAGCATAACGTGAAAGCAGAAGTTGTTATATATTCACAGGCTGTCCCAGTGCTGTTCTGTGGGGAGATGGGCATTCAGCTTCCATTCAGACTTTTCATGTTCCTCTGAGACTACAGAAAGGGAGCCAATTAGCACTAACGATGGCAGAGGTGATTTAGTGATATGGACACTTGTGTATAAGAAGATGATGTGTTTTGTCAGATCAGTGGAATAAAAAAATCATTCCTGGAGCAGCACAGTCATGCCAGTTAGCCAGAGGCGTCAGGTGTCCAGAGAGATGAACTGTAGTTCCTGACCTAAATTTAGCCTGACGAGCATTTTTAAAAACATTTTGCTCATTACACTGCTGTACCTCTCTTATTCAGCAAAGCATTGAGGTATATACACTTAATTCAAAGCACATCCACACCTTGTTGTTCATATACTTAAATTTAGAAATGTCTTCATGTGCATTGCTAGATGAAAGACTAGGAGCATTACATGGTTATCTCAAGCACCAGAAACTCCTCTGGTCACATATCCCATGAAGCCAAGATGCTGACAAAAGCAGCACGGGAACTGCTCACAGTCCTTTGGGAACAGTAAATGGTATGACGGTAACTGCATGGCCACATATATAACTGTAATGTACATCTCTACACAGCTAAATGCATATACAAATACTAACTATATCAGTATATCCCAAATATGTACCTACACAGATTGCCCTCTCTGTCTCTTCAGCCTTTCCTAAGGCCACTTTGAATCGCTGAAATCTCATGAATGCACAAGGGCAGGGGGAGAGAGAGGAATCAAGACTTGTAATTTTTAACTTCTGCAGTTCCTAGAAAAATTTGACTCATCTTTCCCCTTTCTTTGCCTTTCCTTTCACTTTCAGATCCTTCACCCCTGGATGAATTTTTAGCAGATGCTCCAAGAGCTCACACTTTCCCTCCGGGCGAGGCTGCTCACAGATCTGCTGCACAGCCTGTCACTGTCTCTTCCATCTGCCTTTACAAAAAGAAGCTTCAGTTCTTTCACAGTCCTACACTGGCACTCACAGGTACACATCTGCTTGCAGCCTGACTCTGCAAAATTACCTCTGTGCCTCATTAAAGCACCCCAGAAACTCCCACAAACAGCACCAGAGTCTGTGTCTGTAGGCTCTGAAACTGCTTAAGACTCTGGAAGATGCCAGGTTCATGAAGAATTTATGAAATAGAGCAAACAGTCGATGCATAAGGGTCTGTGGCAGGACAACAAGCAATCTTCTTTCTGGTCCACAATTGCAAGACCAGGCATCTTTAATCCACACTTGCTTCAGGAGTACTTGGTAGGACCAGGCCATTCTAGTTACATGACTTATAGGACAGGTATCTTATAAGGTATCTTATTAGATGCTCTATAAGGGGAAGTGCATTCATCCATTACAGAAGCATACTTCATACCCAACCCAAGAAGAAGGCAGCTTATCAAACTGAGCCTGCAAACAGAATTGCAAGACACGGAGAGAAAAGGAAAAGAAATCAGTGCTGAGACCTGCAGAACTGTCATGCAAAGATCATTTTTTAAAGACTGGAAATGAGTGCAGGAAGGTTTTTGAGCTTTAGGCAAGAGGATCTGAATACATGAAGGAGAGAGTCTTTTTATTCATTTAATTTCCTTTTTTTTCTTTGAAGTCGTGGTAGAAGATTTGGATATACTGAGATGTAACATTCTTTCCCACAGAAAAATCCATTCAGTAGAAAAACAAATATATTTTATCCTACATGCCTGTTTGAAAATACACTGTATTACAGGGCACCTGTAGTTAGTAGGGCTGTGACATCTCAGCCATATCAGACAAATTTAAATCAGGTATCACAATATAAATGCAAATACTTTGCTTTCAATGTGACCATCAAACAAGATGGGAAGTGGAGATGTGCCTTTGTTTCCTTAGTAGGTATGAGGATATCTCAGAATATGGGTTTAGATACTAAAGCTTTTTAGATCAGAATTGTTTAATGTCATTTTCTTTAGCCATTAAGAGTTACCAGCAATTGGCTTCCTCACTTCTTTAATATTAGAGAAATCCAGGACTGCTATACAATAGAGCAGTTTATATCGACTTGAAAATTATGGTATTACAAGAGTAAAGAGAATTACAACGAGGGAAGATGGAGAGTGATAAACTGGTCTGGTTACATTTACTTAAGTCCATTCACTTATGGGCATTGCAGCTGAAAAACAACATTTTTGTTAAACATTCAGCATCACTGTCTTCAAAGGAGCAGCAGCAGCAGCCGCCACGTCACATTTACCAAGCACACTAAATTTCCTCCAGCAAGATCAGGAGCACCAAACCAACATTGTGACTGCTCCATGCTTGGAAAATGTAATGAAAATGAGAGGGAAAAAAAAAAAGAAAAAGAAAAAAAGAAAAAAAGACCTGCTTTTGATGTTTGTTTGCGCTAGTAGTGGCAAACACTATCAAGTTTCCAGCCTTTCTCAGAATATTCTGAAATTGATACTCAGAAAGAGCAACCTATAATTCACAAAATCTTTCACGGGGTTACCTTTCAACAAATGCCAGATCTGACAAAGCGGGTTAACACGGACCCTAGAGCACACTCTGTGCCCAGCCTAGGCTGCCACAGCAACCCCTCACCCGTTCTCCTCCTGTGCAAGTCCTGCTTCTCCCCCTCCTTCAGCCTGGAGGCAACAGGGATGGAAGAGCTTTATGCTGGAGCTGGCACCCGGCATGCCTTCCATGCTGGGCCACCAGTTCATCCAGCAGTAACAAGGCTGAGCAGCTGAGGAGAGCCATCAGCATTTACACCAGAGACAAGAGGTTTATTTCTCACCAACCTCCACAGTTTCTGAGGAACATAAATTCATTAGCACTCACTCTACACTAATAGCAGCCCAGATCTCCACACGTGACCTGAAAATCCATAGTTTCCCTACAATCCAATACCCCACCTCTCCCTTGCCTCCCAGTCAGACGGACTCCATGGGCAAGGGGACAGATTAGCGCAGGGGACTGCTATAGGGAGAGTTTGGGCTCAGAGTCAGCAGCCCACATCTGAGGGAGAGTTGTAAAGAGTACGCCAGGGCTTTGACAGGCACCAGGACCAAAGAAGACCCCTCACAACACCAAAGCCTTTCACCCAGCTCACTGACAGGGCCCCATTGCCAACTGCAGTGATGCCCCCCACTCCAGGGAGGCACAGAAGTGACACAGCCACGTCTCCTGAGCCGATTCCCAAGGGGAAGGGCTGCTCTAGGAGCAGAGGCTGTTTCTGGAAAGACCCACCCCACCATCATCTCCTTGCCACAGATCTCCCGGCCCCACTGTCTCCGCTGCAAGGGTGCGGGGTGCCGTGTCCTCCCCAAAGGAGCTTTCATCATAAATCTTAATGAGGTCGGCTTCTTTCACGCGAGCGTTTCCACAGCAACAAAGAGGCAATTCTAATCTCCAACATAAAAGACACAGCAAAAATTACATGGTTTGGAGTTTTTTGGGGGGGCGGGAGGAGGCTGTTGTTGCAGCTGCAAGCAGCCCTCCCTGGGCTGCAGCAACCCCCCATCAGCGCCATGCGGCCACAGCTGACTCGGCCCCATGGATCAGTGACCCAGCCGCATCCACAGCAAAAAGGGACAAAAGTCAGGGCAGAGAAGAGCCCATGAGCCAGTGCAAGGAAGCAGGGTCCCCCACTGAACATCCTCGCCCAGCTCTACTGTGACAGTCAGAGCACGGGGGAAAATACACTGTGCTTCATTCACCACAGTCTAAAGCAGCCCCCGAGAAAAAAGCAGTATGTAGAAGGAGAGCAGCACATGAAAGAGCAAAGCTCAAGGCTTGGAGCAGGGCTCCTAGGTAGCCTGGTAATTTAAGTAGTAGAAGTAAATATAAGTAGTTACTTCAGAAATCGCAACCTGTTTATGCTAGATTAACACCAATACTAGCACTGTGGTGCTAATATCGCTTCTGAGGCGCGCTGTGAAGAATAAGCCTTACATTTTCTCTGCCCACATCCTGGAATAACATCTCTTGTTGCCCTAGTTGTGACACCAGTACTTTTGCAGGCATGAATAAAGGTCAACTCCAGATCCCACTTAAAGGTGGACAGAAACCCAAGACTGGTCTTTGTGTTCACAGCACCATTCTTCAGAACAAAGAAAAGAATCCACACAACACCTTTAGGATTTTTATTTCTGTTTTTTGTTTTTGTTTTTTTTTTTTAATTTTCTTTTTTTTTAATTTTCTTAGAAATTATAAACAAACTCTCTCCAGGAGAACAAGAAAAAAAAACAACCCACAACTCTGAAACATTTCCAAGGAATTTTCTTCCATATAAACACAAGCAAAGTTACATATTTCATTCACATGCATGTACAAAAACATTTTAAGTAAAACATCCTTCACACATAACGTGCATTAGTCTCAGAATTGAGTACATAATCAGATTGGCCTCACCCTACTTAATCTTATTTTCCTTTTTTCTTTTTCAATTGTACATTTCTATGCAAGAAACATCTCCTTTTCTGCACAGCACTATGCATATTCAAATTAGTATGGATGGTCTTGGAATGAAATCCCTAGGTAGTACAGTCTGACATACAACTATATACTCAAGTTATTACACTGCCATTTACATAGTGAACTTTGTTGGATATCAGGCAAAACTCTTCAAAAGGAATAAAAAGGTATTGCTGGAGGGGAAAAGGAATATGATACACAGCACTCTCTCAACTACAATCCTGCATGATTTCCATGCAAAATACTTCAAAAGCCAAGTAATTCACAGATCTTGCTCTCCAAACTGGTATCAAAGTTTCCACCAATTTCAAGCATGGCAAAATAAATCACTAAAGACATCACTGCTACTGGATATGGATGTGATGAATAATATTCCAATTTGCCAACCACCTACCTTTGGGAAAGAAGAGAGAAAGAAGAAAGAACCAATAAAGCCACACGCTACTGAAGGAGGTGGGTTGGCAGAACACTTTACCAGCGACCAGCAGAAAACTACAACTGCAAGAGCTCAGCTTCATCCCAACCCACTGCATAATCTAACTGCGGCTTGAAATTTGGGGATTACACGGTCAATGAACTCCTCACTGGCTGCATCAACACCTAGCAAAATCTTACTCGATTCATCAAAAAAGCATATTGTCTCTATCTGACTTTGTTAACTAGATTTGAAATTTCACTATTTCATGCACGATGAACATCACTGTAAATCTAAGGATGCTAAATGTTCAGGTGGGAAGGGCTCACCCAGAAGGTGAAGCTTCCACATGCATTAAAGGAAACATCAAGCATATAAATGTCAGAAGCAACACTTATCATAATGAGGGGAACAGGAGGTACAGATCTTACTCTGCCATCATTTTTAAATGCACAAGCGGTGCTGAAGTACTCCTCTGCATAAACATGCATCCCAAAGAGGATCAGTAACACCTCCCTCTTACACTGCAACGACACACCTGAATCAATGGAGGATGAATTTCCACTGTATTTTAATATACTCGAAGCACTCAGGCTTGGCTTGTTGCAGAGTGTGTTACAGGGTGAAACGGGTGTGGAAAAAGGATGTGAAATTAAAAAAAACACAATGAAAAGTAAGACAGAACATCTGTACATGAGCAATATAAAGCAGGCACTTAAGACTGATGCTTAGGAGGTTTAACCAAAGCCCTGGAGAACAGCACATTTTCATTTTTAGCTCACTTGAAATCTTGCAAATGAGCAAGCGATGCTGGCAGCAGCCACTCTGTCTTCTAGCTCCTGAAAACAGTGCCAGGGACTTCACGCAGTTGCCCCAGCCTCAATAATACTTTATTATAACAGTTTGGCAAAGCATCTATGGAGAAAGGCCCAATGACAGGTGTTCTCACACAGTACCGAAGACACGACAGCCAAATCAAGATGAGTCCTGAGGCCCCAGCCCAGCACATTCTGTGTGCTGTGGAGAACACTGGATCCAGTAGTTTCAGTTAAGACAGGCAGTCTGCTTTTAGCCCAGTACTACCATTTCAACGGCGAGTTCTACAAAACGTGTAGGAGAGGAAAAGCACCGGCCCAGCAGGAAGAAGCCTCCTCTGATTCTCAGATAGGAACAGCTAAACACAGGTCACTTAACTCAGACATTGATGGTGTGGGAGCCTTCAGCTGAGGCAGCCAAGTTGAACTTACTTTATGGGCACACAAAGGAAAAATAGACATTTCTAAAAATGCCATTCATCTGGCCTGCTTTACACTTCTACTTCAAGGCCAGAAGAACGGTAACCTAAGAATGACTATTTCTCTTCAGCTGCAAATGGGGCACAGAGGAATAAATTCAGCTGCAGACATCTAAAGCTGATTGAGAAGATACCACCCCAAATGCCTTCCTAGTACCTGGGCAGTTGAACTGCATAACTGTGCTGTATTTCTTCATGATAAACAGCATAGATTAAGACCAGTATCATATAGGTCAGTAACATTTCAGTGGCCATTCTAAGGATTCTCCAGCCAGCAACAGTCCTACGCAAACGGAAGAAAAGTTCACAATTCTCACAAAACTTTCTGAAGGATCACAGTGCCTATTTTGAACGGTAACTAAAACTCAAACACACTTCTAAGAGGCAAATACAACTATTCTCTTTTTTACAGCTGAGAAAACAGAGACATTGCAGCATGTCTAATGGTAACTCAGAGAGAATCAAAATAAAGATTTCCTTATACACAGGTCCACTGTTCAACTACTAACTAGGCTTCAAATACCTAGAATTTACCCCCTCAGGAGAAACTTTTAAAACTGTGATGGACATTTTTAGGTCCAATGTCCATAAAAGCCTATGGTCACACATTCTTATTAGACATTGAGGAATTTTATATTTGGCTTCCACTTCTATAAAGTGGAAGAGAAATACAGTTAGGAACAAAGAATTAAGGCTAGCCATGTTATACCGAAACAAAAATACTATGCCTGGAGCTCATTCTTTCAAAAGATAAACTTGCAATTTTAAGGACAAATGGGAGGCTTGGTAAATCTCCTTCAAACATCCCAACGGATTACAGGTATAAAGCCAGTTTAAGTGGCTGTTCACTCTTGATTCATGTTCATTCTAGCTTTTTTGAGAGAGATACTCACTGAATCAAGTTAAAGACTGAGTTGATCAACTGAGGATTGTCCAGAACAAAAAAAAAAAAAGCTATCAGTCAGCTTGAGCCATAAAAGCAAGCAGCAAAATAGATCCTGTTTCAGACTACGTTGTCACGATAACAACTTTGAATAGGAAACCTCAGCCAGCCTTAAGTTGCTGCACTGAATCCAGTGAGAGTAAAAGAAAAGTTCACATTACCAGTACGGGCTCACACCAACAGTACAAGAAAAGCTGCTTCATTCTCTCTAGAAAACCACATCAACTTCCCTGACTAGATAATCAAGTAATCAACTAGAGAAGCTCTGCTGGACTTGCTACTAACAAGGAAGAATTTGTGGAGATTGTGAAGGTCTTGGCTGCAGCAGACATGGAATTGTGGCATTTAAAATCTTGAGAAACATGTACAAGACAGAGTTCTAGACCTTTAGGACAACATATTTTGGTTTATCCAAGGAACACCTTGGCAGGAGCTCACAAGGGACTGCCCTGACCTCCCAAAGGGGCACAAGAGTGCGCCTTATCTTCAAAGACAGCTTTCTCAAAGTAGAAGAACAGTCCTTTCTGACGAGCAGAAAGCAAAGCAGGCATGACAGAAGGCCGGCACAGATGATCAAGGAACTCCTGAACTGAGCTCAAACACACAGAAAAAACAATGCAGAGGTGAAAGTGAGGATGGACTGGCCCAAGGAGATACAGACACACAGCCCAAGCATGCAGGGGCTGTTCGGAAAGCCAAAGCTCAGCTGGAGTTGAAACTGGTAAGAAAGGGCTGTTTTAACTGGAAGCAAAAGAAAACACGGATTTACTGTTCAACAATGCAGGCAACCTGGTCACAAAGGATGCACTTCTTACTTTGAGGCTGATGTGCTCTACATCTGGTTTGCCTGTTTTCACGGGTAATGTCTGCCTTGAGGCAGAGTGAGTCTACTGGCAGAGTGTTACCTACAGCAGAGGAAGATCAAGTTAGCAAGAACTTGAGCCAACTGAGCATACCTAAGTACACGGAACCAGATGGGATGCATCTGAAGGCGCTGAATGAGCTGGCTGATGGCACTGTGAGGCCACTCTAGAGCATCTTTGCGAGGCCAACATCATTACCATCATCAGCGACAGTTCTCCAACCAGTGAAATACCCTGCCTTAAGACTGTCTTGTTGCCTGCAACAGTTAGCACGAATGTAGTCAGCACATTGATGGAAGTTACTATTTCTTTCTATTCAGCACTTGTGAGACCATATCTGGAGGATTTCAACCACTTTTGTGCTCCCCCTTACAGGAAGGTCACTGCAGCAATTTCATTGGAAGGCCACAAAGCCGGTTAAGGGGCTGGAGCACAGGATGTAAAAGAGGAGGCTCAGGTACCTTGGTTTCTTGAGACTTCGGAAGCGAAAAGGCTAAAGAGAGATCTCATTGCATACAACCACTTAATGGGCAGGTTAGACAGAGTGAGACTCTTCTTGGAGATGAACAATGACAGAACAGAGGCAATGAACACAAGCTGGAACACAGGAAATTCCAACTGGATGCAAGAACATGTTTTTTCTTACTATTAGTGTAGTCAAATAGGGAAAACGCCCAAAGAGGCTTGGCATCACCATCCTTGGAGATATTCAAAACTCAAATGGACAAGGCCCTGAGCAACCTGATCTTAATTGGCTGTGCTTCAAGCAGGGGGCTGGACTAGAGACTAGAAACCTCAAGATGTCCCTTCAAACCAAATTATTCAATGATTCTATGGACTTAGCAAATCTCCTCACAAATACCTTCCACTGGTAACTTCCTCATTAATCTGCCAAAGCAAGCCATGACACTGTCAAACATATAGGGTGATCTTCAATCTCATGAGTCAGGATGGAGTATGGAAGCCAGCAAAGAGGGGCGGGGAAGTGAACAACACACCAAATGTCTCATAATAATTTTATGCAAAGTCCCTCATACACCAGGGCCAGCCCTGTTTGTAAATCATAGCCATCATAGTGCTCTCTCAGTTCATTTCAAGTCTATTACATATCATCAGGATTAAATAAGAAGATTGTCTATTTTCACATCTTCTTCAGCTTTTTCTTGCAACGCTGGTTAAAGACAGGTGAGGATCCCATCAGACTGTCAGGAGAATGAGAACCATAGCTGCTCTCAGAGCCATTGGGGCTCTGTGGCATGCCAGCTTCACTCATACCTGACATCGGTTCCTCAAAGACATCGCTGCCAAGGACCCCATGGCCATGTACATTGGCCTCCTCATTTTCCTGTGGCTCCATTTTTACCTGTGCCAAGTTCCAGAGTGGGGAAGCATTCACCTCAGCCCCTAGAGAAAGAAAAAGCACACAGTAATAACTGAGTAAAAAGACAAATTACAAATGGCATGCAGATGCAAGAAACAGCAGCACTGGTAAAGAAGGCGCAAAAGCAAAGCTACAGGTGAACTGGGCTGGGGGGGCAGAAACAAAACCACACCACACAGTGTGAAGCAATAAAAAAAAAATATGTTGGCTTGTGGTTTTTTTTAGTAGCCCAGTAATTGTCACTCTAACACATGTGATGCTATCCTTTGACAACAATCCGCCAGGTGGTTTTCTCCATGAGAAACAACAACTTAAAGAGTCCACATCACTCTCCAGAAGGAAGGAGTGTCTCAGCAGCAATGAGCACAACACGGACTAGACCCTGCACAAGCAGGGCTTAGAGGCAGTCCAGAAGTCATTCATGATGATGAGGTCCTTGCAACATCAGCAGCCTCCTTTAAGCTGTCAGACATACTGGACTTCCGGTAGGTCTGCAGGGGAGGCAAAGTGAGAGGGCAGAGGACTGGGTAGATGAACAGTCTCGAATACCACTTCCAGCACTGAAATGCAGGGACATCAGAGCTGCAGTCAGCCATCCAACAGCCTGCCTCCTTGGACTCAGCACCCACACGTCTCATCCCAGCCTTCAGCAGAACGGAAAGAAACCCTCTTGGCCCAACCTCACAGACACCCTGCTGGGAAACAGCACCCTCTTTTTTCCTTAAAAAAAGAAAAAATTGGACTAGTGTGCAATCTGAGCAGATTGAGGATTTTCTTTACAAGGTTACAAAAACGTATTTCTTGATAACAGCAAATGTTTTTCTCCCCAAGAGCAGTAATTATAGATTGTGTTCTTTCTGCTTATTTACAGTTTTAAGAGAGACAAAAATCCTATTAAAAATACACTAATTGGGCCCCTTGTTGAGATGGGCATAACAGCCCAGAACTGAAGAAAGCCTGAAATCTTCTGACTTTTAAATCTGGTCCCTCTTGTGCGGGGTTAAATTCACACGAAAAAACAAAACCAAACCAAACCAAACCAAACCAAACCAAACCAAACAAAACCAAACAAAACCAAACAACCACACACCTAGGAAAACAGTTTTAATAGGTTTTACAAACTTTGTGTCTCAAGGAGCTTGGGTACAGTTTGAACACACAACCAACCCTCTTGTACTGAGCCAAATCTGCTACTATTCCCTATTACCAATATACTACTAACTATAGACACTTATTATTAGCAATTACACAGAGAACGAGTTTTCCACCACAGGTTTGTACTGTGAATTCTCCCTTATGAAGGAATCGGGCGTCTTTTCCAGAGCAGCGTAGCCCAAACCAGCATTTGGGAGGTTTTTTGTGGTAACACAGCCTACATTAGCTCAGCAGTTAGACACCAAGCCAGAATGAAAGCATATGCTGGTGTCCAGTTGCCTTAATGAAAAGTCTTTTTTATGCTAATTAGAAGTAAATGTGTTCTTCTCAACAACAACGGATGCATCATTAAAACGTTATCAGTTCCACAGAGTTGCAACTCCAGTCTACACAATAATCAAAGATGCTCACTAAACTTACTGTGTCTTTCATCAATTGCTCTTCATTGCTCAGCCTTATTCTTTTCAGTTCTATCACCTGTCATTGAGGGTGTCACTAATAAGTACTTAAGCATGACACAGGACCTTTCATCTTCAAAGTACCTTAACTTCAAAGTACTTTACAAATGAGCTAATCCTCACGTTATCCTGCTGGGTGGAAGAACAAGGTCCCCAGTTTCGCCTCCTGGGTGGAAGAACAAGGTCCCCAGTTTCGCCTCCGTTTCCCCAACTGCAGTGAAGCAGCTAGTCCACAACCACGACATCAGGCACGAGCAGCAACACCAGCAGAACACGAAACGCTGTAACGAGAGTTTTGCCCTCAGACACTGAAGCCTTGCTGCCCTCTCCACAGGTCTCACATTTGTAGTTTCCTGATGGTGGTGTCCTAATTGCAGCAGCTTTTTCTCACTCCTTATGATATTACGCTCTCCAGCCTGCCCAGCTTTAGACTGGGCCCTCTCACAGTGATGAGATTTCCAAAGGCCCTTGTGAAGTGAAGAGGGATTTTCAGGGAGGAACAGAGCACTTGTATTCTTAATTAGAAAACATCAATTCGGCATCAGAGAGGCAAGAGGCATTTAATATACAGCTACCGTGCTAACCTCTGGATCTCAAGTGGGAAATGCTAATACAAAGCTTTCTAGATGAATCACTCGCAACCCCAGATGGGCCAGAGGAACCTGCTGTTCCCTCTCCCACAAAAACATGAGCACTTCACATTTCAGAGGTACTATGGAAAACAATACAAGCTTCCAGAAAAACATTAGATGGATTTGTGCTTTCTTAAAAGACAGCAAAACGTGCTAAAAAAAAAAAAAAAAAAGGACTCAGAGGTCTACTCTAACCTCACCACATATGCTACTTAGTTTAGGGTTAGTAGGAGGACAGGCTTCATTGTTTTCTAACCAGATTTTTAAAGGAAACAGTTATTATTGCAGGGATTTCCAGAGTTCAGAAGGTTTTATACAAAAATCAAAACTGGCTTTCTTCTGGAGAAGAATGTCTTCTTCATTTTCCTGGAAATATAGCACTACTAAATGGTGCACAGAACAAAACCTGCACATAGGTATAGAAAAGGCACAGCAGAAGCAGATTCTCCCAAGCTGGCTACCAGTGTGCTTCAATGCCAACATCATGGGATGACACTTCGAGAAAAAGAGTGCAGTCTCCATAACCCCACTACTTCAATCACCATTTCACTTTCTACCACCTCAGCTAACCACAGCAGGCTTGGGGGTAAAGATGCTAGAATAGGAGAGACTCCCACAGGCCCATTTCACACGAGTCACTGATAAGCTTTCATAAAACAGTGATTATCACTGCCAGTGTGACTTCTGAATATGGAGAACTGCACCAAGTATCATTAGTATTTCCACAACTCATTCCATGCCTAAACTATATAGAGTCTTGAATTTATTCCACGGACAAGGAACATGGCCTTCAACTTTTCAGTGACATGAATCTCTAGACAAGAATCCAAAACTACTCAGTTTAAAAAAAAAAAAAAAAANAAAAAAAGGAAGGAAAAAATATCCAGTAGTCTCCTTAATAGAAATAAAGATAAAACTCTAGTATCTTTTAAACTAAAATAAACATGTATCTAGAAAACCAAAAGGTTTTTTTTGTTTTTGTTATATCAGACAAGGAAAAAGGAAAACAGTGCTCACATCTGCAGCAAAACAGGAGTAAAGTCCTTGGGCCATCACTGTAGAAAAACAATCTATTTCACACCAATAACAAAGACAAGAACTCTAATGATCCCCTAAAAATAAACACCATATAAAGCATTTTGTGTTCTACAGGGTCCACGAATGGAGTAACTATTTAACAAATCCTCATAATTTATACCTTTGACTCTTTAGTTTTGTATTTAGAAAGCAAGAAAGGGTTTGTCTCTCATCCAAATCTTTTAATTAAAGCCTAAAAATCCTTTCTCCTTCTTCCTCACATTGGGATCTGCTATTAAAAATGGAAACAAGATCACACGGAACAGCTGATACACTGTTTCCAGGACTAGCAAAAAACCCCTACCTGAAGTCTGTGGGGAAGCTTCTACTTCCAGGTTGGCAGAGAAGCGCTCGCTTTGAGCTCCAAGGACTCCAACGGGCAAAGACTGGTCTCCAGAAGCCAAATCACCTTCCAGTTCCTCACTTATGGGAAAAGTAATATCACTAACAGGTTCCTCCTTAATCTTCACAGGCTTTGTGTCTTCGGCTGCCTTTTCGGGGTTGACAATCTTCTCATACTCTTCAGAGAGCTGCTTGCTAACCTGTCAAAGATCAGTGAGGGTGAAAAAGCAGCCAAAAAGGTCAGAGTGACTTCAGAGACTCTTATGGTGATTACATTGCAGTGCATTCTGTTCCCAGAATATTATTAACATCTGACCTGAATGAACAAGTAAATGGGTTATCAGCTACACAAGAAAGGCTTTTTTTTCCCCTTTAAGAACACCTCTGTCCTGTAACAAGAGCTTTAGTAACAGGTGTAATCCATTAACACATCTGCTTGATAAATATGAGCACATTTACTTCACAGACAGTGATGATAAGGCCCAGAAATTTAAACAGGGCATGAAACAAATGCAGTGCCTCAGTCTTACTTCTTGGTTTTACCTATAAGATGATCCCCCATCTGCCAGTAACAAATTTATTCCAGCATTAAAAAGAAGGCATCTCAGACATTCATCACTGCTGGGCAAAGCCTGGGTACCCTCAGTCAGATTTACAGCAAAAAACACAGAAGTTTTCTCTGGTCAGAGAACTGAAAGCAATATAGGAATGAGATATAGAACTACCCTGTACTTCCAGAAACTTAACACTGTAACCAATTAAATTAAAAAATCCAGATTTCATCTGCTTCTAACCAATGCTTGTTTATAGCACTGAATCACAACAGTCAGTTGACTGTGCTCAGGAGAAGCTCAAGGGTTTTAACAGTAGAAGCAAGAAGGAAAAAGAACAGCAAAGGGTATTTCCCCTTCCTAGAGATACTTCTAAATACAGAGGCTACTGTGGACCTCAGCCCCGCATGAAGAACAGAACAAATAGGACAATGACCAGCTGGTGGATAAGAATGAACTGCATCAGCAGAGTTATGCAGAAAACCCAAATTCCAAAAGAAGACATCCGAACAAAAATATTTGAACAAAAATTAACTGGTTTTTTTAACAAAAATGTTTCTACTGAAGACAGGTCTTGATGATGTCATTTTTATGCACAAACCTCAAGTCCATCACAATTTACATACCACGTGCACTTATGGGTGTCTCTGATTTGTACTGCCTCTGTAAGCCATAAGGTGCCAACCCCCAAGAAAGGGAGCACAAGGTAGCTGCTCCAAGACGGGTCAGCTGCCACTCAGATAATGTAAAAAGGAGGAAGCGATGGCAGGTTTTGCCTTTGGTCACAGGTTACCTACTTGTTTCAAGCCTTGCTTTTTGATAAGTAGGTATAAAATTCCCACTTCAAATCTTTGCATTTCTGTAAGACCACAACAGGCAGACAGTCTTATATTGTTCAAATAAAATGCATACGTTTAATTTCACAGAATAACTGACCCAAGAGAAGCCAAACCCTTATTCTTACAACGTACATTGATATGGCACCTCTTATTCCAAGGAATTTAACAATTCCTCTTTTTTCTCCACAGAAGCACAGTCACTTTTAGAGTGTAAGGCACCACCTGTGTGACAACTCAGATCAGCGCAATACTACCCGGTGGTCTTAAAACTTAAGCAAGTCACCCCTTGCTTAAGCAAACACAAAACCATTGCACAGTCAAGTAATTTTTGTTTGCCTGCTTACTTGTTTTCTGAAATAGTAAGCAGCCAAATATCCCATTAAAGCAGAAAATTCAGCTAATCAGTCAGCAGAAATACCACCTCTACTTGTTAGTTTTGTCTGGGCCATTCAGAAGCTGGGCGCCTCCTCTTAAACTCAGACAAACCATCAGTGGAGCATTCTTAGCCTCAGCAGGGACACAAATAAGGGGCTCTGTCTTCCAGTCAAAAAAAACCTGTTTATCTTTTCCTTGATGATTCCCCTCCACACTCAAGAGGTTTCCTGTTTGGATTTCATTTCAGCAAGACCCAGGACTTGCTACTGGAATAAGCAATTGTTGTGGGGGCACATTTATTGGTGACATCTGGTCCCTACTCCTCACCTGAAGCATGTAGCTGTGATAATCCTTAATGCGGTGTTGCCAAAACTTCTGCAGCGAGAGCACACTGCCAATGCCCACCTCATGGAAGACCTGCTCCATGACATCAGGGAAAGGGGTGTGCCCAAGTCGAGCTTCTCGATCCACGGCAAAGCGCAGCAGTTTGGTGAACTTCAAGCAGTACTCATGGGCGATGTCTGTCAGAGTCTCCAGGACGCTCTCATTGGCACACTCAAAGCCTGTGTGAGCCAGGATGGTGGCCATTGACTGGTAGAGAAGCTGCCGGCAGGAGGACCAACTCAGCTCAGTCACTGGCTCCCCTTTTCCTCTAAAAAGCAGAAAAGACAAAAATAGCACACCTCTGAAAACTAAAAAGAATGTTTCAGTTGAAGAGATATTGTCTATAATAAGGTGATGTACAACGGGAAAGCAGATTGTTTGGGATTCTCCACAGCTTCTCTATTACATAAGAACACTACTTAGAGTAAGGATTTATCTGCTTTCCCTTCTTCCCCCCTTTCCAAATCAGCACTGCCGATTCTCATTTTCCCTTCTAATGCCAGAAGATTCCTTGGGTGATGCACGAATGTGAGATGCAACTCTTCTGAACCCTTAAGCAACTCCCTTCTCACCCAAGAGCCTTTTTTTTCCTGGAGATGTGAATTAAATGGGTCCTTAACACACATTAAAAAAAGGCATTTTAAATAACATGGATAGAAATCATTTCTCCTCTCAGATAATCACATTTCTCTTCCTTATTATCTTTGATGTCACAGATCTAATAGTAAGATACAAAGGCTTCTGCGACAGGCAAGATCTGAAATGATACTGCAAAAGACACACATAAAGACCAAGAAATGGGATACACATACATTTCATAAAGGTACACTGTAGCCAAAAACACCACTTCCTTGCCTTCATTCCCAGCAGTCACTGGTGGAAATATACCCATATGCTACCTAAGAAGCGAACACCAGGCCTGGAGAGGTTCTGCTGTTGAGAAGCATCTCCCAGCCTTGGGTTTGGTATTTCTCTTCTGAAGGAAGAAGTTGCTAAGCAGGAAGCAGAGACCACGGAGGATGAAGGATATGGCAGAACAACTGACATGTCAAACATCATCCATTTACAGTCAGGCAATTGAATTTTTCATCAAGATGAGTTAACAAACAGAAATTCCACACAGGAAAAAGAGAAGATAAAGCATGGCCTCTGAAAGGTAAACAGATTTCTCAACTCAAAGTTAGATGCCTGTGATGTATTTGCCTGTATCAGCAACATGGTGTTCAAATGCTGATGTCAAAAAATCAAATTTCCTTTCTGCTAAGTACGGTTTTTATATGCTTTTTTACACTTCATTCAGCACCAATGGCAGAATGAAGCTAACAATTTCACCCTTCATTTGTTTCTGATCAAGACCTCTTCCACAGCCCAGGCCGAGATTCGCCTCGCTCTCACCCTACATTACTTGCGTATCACCACACATTCATTCCAGGAATAAGACCTGATTAAACAGTACACAGATGGCACTGATGCCTTGATAAAATTCTCACTACTCTTGTTATTCCAACAAGTGCATTAAGTACGCTTCAGTCTCGCTGAGACGCTGGGTCACAGAGACTCAGCTCCTCCTGATCCTCAGAACTGACCAATAGAAAACCACAGCAACACAGCAGCAAAAAAAGGAAATATTTCAGGGCAGGGAACATGGAAGGTTAAACTTAGAGCTATCAGGACCAAAATCATTTTCAAGAACAGCAGATCAGCACTTTGATTATTCAAATAAAGGGAGGGATCACACTATATTGAGAGCTGCAGATGATGATATTTCTAAGTGGATATTAAGAACAGCATGTGGCTCTCAGGTCATGGATTCATCCCAGTTATTCATTGCTGGAAAATGACTCACATCCCAATCCGTACTCAATTATGTAACTACTTTGTAAAGAAGACAGCAGGCGCTCTGACAAGACGAATTAGAAGATCATCAGTTCCCTTATCAACGAAGTGTCACCCACACTGGTTTCACATCTCCCTCACTCTCCCCTCTACCTTCCACCAACAGATTTTTAAACTTCACAAACAGCCATATGTCTCATACAACACTGGGACCAGGAGGTTACAACAGAAGAAAACAATCATCAAACAAAACCAACCAGAAAACAAGCATCAAAATTTATGCCTATAAAAAAGAATCTCTTCTTTTTCAACACATATAAAGGGCATACCCAGCTCTCAAGCAGCCATCAGTTGAAAGCATCTTACGCTACCAAAACCACCAAACTACTATTAACACGGAGACAAATAAAGAGCCATTACTGACACTCTGTCATTCAATCAAAACACTATGTACAAACTTAAACTAGACACAGAATTTGGCAAGCCCAAGCAGGATACTCAGCCACTTGTAAAGTAGAGCACAACGACCATTTAGCAATGCATATCACTGCTCAGAAGCAGCAGAGAATGTTATACCTCTCTTAAACTCCTAGAGAGAAAAAAACTAATTGCCAGCATTAAAATGCAGCTAAGGTCACTATGCTGAAAAGGATATAATCAACTTGAAATCTAATCAATTGAAGACAGAGAGAAAAGAAATATCAGGTACTGTACTCAAATCCAAACCCCCACCTCTTGTTCTTGGTACGGTCAGGCAATTATGTTTTGTTTCTCTTACATTTTCTTCTCTTGTTTTCCTGTTTCCCACAATAAACACTAGAGGAAGATGATTAAAAGCCCGATTAGACAGCAAAAAATGAAATATTGTTGTAGATGTTAATGGAAAACAACAAATGACAAAATACCTTTTTTTCTTCACCTCCTTTAACCTTCAGGTACTGACTGATAAGAATGCACATAAACAGAAACAGCCATATAGAAACATTTAAGCTTAAAGCAGCTATCTAATGTCAAGCCTTGCCAAAATGGAGTGGCCAGCTTCTTTTCCCTGATGATCATAAGTAAAGATCTCAAGTCTTCAATCTCATCCAGACACCCAGTACCCACAAAAACACCCTTCCAGACACAACCATCACGCAGAATGCCACTCTCTGCAGCACTTACTGCTTTCCTGAAAGTCTCCCCATCCAGCTCCCACCCAAAACGAAGCTTCCACTTAACATATCACCAGGGTCATACAGCTGCAAGTAAACAAGAGTGGTTTAATCCGTAAAATTCTGTCACTAGAGACTAACAAAACTGGCAGTTAGGCCCGTGACTTGGGGGTGATCATCTCTACAGAATATATAGTATGAAATTTATCACAAATACTGGCCAACTTGTTGCTCTTCAATTTTGTATTTCCAACAGGATCTATCTTTTATATATGGGCCACCAACACTAAGTGATGCTCCAGACAGAAACCTACCTGCCAAGCCATTAATTCAACAGATCCAAAGCCAAGCCTTTTCCCACTGCTGCCAGCAAACCTACAACATGCAGAACTTCACAACAGAAAAAAAGCGTCCACTTACACCAATCAGGTTTATTTTCAGGATTAATAATGTTTCAGAACTCACAAAAGGCCCATCTTCTGTGTCAACAAGACATTGCCAAAAGGCACCACAAGCTCCTCTCCTGTAAGGTTGTTTAAGTTTCTTAGAGGGAAGAAGATCTCATGATTCATTTCCCATCCAACTGTATTCAGGGGAAAGTGTTTAGGCCAAGTCAGTACAAGGATTGATAGCCAAGGTTCACTCAACTGCAGGAACAGATTGAAGTGCTCTGCCCCCTCCTAGGTGAGCATAAGCTAGCAGCAGATGGAGGGAGGGCGTGTTTTTCCTATGAACACATCAATTGTATGAAACATTACATTGTGGAGTTGAATTTCTACCAAACGAGGTGCAACAAGGTCTCTTCACAGCCATTTCCCCCAAAACAGTAAAACAAAGCAGAACATCGGAAAAACAAGATTGTACTAGTCAGTGCAAAGAACATAGCAAACTCAAACCAGAGAGTTGTTTCCTTTTGCAAAAGGGCCTCTTTCCACCTCATCCTGAGCAAGCCTATTTTTAACTGTCTCTGCTATGTCTACATAAGGCTGCACAGGTATCACAAGAGGCTGCGCCATAGGTAATGGCAAGAGGTAATAAATACTGTTTGGAAAATAAATTGGGTCCCAGTGGCCCAAGCCAGCAGACCAGACAGATTAGGGGCTATGCCAAAGTGCTTAGTCGAGCAGGGGAAGTACGTTCTGCCTGCTCTGATTTCCACTGCTCCAAATCCTCCCCAACATTAAACCTGCTATCCCACCAACACAAGCTTCCCTACTTCTGTACAGACATTTCTCAACTACAAACTCTTCTGCCATGAACTGTCTTCCCATTGCAAGCTCCCCATTTCATTCACAGATTATTTTTCAATGCAAAGCACACATCCCATGTGGTGAGGAATGCAAACGAGAGAACAGCAGAGAAATCTATTAAGAAACCAACCATGTACACACAAGAAAAAACATCTGAAGAGGCACATAATGAGTAGGTTTGGTTTCATTTGAAGACTGATTCATGCTAATCAGAGGAAGCTGGACAGAGAAGGAAAAGCTAGCAGCCATATTATGGTAAGAGCCTCCTGTTCAAATAGCAGTTTTGAGTCTGCAGTTCCCTACTCATTCTTCATCGATTAGGCTTGAAGCTTACCTTCTGTTTCTATACTGACCAAAACCAAATGATAATCCCTTATTGTGTATTCCAAGAACTGAAACATCAACAGCTGCAAATCATCAGAACCAGATGGTAATTCATCCAGGAATACTAAAGGAATTCAAGGATGAAATAGTTGAATGGCTGTGGTGAGTCACCTCTTGCATTAAACTGCCTTGGTCCATAAGGACCAGCAGACAAAAAACACGAAAATATTTTCTTCCGATAGCTTCAGAACAGATGTGAAGAACTGTAGGCTGGGAAGCCTGGTATATTTTAGTGCAACAGGGAAATTCAAAGACATGATAAGAAGAGAATTAGAGGACACATGGGTAAACATGATACACTCAGAAAGAGTCCAGACAGCTTTTGTAAATGGAAAATCTGCTTCACAAACGTATTAAGGTCCTCCGAATCAATCAACAAGAAAGTACATAAGAGATCTTCACTGTGAAGCCTGTCTTCCCTCGAGGTCGTGTGCCAGAATCATGTTTTGTTTCAACACATTTACAAACAGTCCAGAAAAATGGAGAAGGGGAATAGCTTTGTGATTAAAACTGCTGGCAGTACAGATTTTAAGGGGTTGAAAAGACCAAAACAACAGAAAACTAGCAGTAAATTAGGTTCTGACTCTTCCTCATCTCAAAAGGGATGAGGAGGTAGGGGTTACAGGTACAGGGCGGGGCAGAGGGGAGGAAAACCAAAATGAATCCAGGGAATAACAAAATAAAAGACGAGGGTGTGCATCCAAGGATGAAAACAAATAACAAGAAAACAGAAGAGGACATGACTATAATAAAGAAACTTGTGGTCTGATTCAGGCTGGCCCCTCTCATCTTCCTTTCTTCCTGTGCCTAAATATACTTATACACCGCTTCTCAGACCCAGGTTACTGCCAAAGAAAATGGAATTAAAATATGGATTTAGTAAAATACTGTAACTCTGACAATGGCACTTCAGAAGGCAGCATAAAATTAAGCACTACCATGTTTTATCAAGGGAAAGAATGGTCTTCCTTAAATTGTTTTTACACACAAAGAGCAGGCATCAGCAAATCATATAACTTTATTTTTACTACTATAATACCAGCTGCTATTCTTATATGTAAGTTTCTTAAAACAGTTACAAACATACCACAAAAAATTCAAAGCTTTCCTCCTGGAAAAGCATAAATGTGTTTAGTTTAGCAAACACGCAATTAAATTCTAGTCTACACTGCAGCTCATTATAATTCCACTCTCTATCAGTCACAAAACATTTAATTCCAAAATTATCTATCCAGTTTCTACAATCTAGTCCTTAAACTCCCCCATGTGGTTGACTGCAAAATAACATTTCCTTACCTGCACCCCAGAAACTCCCAAGGGACAACAAAAAGACAAAGCAGCCACCAAAACAGGGACAGAGTCAGAGAAAACTGAGCTTAAAGCTGAAGCTCCTCAGTTCTATAAACCACAGGGCCAGAAATAGCAGGTGTCACAGGGCTCAGATTTAATCCTCACACGACTCCCTTTACCCTTTACTCTCGGCTAATTACTTTATTTCTTCCTCAAAAGACTATGGTGTTCCTCCACAGACACGACTAAGGAAGCGCTCTACTGTTCAGAGACTATGTTACCAAAAGCAACATCTTTCAGTAAAACTAATTTTATACAGCCTCAGGCCATCAAAGATCTCTGTGGCATTTAACTGTTACATTACACTTTATTGATGCACATTTTCCCCATTTTAAAAACTAAAATGTATTATCCTCTCCCACATCATGTTCATCATCATGTGCACAGCCTTTAAACTAAAAACAGAAAGTTATAGTAGTGAGGATTAATCGCTAAATTTAAAAGCCCATAACCTAAAAAGTATCACGAGATCATGCACAAAATGCAACACCTCCTTGTGAATTTAGTACTTATCAGAGGGGGAGACAGGGAGGTGCTGGCAATACTATTTAATCAAAGATTGGCTGCAGAGGTAGAAGCAATGCAGCCTTCCTTGACACCTTCTCCAGCCCTTGGCTGGTGGAGCCAGTATCAGAGACAAAAACTCCCTTCGCCCGTATTCACGATCACCTCTGACCTGAATAACACCAAAAAACAGGGCAAAATGGGAGTTACTAGTCACAGGTCCTTGGCCACTAAAACCTTACAAATATGTTATCAAATCATATTTTCAGAACCTACAACTAAACAGCCAAAAAACCTAGTCATGCATCTTCTGGATTTTCAGTTACAATAATGCAAATTTAGCTATAAGTGACCTAAATAGAAGGGACTTCACATTCTGTAACCAAACTTGTCAAAATACCACTGAAGACAGCAAAACCATTCACAATCATGTAGCATACCACTAACAAGACAGAAATCAGCACTACACATCCACATTTTATAGAAAGGCAACAAAAGCACATTTATTTTAAACAATGCGCATGTTATCCACACAGAAGAAATCTAAGTTTTCCCTTTTTGAAGCCTGTTTTATACTTTACACACAACTGTTTGGCCCTTCAGCCTAAGGGAATTGACATAACGACATATACATTTAAAAACACTCAGCTTTCCTTCAGCCAAGAACTAACCCAAAGAAACAGCAACACACCTGTAGAAATCACTCTCTGGGTCACTGTGTCTCAGCTGAAATGGCATTTTGGGGGTTTTGCTATCCAGGGGAAGCAGGTCATCAGGGAGAGGCGGAGAAGCCGGACAAGATGGCAGAGGTTCATTGTCTTCAGTTTTTATGCCCTCCGCTTGCTGCTGGTTTTGAGCCTGGGCCATGGCGATGAGGCTGCGCAGGCGCCTGTTGTGCTGGATGAGCTGAATGGTGTGAATGGTGAGGCTGCAGGGCTCGGAGGGGATGTCCAGCATGGTGGTGGGCCGGGGCTTGTTTGCGGACGGCTGATGCAACGGCGGATCTTGGACTTCCACCGTGCGAAACTCACGCTGGAGCAAGTCAAAGGAGCTGCGGTTGGCCTGGTTGGATGAAACCGGAATCTCACCCCAATATCGCAGCATTTTTACACAGGTCACGTATTGTCCTCAGAGCCCAGAAGGCGGCCACCAAATACTGTAGTACCTGTCACGGGGAAAAGCGCTGGCCCTTGGGTAGCGGCAGGAACTGGAGCTGGGACGACGCTCCGAATGAAGCGAACTAGGAATGTGGAGGGAGCTCCGGCTCAGCGCCTCACCCAGCAGCGCGGTTTCCACGGCGGCATCAGGACACAGCGCCGGCCCTCCACGGGTTACATTGCTGCTTCTCCTGAGGGAGGGGAAGAAGAAAGAAACGCATCCGTGAGGGGGAAATTATTTGTTTGTAACTGGGACCAGTGTGAGCTGGGCCCCGCCGGCACCTCGCTGCGCGGCACCCACGGCGCGCCCCGAGTTGCGCGGAGCAATCCCGGGGGCCGCACTCGGTTCGCCCGCCGCTCCCCCAAACCCCGCCGCCCGCCCCAGGCCCAGCTCCGGGCCCGCGGCCGCCCCTCGCCCCGGCCCGCTGCTCGCCATGAGGGCTCCCAGCCCACCAGCCCAGCGCGATGACCCCGGCCCCCGCCGTACCGCGCTCGGTCCCCGCCGCTCCGCGCCGCCGGACCGGAAGTCGGCCCTGGTCCGCCAGCAGAAGAGGCTCCCCCGCCACCATCGCGCCTTAGTGACCGCCGCCGCTCCCGCCTCCCCCGCCGTCACTTCCCTCCCTACCTCGCCCCTCACGCTATCCCGGGCGGCGGCTGAGGCAGCGACGCTTTTCCCCGAAGATGCGCGACCGCTGGGGCTGCTCCTTGCCCCCGGTACTGCAGCCGCGACGGCGCTTGTCCCCGGAGGACTCTATTTAGCGACGGACCCGGGAAGATGGCGGAGGCCATGGAGACTGAGGCGGCTGCTGAGACCACCGATTTCAAGCGGCCGAGCCACCCGCTGCCCGCCGCGCCCCGCTCCGCGGAGGGCGGAGAGCCGGGGCCCAGCCCGCCGCGCCCCGCCCGCCCG